>OZ005654.1:11063701-11248701 GCA_963930645.1 Salticus scenicus | reverse complement strand
TATATATATATATTTTAAACTACTTATTATGCAAAAACTAAACTAAAATGAAATAAAATATTAAAGAATACTATTTAAAAAACATTCCACTTATCGTCCCCAGAAGCCAAATCCAATGTTATTCTATGGAGAATTTCGCCCCTTTATAACTTATTAACTAATATATATTTTTAAATTCCGTTTTCACATACAGAAACTTCACAGCTATTAAACAATTCATCGCATTCTAAAAATTATCTTTTAAAGCTTTTAATATTTTATTTTGAGGTTGTAAAGTGTGAATTTTCACAATGTGAAATTTTTTCCTTTTAGAGAGTTAAAAAAAAAAAAAAAAATCAATTTTTAGAAAGCGATAAATCGTGTAATAGTTATGAATTTTCGGAAAGTGAAAACGAAATTTAAAAATATGTATTAGTTAACGAATTATAATGGGGCAAAATTTCCCATATAATAACATTGGCTTCGTCTTTCGGAGGCGATAGGTAGAGAGTCTCCTTAACTGAAGATTTATTCTCAATGTCTTATAAAGTTTTGTGTCGATTTATTTACCATTTCACGCGTAAATCTCCTATATGAACTATATCATTCACATTATATTGTTGTTACATTTAAATTTTTATTAAAATTAGCACCCTTTAATTAGAGGAAATATCCCCACCCCCATCTTTTCCAAAAATGGTTAAATAATTTTCCCCTATATAAAAACCTTTTAAGTAATTCTTTTTCATCTTTACGCAATTCAAAAATGATTTTACCTGACCATTTAGGTACAGCAGCTAATCTTCTTCCAGGGAAATAATTAGCAGATATGAGAGAGAATGGTTCATTTGGTTCGTTGTAAACGTAAGTTCGTGATTTTTTTCAGTCTTCGGACATCTTTCCTTTCAGCCTGTTCAAATTCATCTTATAATCTAGCCACTGTCCGTTGAGTATCTGCAATGTGTGGTTCGCTGCTCGTCAGTTTTTTCTTGTCTTTTGTTAACTTGCTTTTGAGCATGTTCCTGATGCCTCACTTGTAACCTGGTTCTTAATTTTTTTTTTAGTATTCAAGCCGCTGACCTTTGAGCATCTGCAAGATATCTGTCTTGTCATTGTTCACCCGTTTTTCTCGTCTTGTATCACATGTCTTTTGAGAATCAGTAAAGTACGAATTAATTTAAATTTGAATCAGTATTAAAAAAAAAAAAAAAAAAAAAAAGAAAAGAAAACGTAAGTGCGAGGGAAAAAATATATACCGCTACAAAAACACATGAAAAAATTTAGAACGAAAAGTTTCAAATATAAAAATGCTATAAAATAAGTAACGCTCAAAAAACGCTCATGATATCGAAATATCTTCTAACTATCATATCTCCGAAACTAATAAATACAGAAATACGAATCTTCAGAATGGAGACAGGTCTGGTGTACAAAAGATGTTTACAACTTCTGGTGAAAATTAGAAAACCGGAAGTAAGATATCCGAGACCAGAAGTGGGACATCTGAAAACAGTCCGTATCTCATAAACGGCAAAAGTTATTTTCTTCAAAATTGCTGTATGAACACTCTATTAGATGTTCTTTTGTATGAGATAGTTGGTTAGTTAAAGAAAATTCACGGGCGTCTTTTATAAACAGCTGAATTTCAGGTCTCGTAAGTACGTTTCTTTAAAAACAGTTGTACGGATGTATATATATATTTTAAATCACTATATTAATCCTTGTTCAGTTATCCTTTTGTATGTAATTGTTTTTTGGTCAACAACTAAGTAGACCGAGTTTTGCTAAAAGTCAGTATCTCAAAATCGGCTGTAACGATTTTCTTGAAAATGTTTACATAAACCCATTTAAGATATCCTTTCTCATGTGTATTACGTGGTTATTACAGGAAAATTAACAGTCATCCTGATTAGGTAGGTCTGTTTTAGATCTCGGAATTTGGTGTTTCAAAAAATAGATCTACCTATATATTTTTCTTTTTTTTTTCAACTCGCTATTTAAACTCTGTTTTAAATGTCTTTACATATGCATCAGATTTCTCTTACCGGAAAACCTTTAGACTTTGTTCGCTTTGTTGGATCAATTTATATCTTCTGATCACATTATCTCCAAAAAGCGCATATAATACGTGAAATAGTGAGTAATGGAAATTGTGTGGTTATTTCACCCAAAACTTTTTTCAAATATATGTTGAATGTCCTATTTTCCCATCAATAGAACTTTCAAAGATTTCCCAGTTATGCAATAACTGTGCATTTTTTAAAACTGGAATTGAATAAAAATAAATATTAAATTAATATGTCATTTCTAAAATTTAATTATAATAAGCATTATATATATTTTTTTAAACTATTTATTTTTTTATTTATTACATCCTAAAACTAAAATTATACGTTAAAATACTTAGTAAAATTATTTAATTACATTTCATTAAAAACAACAGAGATTTGCCACAAACATAAAACAACATTTTTTAAATTGTAATCGTACAAAACTTTTACATTACAACATTAATAGGCACGACTATAACTGTCCGAAATAAAATCGAGCTATAATATAAAGCTCACGATATTAAAATACGTAGATGTCCGCCCTTGCTATAAAGCACGTTTCCTAACAAATTGCTTCTTTCTACAACTTTGACTACTAGCAATTCTCATCCCGTTTAAGGAAGCGATGAAATATGAGTAACGTTAAAAAGAGTTCCGCCTCGATCAAACTTTGATATATAAGTTAATAAATAAGTGTTTATCTCGATTGATGAAGAAATTCTCCTGGGATTTTTACGATTGTTTATGTGCCGACGTAAAATAGGAAAATAATGCCTGTTCAGATGATATAACTTAGCAGGGTTTCTTCTGCGATTTGAACATTTCTTACTTAAATAAACTGAATGTCAGAACACATTTCATATTGCTAAATGAACTTTTTGTGTATTTCAGATTGTGTGGAATTGCGGAATAAATATATTTTAGACTATTGAAGATTTTGTGTAAGTTTAATCATAAATTATTTTGTTTTGTTTTCGTTTTTTATCATTTAATGTTTGTTATATATTAAAAACTGATATAGTATTTGAATCGCATTTGATTATTTTTTCTAAATATACATTTTTAAAGAAGAATTAGACTAGGATAAAGAATTACGTTAATTTACTTATAGTAATAAACCTAAACATAAATAGTATAGTAATAAAATGATAAAAAAATAATGTACTAACAAACGAAGTAATAATACATTGGATAGTAATAAACATGATAACAAATAGTATAGCAATGAAAATATTAAACAAATAGTATAGAATTGATTACTGTAATAAAAAAAATTAGTTTTTGTCAATTTCTCCAGAAGACATGTTTCATAGTGACCAATATATATATATATATATATATATATAATGTGTTTTTAAAAATAGTCAGTGTAATGCATGATAAATAGAATAACAAAAAAATTCTTCTAGCTTTTAATTTCTATTTAATGAGTTAAATATTTTAGAAAAAAAAAGGACAAAAACAATTTAATATTGAATAAAGTTTTTTTCCCCTCGGTTTATGCCGCATGTTTAAAAAATTGAAATTTTTAAGTAAATTATAACTTTTTGTGTCTTCTAATATTTTAAAAGTAAATTTAAATTTTCGTATTATTAATAAAACGTTGTGATCACTCATTCGACTGTTTCTTATATCAAATCTTATTATCATTCTTTTCTTCTTCAAAAGAAAAACAAAAATGAAGTCAAACAAAAGTTCAAATATTTCAAATTAAAGTTTAAGATAAATTAGTCTATTAAACAATAAATTCAGAAACGTATGTTTTTTTTTTTTTTCAAATGAAATAGCAAAATAAATCTTTAAAACGGCAATTTGGAAAAAAGGGAATATTAATAAAAAATCTGTTTCATTCATATTAAAAAAAAAAAAAAATCCAATATATATATTTATAATATTATAAATACCGAGATATATGTATATTATAAATATAATATAATATATATATTTATAACATATATATATATATATAATGTATATTATCATTCTATAATTATATACACTGTCCTCTATACGTTTTTATGGATTAAATTCCGCTATTTATCTACATGGTACAAACAATGAAATTGTATACATATCTCTGTATCGAAATATATATACATTTCGAAGCCTAAAAGCGCTGTACGTGCTGATTATTTTAGTAGTTTTTTTTTTATATATATGTATAATAAGTATAATTTACGGCTTGTTCTATCTTTAAAACTGTTCATTTAAAATAAAAAATCATTATTGATTATATATATATATATATATAGTGTAATGTATCATAATCACCATTTTAATTCATGATACGGTATTCATGTTACATGATACGAAGAAGTGTATGTAGTGAGGCAAAATATACTCATTATAATCAATCATGGTTAACCTACCAAAAAATGTTTTTGGAAGGAAATTTAAACTTTTGAGAAAAGTTGAAACTCGAAGTAAAAATATTATAAGTTAAGAATTATAAGCATTAAATATTCCATTTATGTACAAAAGAACATTTTTTATTATCAAATGGACATATGATGCCGGCATTTATTTAAGGGTTTTAAAATTGTATATTTTATCTGAAATTTTTAATGTTTTTTAACTTTCTTTAAGGCTCTGAAAGATGACACGTCTGTTATTTAAAAAAATATATATATATCAACGGTATGAAATTGAAGTGTTACGACTTTTAGGAAATATTTTAGTCAAAATTAATTGATGAATTTGAAATGAAATCCTTATAACAGTGTACATTTTTATTTTTAAAATCTAAAAAAGTATATGTAACTGAGAGTAAATGATCAGAGGTTGAAGAGAAAGTGTTTGTATTGTAGCATACCGTTCGATGGAATGACTTCAGACAGATTCCTATGATACTACGTGGGAAAAAAATTACATACATTTTTTTTATTACTTAGATGAAGGTAACAGCTATTCCTACTGTTATTTAAGTAATTGTTTCATACAGGTCATGTTTGTCTTAACGGCAGTGGAAAACTACCTAATTAACTATCTAATATAATTATTTTCCTTAATTCTGATAGATGAAAAAGGGAAGTAGTTACTTTCCTCTATCACGACTATCTCCAAACGACTCTTAACTTTAAATTCATCGTTACTTATATACCATGAACGGATAATTAACTTTACATTTCCATTCCACTTAAATTCGGGTCAGAATTATGATGTCATGTCTCCGGACCACTCCTGGGGGCGAATAATGCTACGCCATCAACAATAATCGAGTGCTGAGCTTTAGAATGATATAAAACCCTCTTAATTTAACGCAACCTAAGCTTTACAAGTTATGTTCGGGCTAAATTATTCCTCAAAAATAAGCTGAATGCAATATTGACACTTTAACTCGTATAATTCTATACAAAATACTGATTAAGAACTTTTCTCTACAATCTGTTTTCTCATCTGATGATTTTTGTCCATATTACTTGAATTCTTTCCTTTTGCTTTCAAACATATAGGACCAAACCATACTATTGAAGTCAAACGCAGAAAATTTCACAATATTCAAGATTCGTTGCGAAAAGGAAATAATGATTCACAGAATGGATAAATTAAGCACTCGTTTAATATTTTAATTTAATTTTGAATAACAGTTAGACTATTTTTAAGTAATTACCTAAACATATTCATAATTTTTATGCTATTAATATATTAATAATTTGCTTATTTTTTCTTCGTATAAAATTCTATCAAAGTTTTACAATGATGCTTACAAACCATTTATTTCCTACGTTAAATAAATATATTTGCATATTCTGTACATAACAAAAATGAAGTATACATCCTATTTTATAAAAATCATAGCAAACATTTATGCGCAAGTTTCTAAAACAAAGTATGCTTTACAAATAAATATGTCAAAATTTGTAATTTATGATAAAAAAACTTTATATATATATAAAAAAAAAAATGCTATTATTTTGGGATGTTTAATCTTAGAAATGTATGTAATATTTAAAAAAATAACATTTTCTCTTTTTTAATCATAAACATTTAAAATATTTTATATCGATGAAACTGTTAAAAAGAAAAATACTAGCGGCGACAATAAAATAATAAATCTACAAATTGCATCTTTGGCAGAAATTTGAGAATAAAAATAAGTAATCAGTTTCTAAAAATAAATCATTATTTTAACCTTTTTGTCGTAATTATATAAATGTTGCTGTTTCATACTCTGAAATATATATATTAATGATATATTATTATACTATTTTTATTTCTTATCATATTTAATATACACAGTTTTTTTTAATATTCTGTATCAGTATCATATTATTTAAGTATTATTTTCTTAAACATATTTAAAATTTTAATTAATATAAACCTTTCTGATGATCACGACGTGCAGAAATTATCAGTAGATTATAAAAAATGTTAGAGTTTAAAAATCTTGTCTAAATTTCTCCTATTTACGTTTTGTGAAGTGGAGAGCTTTTAAGAGTAGTGATAAATTATAATGCACTTTTCTACAAATAGATGGCGTTAGTAATTCGCTTATAAAATGTAAAAATGGTTTCACCTTCAAATGTGTTTCTCGAGAACATTAAAATGCAATCAGGAAGTCAGATATTATGACTTTCTTTTAAAGGTGTAAAATAACAAAATTGCGAAGTCTAATCAGTTGTATTTCTGCTTAATAACACAATTTAATAGCATGCAAACGTGCATTAAAAATATTTGAAATTTTTATATTATTTTTGTACGCATATTAAACATACATAAATGCCAGTATATATTTGAAAGAAATATATTATAAATATAAAAATTTTACACTTTATCTTTTAACTTTACATATTGAACGATTTTGCTAGTGGTTTTGTTTGCTACAAATTCTATATCCTTTCAAATTTTCTATATAGAAGTTTACGGGTCAAATAATTTGATGTTTGTTAATACATAATTTATATGCAAAATAATAATAATGATAATTTGCATCAGTTTTTTATGTTTAAATTTTCATATTCATGTTAAAAAAAATATAATAGAATATAATGATTTTTTTTTAGTATAATAACTGAATAATAATAATAATAATAATAATAATAATAATAGGTTCTAAACTTATATATATATATATATATATATCTATATATTCTTAAAGTTTAGATTTAAAATATGATTTTGAAAAAACGTCCTCGTTATAATCTTTTTGAAAATTGCGTTTAATTTTTTGAAACGAAAAGTAATGTTATACTTTATATGAATATTTATGTGTTTGCTGAAGCGAAAGAATAATCACACAATTTTACACAAAATTTACACACAAATTAGTTTATAGTAAACACAGAAAACTGTTTACAATTTAGAAATTATGTACTTGTTTTAAATTTTGTAATGCATATTTGATTAACAAACAAATTGGATTCAGAAAGTAAGATATATGGGAATAGTGTGGAACTTTTTAATATTAAAAACAAAATGTGTAACATCAGCAGTTAATCTGATATTATCATTTTTAATCAGCGATTTTTTCTGATGTTTGTAAATTATAATTTTTCATGAAGATTAAAATTTCAGTTGTATCATTTTATTTCTTGGCGGATATTTTCACATTTTATATTCGACGTGTTAGAGGCTGCTTACTTAATTAGAATGAATCAAACTGCTTTTTGTTTTTCGTTTTCTTTATGAAAAAATCTTTCACAGTTTTCGGTGGTCTTTTACATTCTCTTGCCCATAAGTATTGTTTTGGGATTTAAATTTCATTTTTTTAAAATACATTTTAAGGTCTCCTGTGTCCAAAAGTCAGGTTTTTAAGAATGGGTTTGTGTGTATACCTGTGTGCGAGTCTCTCATCAGCAAAATATATATATATATATATATATATATATATATATATATATATATATATATATAATAATAATACAAACAGAGTTTCGAAACTTAATTATCATATGATTTTATTTATTTATTTTTTTTTTTTAATTGGACAAGTGATTCATATACATGAACATGCAAAACTCTTAAATTACATTTACGTTAAAAATAAAAATTTCTCCTGGTAAATAAATTTACATATATTCTTTACAAGTAAAAAGATTTTTTTTTTTTTAATGGAATATAATATGTAAAATATTTATATTTCGATTGCACTAATACATTAGTGATACGTTTAAAAATGGCTTAAAGTGCGATTCGAGTTTCGTCATGTATTTTTAGTTTATGTATACATTTATACATTCACGCGAAAAAAAATATAGAATTTGAAAAACAAAATAATAATCTGATAGTATGGATTGATCAGTATTTCATTGATTTATACGTTCTGAGGTCTCCTCAACATGATTTAATCATTTTTAGAAAATGCCTGCTTGTATGGGTTTTTCTATATGTGTGAAGTGACAAAAATGTGTGGAAGGACTAGCTTAAAAACTGTTAAACAGAATTTCATGAAACTTTATACTTAGCTGTTCTGTACCTTTTAATCATATAGTTAAATAGATAATGCTGCCACTTTTAAGGTTTATAGCTCAACTTCTATAATGCATAAATGCACCAAACTTTATACGTATTATGGTTCTTATGCAGAACTACATTGGATGAATTTGGTAAATGGCGCTATTTTACTGAAATTTTCCCCATTTACGGAATGCCATACCTCAGATTCTGTAATGTACACGTGCATAAAAACATATTGTGTGAGATAACTGTTATAAATATCTATGGTGATTCAATACTGTCATTTTCCTCTTTTAAGAAAATGCTACTGCTTATAAGTGCATAAAAATTCTTATGCGATATGACATTTATTTGATTTAATTTGGTGCTTATCCGTTAATGTGTAGTACTATTATGAAAATCGTTTCAGGATTTATTATGTCACAATGTTTGTTGAGGAATATCTTGCTATCGATTGCCTTACCCTGATGTGTATTCTCCAATATTTTAACATACAGTATAAGATATTTGGTGGATTACGTTGGTTCGAGTTTACAATTTAAACAGGATTTAGTACATTTTTTGATGACGAAGTGCCCTCTTAGAACTAATACTTGTTCCCACTGTAATATTAAATCTCAATTAAATGTACTGTAATAGATAGAAAATAAAATATATTCTAATATTTTTTTGACATTTCATTAATTAAAAAAAACATTAATTAGTTAAAAAAAATAATGAAATTTAAATAACACTGCACCAATCGCATTTTTTTTTTTTTTTAAATTCATTTTTTTAATAACTTTATTATATTTAAAATAAAGGTTAATGATTAATATTGATATTTTGAAAACGAAAAATAAATGTATTTATTAATAAAGAAATAAATATATTATTCGAGGTCGAATAATCACGCTCACTGTAACTGTAAAACTTTGTAAATGAATTTTCAATATTTTTTTCTCAATGGCGTCTTCAGAGAACAATAAAAGACATTTATTGTTAAGAAAACGGATTGCAATTCTTAAACAATTAAACAACGGAACAAGTCAGAAAATCCCCTCTGTTCGTATCATTCTCCGCATGCGTGACAAATTGTAAATAGCGTGACTACGTAAATAAATGCAGCTCACTATCAATGTTTGAGTGTGTGTTTATATCCACGTTTCAATTAAAATCTAGCATTATGGAGTTAGTTTTTATAGAAAAATAAAAGTACAGCCGAAAACACAGAAATATATATAATTATTAATACTTTTTATTATGTTTCATATTCTTATCGGAATTGGCAAATGGAATAAACACGAAGTTGTACTTAAAATAACAATATTGTTTTTTAATAATATTGAAAACTGAAATATCTAAAATAGTTATTAAAGATTTATTCATTAGTTTTTGTACAAAAATTTACTTTTTGTGCAATTAAATAAAACCGAAAAAAATAATTTCATATTATTTAAAAGACACTAATGCGGAAACATCTGAAGTACACTGAAGAGGTACTTTTGGTAAATTATTTCATTTTAATAAATCAAAAAAATATATAGGTGAGTGCTTAAAGAATGGATACTGTACCTGCAAATTTAGACTCTGAAAACTCGTTATATACCGTGGTCTGTCTGTCCCTCTTGCAACCATCCTTTACGTATGAGAATATTGTGGAAAAATATAAAGTAAGTATAAAAGACTTATTTTTTTTTTTTTTACTTATTTCATTTTAATAAATCAGAAATATATATAATGTAAGTGAAAAAATAATGGACACCGTACCAGTAATAAAAACGTTCAAATTTAAACTATGAAGACTACTTATATACAGAGGTCAGTCTCATCCTCTTTCAACCATCAATTATATATGAAGATATTGTGGCTTGATTACGTCCGACACGAGCACGATAAATGGCTGTTTATTTACAGGAATCGTTTTTTGCAGCTTATTTGTGTGCGAAGTTTCAGCATACTTCGTAGAAAACATGAGGCAGTCAATCTAGAACATTTCTGATCTTGACGGTAGAAGAACAGTGGTTTATAGAAATTATGGATTATTCTCTCGAAAATAAGATGATCGTGTTAGACACAAAGCAGCTCTGTGCCTCAGATGTAATTTATGGGTGCAAGAGCGATGGACCGACCGCTGGGAACGACTAAAACTTCAGCGTCAGCAAACACAATCAAATATCTTTCACAGGACTAGAGAAATTCAGCAAGAGGTTTATTGCTGATATTGCTATTAATTCTATTCTAACGACATCTGCGTCTATAGTGGTGCAATGAATGTCAATAATGTACAAAATAATGGCGTGACATTGTCTTTTCAGAAAAATCACGTTTCCATTTACAATGCTGTAATTTTCCATATGCAGATATGGTGGCACTGCAGAAAAATATTGAAAAATTCATGCATTGTACATTTCCAAACCGTTCTTTCGCCTGTCATTATAATTAAGTTTGGTATTAGAATTTGCTCCTAAATCCCACTAATATTCATTAACAGTACATCTGACAACCAATGCTATATCTCTGATGTTCTTGAGTCTGTTGTCCATCCTTCTGCTTGCGGCTTGCCTGGAGCAATACTTTAACCAGACATTGTGTGACACATTGTGACACACATTGTGTAGCGGGTTTTTCTATTCAAACCATACAGCTATGCTGCAGTTTGGCTTGAACATATCCAACTCGAGCGCCAATAACTCAAAAAGTAATCTCATATCTTTATAAACTGCTCTCTAAACTTTCTGTGAAATTCGTAGAATTGACCGTTAAAGTATGTGGCCAGCTTCCTTCTTCGAGAAAAAAGTCCAGTACTAGTATTTGTAATATATTGTTGTAAAATTCGGAGTGTTGACCAGTGTTGCCAGACTTGGGGACTTTTTTATTCAACTACCACCAATAATTTTGAGAAGTAAAATTTGACATACATAATAGACGATTAATCGTCGATGTGATTAGGCACCTGTTGCAATAAAAATTTAATGGTGGATGTTGAATAAAAAAGTCCCCAAATCTGGCAACACTGGTGTTGACCATTTATTAAAGTTCAGTTAAAATTTTCGAAAAAAAAAAAGTGGTCTTGTGTACAGGCATAACTTTAGCTTTATTTTCACTGTAATTTAGCGAGCAAAAGTTTTAAAGAATACAAGTCTTTCTCTGCTAAACTCAAAAGTATACATTATTACTGTCTTTAATTTCTTCTAGGGGCACACTAAAATTTACCACGCAAAAGGAAAAACGCATGAAAAATTAATTCAAATACATATAATTATCATTCTATTAAAGATTTATGTCGTATTTTAAGATAATTGTACATGGTACCAGGATGCGCATCTGCCAAGGAAAATTAATCCTTTTTATATCCTATGGATTAAAATTTATAGTGCAAACTGAAATTTTTGCTTCAAATAAAGTCCAAATTAAAAAATAATGAAATCTCAATAAAAGAAGAAACATTATTTTATATTGTCTGAAGCAAAAGTTATGACTGTTTTTTTTTCCTCTTCTTTTAATAATTGTTACAAAAAGACTTGTCCTTTCTTTCCTAAAAAATTAAAATCATAAATCATAACATAATTTTTTTTAAAATTGTTACAGCAAAATTAAATTGTGCATTATTTTTTAGAATTTTTTACAAAGTTTTAAATACAAAGAAATTAAATTATTTATTTAAAAAAGTAAATGATACATAAATCATACATCAGTTATCGTACTTGAATAATATTACATTTAAAAAATTAAAATTACAGTAAAAGTATAATGTTATATCTCCATTGCTATAAGCAATTTTCGAAATACACAAACTCACATTACAGGAAACCATATACACATAATGATTCAAGAAACATTTAGGTAAAAACTGACTTTCCAAATTTAGAAAGGAGAAATTTTTATAATTTTAAGAATTTTTAAAATATTTTATTTCTGTGACGAATGTGAGTAACACACACATTATAAATATTTATTAGTGTAAGTAATACAAGTTTAAATGAAAAGCACCTGGTGTAGATTAAAATTTGTAAATATCATTTTAGATATATTGCATGCATAATTAATAATATTTATAACTTGTGACGTTCAGTAAATATTATAGATTTTTCGTACATATGATTTGAATAATGTAGTAAAACGATATGAATAAACGCTATTTACAATTAATCATTAAACATCTATTTGTTCGTGTAAAATCTTGGAATCCATTCGTTACTACATAGTGTGGTGCAAAACGTTATTTCATTTATTCATCTTTAACAAATTGTTCGAACCCCCAAACATATTTATAAAAATTCTGTTAAATCGTTAATGTGTATGTAGTTCCATGTAGTGTGAGTTCCTGTACTTCTAGATATGCATATAATAATTGAAATTCGGCGGTATCCTTGTAGTGAATGCACATTGCAGTGATCTGTATTATCCAATGTAAATTGCTTAATAATTCAAACATAGTATTTACAGAAATAAGAATTCGACAGATAGACAAACTGAAGCCATAAACTTTTTTCAATATTGTTTTAAATTGCATTGATTGTTTTATAGAGATTGATTCTAATAATACAACACTGCAAATAGAAGTGTCATAGACAGAAATGTGTCTAAACTACTATCAAAGACACAAAAATATCTAAAACACGTAAGTATATGAAATGTTAGACACAACACGCGTCTGAATTCACGACACATAATTGTCTTTATAAAATTAAACTAAGTTAAATGTCTGAATAATATTGATATGTCTGAAATTCAGACATATTACAGTTTAGACACTTGGAAATTAAGGCGTTTTGCAATTTAGACACCTAGATTTTAAGACATTTTACAGGTTCAGAAACTTGTATTAACTTAGCGAATTTTTTACAAGGATTCTATTTTAAGCAATATGTGTATGATATTTAAGTTTCTTTTTACATTCGCTTCATTTAACAATAATTTATATAATGCGTGCTTAAGCTACTTGGACCTTTTTAACATTATGAAAATGAATTTTCAAAGAAAAAGAAATCGAATTTATAAACGAGCAATCTTGAACGATTTGTACAAGACTACTGCTTCATTTTTTAAATTTCATTATTAAAAAATAATTCCACATGTTTTCCTACATATCAGTGTAATAAAACCAATTCTCTTGGTTTTTCTGTACATAGTTTATTTTCCTTTAAATATAAGTAAAAAATAAAATAAAATAAAAAATAAACTGTTTTCGAAATATCATAGACTACACTTTTCATACATTTATCATACATTTTACACAATAAAAATAAATAAATAAAAATTTACACATAATATTTGAAATGGGAATGTGTATTAAGCTTTAAGTATTTTGTCGATAATTTTATTATACTTATATATATATATATATATATATATATATATATATATATATATATATATATGTACATATATATATATATATATGCAATGTGTTACAATCAGTTTTATTTTTGTTGTGTTGGTATTGGCATGTATCTATTAAGTGCTAAAATTTTAAGGTTAAATTTTATTAAGTTATCTATCATATATATATTATATATATATATATATATGTATATTAAAGAATAAATACACAATTTTTTTATGAACACTACACATCTGTACTACTAATTAAGAAGGCTTACTGTCGATGATTGTGGCTCAGTCGGTTGGTGAATCCATAGTTCCTCCGATCAAGTTCAGTCTGTCGGAGAGGTTCGCAATGTATGGAAATTTTCGCATAAACATTTTATTAATGCTCTAGGAAATTCTACATCCATTTTTTAACTGGAAACTAAACTATACCCAAACATGTTTTTTAATAATTTATTTATGAAAAAAAAGAGTGTTAAAAATAGCTACTTTTAAAAGTCACTTTAAGTGTCTTAAATCCAGTCACACTCGTGTGTTAAGTTATCTAACGTGTCTAAAATTTAAGACACGATTTTGTGTCTTAAAATCTGACTGCCTATTTAAGACACTTATGTGAGTGAATTTCAGACACATGAATTTGTAGTGTATTGAATGATCATTAAAAATACCATTCCAACTCTCATTAGAATATTATTAATTTATTTTGAAGATCCAAGTGATAATATTGATATTTGAAACTATCATCCATTACATACTGTGTTATGAATGAATACTTTTAAAATACTATTAAGTTATAAACGCCAAACCTTTTTTTATAACGACTATGATATAATTTAAATTTAAATAAATAAATAAATATATATATATATATGTATATATCTGTGTGTATATGTGTGTTGCTGTGCTGAATTTCATTAGTAAAACCGAATATTTAGTATACGTCATATATAATTAATATTCATAAGTTTTACTCATCCTTAAGTACATACTTTAATATCTTTACCCATTAAGCCTTCATTTTTTACACATTATGAATTAAACTTTTTATAATGGTATTTTAGACTTTGTCTAAAATATATATTTTTTTTATTTTACAAAATTAAAACTTTATCATTCAGAATATAGGAAGTAGTACGATATATTTTCTAATTCTTTTTTAGTTATAGATATAACGATTTCCTAGCAAACTGTGAAATAGTGAAAGACATATATTCTTTTCTATATTATCTGTTCATACAGATTACACGGGATAGTTGTACGGGGAATAATACTCATTCCTCTTAATGTTAAATGTTGTGACATGAAAAGGGAGAGATTGATTTCCGGCCATCGATGTGTGTAACATTTGAATTTCCCCCTTCCTTTGTTTCCTGGAACGCTACATTCTGTTTTGCGACATTGAATGAGTTTTCCCCGAAAATGATTGTCTCGATGGTTCGTAATTATAAAAGGCACGCAAACCCATTTTGCTATTAAATATAAAGGAATAACTCTGATTAACTTCATAAGGTATGTTAAATTCCGTCATACAAGTAAAAATAGGAATGCATATGAAAAAATTCTTATATTTCTAATATGAAACTTAACCTAATTTTTATTTGTTAGGTTTTTTTTTTTTTTTTTTTTTTTTTTTTTAATAAACATATATTTTAATTTAATAAAAACAAGAAATATAGATAATGAATTTGTGATTTATGTTTTTTAGAATGTTTTATAGAATATAAAAACAACATTTAGTATATAGTACTCCGGTACCCTAACAGCACAAAATGTTCCAGAAACTTAACAATCATATAACATTGAAACATTATAAACATTTCAGAAACGTTTAAAATCGTTCAGATTACTTTCCGATTAGTTTCAAAAATGTAGAAATGTCCGCGATCGTAACAAAAAATCAGATACGTAACAGAAACGTTACAATCACTTAACAGATAGAAATTCAAAAGGGGTGAATGTTTCAGAAAGGTATCGGAGAGCACACTTAAGTGTGTTACGTTTTTGAAAGATTGTAAGCCTTTTGCAACATAACTGAAACATCCTGTGCTGTATGGGTACTGTTACGTACATTTAGATTTTTAGGCTAAATTATTTCGGAATATAATACATATTATATATAAGGAAATTATATGAAAATCTAATTAACTTGTTTCTTAATTAATCACTGTTAACAAACATACCTATTTCACATTATTGAATCTAAATTTGTTGGGGACTGGGCTCCAGCCTCTAACTGTAAATTGTTTAAATAAAAGGTGTATAATGTAAATTCAATAAATGGTCAAATTTAAAACTTAACTTTTTATTTTTCTTGTAAAGGAAAAAGGGACACTAAGATATGAAAGTAACTTCTAAAATAAACTTAACTGCATAACAATACGACTACTAATTAATAAACTATGCGTAATTTATCTCACACCATGAGTGCGTCGTGGCCGTCAACTCGAATATCCTTACGTAGAAATCTTTAATCTCAATTCCAAATTATTAATCATAAATCGAACACTTCCAGAATAATACAAAAGCACATGCCTCGTTAATTCGGAAGTCAGTTTAATGTAAAGAGATATTGAAAAGATTCACTTCATTTTCCATGAAATACTCATCCTAAAATTACTTATATCCAACTGATCTCTACTTTCGTAACTTCCCTTAAGCCTGCTCTCAACTTGACAAAATAATTCCAGATAGCTACCAACGATTTACCCCAATCCTCTTTTAACTTAACTTGAAACTTTTATGTTCAATATGATATTTCAACCATAGCATCGTCACCTAATCCTAGATCCAACTAGTAACCTCCGCATTCCCAACTCAATACTTCTAACTCAACTCGACACTATCACCCAAAACACCATCAACACTAGATCCAACTGGTAACCTTTACTTTTCCAACTCAGTACTTCTAACTCGACTCGATACTCCCTAAAACCACCAATTCCTTGTGCTGGATCCTATTGGTAACCTTTATTCCTCCAAGCTTACATATCTCATACCTCACAAATTGTACTAGGATACGAATTAAATTGAAATTTGCCTTTACAAAATTAAACTAAAGTAACAGGAAAATGCTATCGGTTTTTTTTTTTTTTACTTAAATCTTAAACACAGATTGGGATATCGATAAAAATGTCGTTAATTGCACTTTTACTCTATTGAAATATTCTTTCATGAGTGTACGTAGCAAAAATCAAATTATTTATTTATTGATTATTTTTTTATTAAAATTTCAATCGCTTTTATTTTATATTAGATGTTATATTACCATTTATTTTTCTTTAACTAGAACGTTTTGTACAAAGGATTCCCTGTAAAAGTATATATGCTTATTACAATATTAAAACATTAATTATAATACAAATTGTTACTATTATTTCTTTTTTATATAGTAGAGTACTTTCGACCGCTATCGCGGTCATCTTCAGCACTAGTGACTTCTTGTTTACGATTTTCCCGGTTTATTTAATTTTTGGTCTCATTATTTCTCTTCAGTTCGCTGGTATTTATAAAATTAATTTTAATTTCTTAGACAACAAAAAAAAACTACTTACATTGGAATGACTATAAGAAAAATAAAAGATCGCGAAAAAGGAAATCTCGCCAAAATTTAATAAACCTTCTACATTAATACAGCATTAATACCTTAAACAATAATAACCCAATTGATATTAAATCCATTACTACCTATACAATTGCTAACTACAACTCACATATTTATGCCCTCAAACGTGAAGCCATCGAAATACTAACCTACCCCATAGCTACTGACGACAATGGGCATAACATAATACCTCAAAACTGGCAACCGAAAAGCGAACTGAAGAAAAGTAATGAGACCAAAATTCATATAAACCGGGAAAATCATAAACAATAAGCTGCTAATGCTGAAGGAGACCGCGATGACGGTCAAAAGTACTCTACTATATATATATATAAAATAAAAATAAAGAAATAAATAACAGTAATAATTTGTATTGTAATTGGATGAGTTAGGCTTTTTAAACTTTTTAACCTTCATTAAAACTTTATTTATTTACGATTTTAGATATTAAAAATTTATATATATAAAATATAAGTGGTAAGAAAATATTTATTTATTTTATTTATTTATTTATTTTATTTTATTTTATTTTTATTTTATTTATTTATTTATTTATTTATTTATTTTTTTGGTGCATGGGTCGTTGTAAAATATAAACATACAAAAGAAAATAAACATAAATATGATTAATGATTTAAGAGACAAAAGTTTTTATAAGTAATAAATACTTCTTTTTTTATCAGACACACAAGGAAAAAAAATGGTTATGTGATACTCTTTTCAAAATATAACTTATCATTATGCAGAGATTGAATGTATTTAAATCCATAGAAAAATATTTGGAGATCTTCTGTTCTTTTCATGAATGCCATTTTGATAAATAGAAAAGTAACCTTTATTAAAACATATATTTGTAAAATGTTTAACACATGTGATGTTAAACATTTCATCCTTTGTATACACCACGATTTCAATTTATTTTCAGTTTATTATAAAACTTATTTTTAGAATACATACACACACATTTTCTAAAATATGTGACGTTGAAATTCTTTGGTGTTCCGCTGATCCGAAACAACCAGAGAAAAAAAAAATTACTGGATCAGCAACGTGAAAATCTTCGTAGTGCGGGAACAAAGAGTCAAAATTTATTTTGCTGGCTAAATGTACGTATGATTTTCTAGACTCCCATAATCTTTAAAACAAATATATCCAGTTTTGTTCTAACTGCTTGAATGGTAGAAATACCCTTTATATTTTACTCATATATATTTATTCCAATAATTCTAAAAATTCAAATGCGTTTCTATTCTAGAAAATTATTTTATATCATATTACTCTTTTAAATTTTTCGTAAAATCCTGTATTTGTTAAATCTGAAAAAATTATATATATAATTTTGCAGTTTTTATTAAAGTGAAAAGGTTTAATTTCATCTGCAAATTTTATGAATCAAAAGGACTTTTCAAAAACAAAAGAGTATGTTCTCATATTTCCTAATCCCTGAGACCAGTATAATTTTTAAGTCAATTGTAACTTTGGAAAAATGCGTAAATATATGTCTGCGAGTGCGAATACTTGTTCAGCAAAGGTTTTCTTATTCATCATCTCTTGTAACATATATTACTGCTTTTTCCAACCTGCATTGAGGAACCTCGCTGATTATGGCTTATTTTATTTTTATTTTATTTATTTTATTTTATTTTATTTTATTTTATTTTTTGTTATTTAATATTGTAAAATCTGGTTATACTACTGATTTCTAATTATATTTACTTTCAAAACATTTTACACTTTACATTATATTTAAGCTTACGTATCTTATATTTTCTGTATCTTACATTATCTTATGTAATTAGTATGTAAATTTAGTGTTAATAGGCAGATTAAAATTCAGAGGAATAATACCAGAAGGTACTCTAACCGACACAGAATTGAAACATAGACATATTTCCTCTTGTCTTAAAATTCTGGTGACGATGCAGGAGATTATCGTCTCTTCCTACGAAGCATTTATGCCAATACCTGCCTCCCAATAGCCAAAGCAATACAGAACGCACACGATACTATATAAACTATTCATGGACGGCACCAACCAACCGACCCAAAGTTCTAACATTACTTCCAATTACCTTTAATGATATTTCCGATATTTGTGATTTACAAATCTCAATGAGTAAATACTTTTTCTTTTGCTTTTCTGGAGATGCAGAAGAAATTCCAAAGTAAAATTTCTTTTAGTATTAATAAGATATGTAATACATTCTACATGAATAAATCGTAATAGTTGTATCAGAAAAAACATCAAGCATAACTTCATGTAAAAAATTAATAATATGATTTTATTTGAACAAGAAAACATTAAAATGTTTTAAATAAATACGAAAATTGTCATAGAGTAAAAAAGTTAGTCATTTAATTGAAAAGTAATTAAAATTAGAAAATACAAAGATTTATTTATATTACATATGAAATAAATGAAATAGATATTTATACTTAACAATTATAATTAATGTATAGAATAGAAAAGGAAGTTATTAATAATCATTATAAAAAAGGGGTGCATTAAAAGGTAAATAAAAAATCAATATGATGTTGTTATTTTTAAATGTAAGAAAGTATATTAAAATATCTAATTTATCTATGCTAAAATGTACGATAGTACCTTTAATCTGAAAAACATACTTAAAGAAAATTTAAACATGTAGTATAGTGTCGTTGTAGTTATTGAGTAACAGCTACATTATTTCTTATCATTAATGAAATGAACAAAAGCACAATTGTTAGTTCCTCTTTCTATGAGTACTTAGGTTAGCAAAAAACATACCTCGATATTGTTGCTGCACAGAGAGGAGCAAACTCCAAAGGCAAACAATGATGTTAAAATATGGGGTATAAAAGAGGATATGCTTTTCTTTTCTTTGCGTAAAGAGTTATATGTATTCTATATTTGACTTTGTTCTCTTCTTTTGTGATATGTAAACGCAGATACTTCAGTTTAAAAAACTGTTAAAATAATATTTGTAAGTTAAAAGAACGAATTCTTAAAAAAAAAAAAATGCTGATGCACATAAGGCGTTGAGAAGATATCGTATGTTTAGTAAATGAAACATTTCATTCTATATATTAATTAAGAATACATTCTGATATATATATATATATACAATACTATCATAATACTAATCGTGATAATAATACTAATGAATATATATTAGAATTATTATCTCTCAGTTATTCCCATTTATTACCAACAGTATTTAAACGTTGTTTACAAGTTAAGAAAAATTAAATTAATGAAATACCCTAGTTTAAAAATTAACAAGAACGAAAAATCGCGTGGTCCGTATAGATTATTTACATTTTCCAACTGTACGCACTCGTTGAATCATTTAATATGCAATTTAAGTTGTCAACTTTAGTACAAAACGAACAGACAGGTGCGAAATGCAGACAGATAAACTAACTGAATCCATATTCACTTTTATATAGTCTTGGAAAGTATTAAAAAAAAAAAAAAAAAAGATTTACAAACAAAAATAGAATTTGAAAGATTTCCAATTGTAACAGAATACTTTTGTGTGGCTCTGTAAAACGTAAAATTCACTCAGTTTTAAATAAGGAACATCCCATAATGAGCCTCAATAATGTATATCAGTTTCAACGAATTCTGTGAATATTTACTGAAGTTAGAGTTCGGACAGGCAGACGGACAGACGTACAGAAAGACAAGGATATAGACAAATGCATATCATAATCATTCTTAAACATAGTTATAAATCATTGAAAACAATTAATGCAAACGAAAATGCAATTCCAACGATTTCTAATAATAGCCATTAATGTAACTGACTATTTTTGTGTGACCCTGTATATCATAATGCTAACCATACTACATTTTATAGGAAGAATTTTATTTTTATATGTATTCTTAATGTCCATTTCATTATTATTTGCGCGAAATACATGTCTTAAAATGTGATTTATAGAAATACATCTCATAGCGCGCAATGCTTTGAAATTGTTTAGGATATCCCAGTAGACAAACCAGTAGTTGTTTTTTTTTTCTTCTTTTTCAATTGGGGACATCCCACATGGAACTTGAACGACATGTATCAATTTCATAAATTCTACAAATATTTACAGGAGTTACAACTCGGAGAGACGGACAGGTGGACAGACCAACCGAAGTCATAAACATTTTTCAACTTTGTTGGAAAGTGTTAAAAAAGAAAACAGACTTTGAAAGTTTTTATGAATACATAATTTCTTTATATCTTATTTATGATGGAAAATTAAAATAAATTATCATCTAAGAATAGGGTGAAAATATTAAGTCATATTTAAAGAATTACATTAATATATATATATATATATATATATATATATGAATATGAAATTATAATATATGTTTTCAGACATAATAGTTATAAATAGTCATAATATAGTCCCATTTTGATCCCTTCTACCCATATCTGTCCTTAATAAGTATTGTCTTCATTATAAATATGCATAATAGTATATATGTATATATATATATATATCGAAAGGATTAATGATTGTTACTGTTTCTGTATAAAATGTGTATTAAAAAATACACAGGTCTAAAAACACCTTTTTTCAGTTGCATGATATGTACGTTTTTGTTTTCGGGGATGCCAAATTCAGAAATGACCTTTATTTCTGCTTACCAAGTACATTTTATTTTCAAATGAATAAATTACTAGACATTTGCAATAAAAACTAACTAATATTATTATATTAAACTAAATATATTCTTTCTCATATTTAAAGAAACAGTTTATTTAGAACATATTTAACATTCTGTGTTTACTATATATATATATATATATATATTTGTGTGAAACCTTTTTTTAGTTTTTTGACAACACCAAATACACTCCCATTTTGATCCCTTCTACCCACATCTCTTCAATTTTAATTTTTAAAAGTTTTTTTTTAAAGATTTACCTTAATAAGTATTGTCTTAAAATAATAGGTATTTAATAAATATGGTTTTGAACATCAACGAAAGGATATCTGATTCCATGCTTTCATGTGAATTTGAACTAAAAAATAAATAAATAAATAAACCTTTTTACTATTTTTCGGTTTTAATGAGTAAAAATACCTATAAGAAATTACTTGTACATTTTATGGAGTTTTTTTATTACAGACCTGTGTTATCAGAATGTAGAAAATGTTATGGTAAACTCTGCATAGTATCAGTAAGGTCCATAACTTTTTTCTCCGTTCCTAAACCAACTTTACCCGCATTGTTATTAAATAGTACAATAACACCGGAAAGAAAAAAGAGAAAAACACACATATCCGTATCTATTGCTTATTTTTGTTTTCTTTTAAGTAAAGGTAATCCGATACTGATATCAGAAAATTGATAGATTTAGGAACGAATCAGTTCAGTGTATTACTGAACGAGTCTGCGTATTACTGAGTTCATGTTACAGACTTTTATGATAATTCTTCGCATGATGAAGAACCATGTTTAACTAATTCGATTCGAAAAATATATGCTTTGTTTTCCTGCAATTTATTCTGTTTATTCGTGTTCCGGCAATTATGTGCTTGCTTTAAAAAATTATTTTTCTTTATCATTAAACGCCAGTTAGTTCATGGAAATTTTGCTTTTAGATTTATTATCAGTACCCATATGCTTACTAAATATGTTGATACCGATAGGTATAGACCATTATGAACGTTTAATATGTGCAATTTTTAAATGTCGACCTACGACGTTTCATGAAGTTTACAGAGTTGTTTAAAATGACTAATAAAAGTACTTCTGCTTATACTAAAAAAATGTTATTGTCAGGGATATAATGATGTAAAAATACTGTTAAAGTTTACCAAATTGGACATATACAGGGCTCACAAAGATGACCTTTTTATTTATTTATTTATTTATTTATTTATTATTATTATTATTATTATTTTAATTTTGTTCATATCACTATGTTCAAGAAAAACAATTTATAATTTATTTATACAGGTAATTCTTCATTTTACCAGCATAAATGTATTATGAAAAGTATTTTACGAGGATAGTGGTGTGAAAGAATATAAAATAAAGTCACCTGTTGAGCTCTTCATATAAATCACCACAAAGTTTTATATACCTAAAATATTTCTATTTATGCTGTAAAAATATTTCTAAAATTTTTTGAAAATCCTCTGCATTTCAGCTATTACTTATGAAACTCCGTAAATTCTGCTCTATAGGGATTAAATTTCAGACATGTTTGTATAAACTGACACTCATAAGTTTTCAAAGAACAGAGTTTGCAAATGAATATCCTCTTATATAGGTAAATGTTTTTCTTCAAATATTATTCTTATAATTACGTTCATTAAGTTTGAAATCATAAATTTAGAATGCTGAATTTTTGATTTAAATGTAATTTATATAAATTACAACAATATAATTATTTGTTATACTTTTCTAGATTCGTAGTTATTTTATGAGTGCTAACTAATGTTTTAAATGGCAAATTTAATTTAAGAAGAAGTCCGTAGTTTTTCGTTTGAAATGAAACGTTTAATTAAAATTTATCACAAAAGTATAATATATATTTAGAAACATTTTTCGTAATCAAAATATATCAAATCTTTAAAATTTTTCTATGAAATTATATAGTATCTATGAAAGAAATTATATAGTATCTATGAAAACAATCTGTCGTATAATAAAATGATTTCTGCTAAGATTGCAAACAAATTAAATAAGAAATAAATCTTTTTTACTTCCAACAAATATTTCCAAACTTGATAAGCTGCAGTCATGGTATTATTTATTTATATATGTTTATCTTTGCTTATATGTACGCTGTGTGCATGCATCTATACTGTTTATTTATTTATTAAACCATCCTGCTAAATATTGCATTATTAATTAAATCGAAACATTATATTTTTCAGTATCCACTTGCAAGCACTTAAAACAAATATATAGTAAAATTCCAATATGCCCATTTTGGGGACCTCCCCCCCCCCCCTCCCGTCGCAAAATACTTATAGGGGGCCTTTCTAAAAAAATTATAATAGCATTTTAAAAAATCCTTTCTAACTATTTCTAAGCTCATTAAATTTTGGTTTATCTTATTTTTATGCGTGGTGAAGCAGTGGTGTGTGGATTAAAGCTGATTAAGATTACGTGCCCAAAGATTACGTGGACCAAAGATTACTTGCAACACCCTTCGTGGATGTCTTTCTGTAGTGATATAGTCAGAATTCCGTAGTTTTGGAGAAAAATACGGAAAATTTTTAAACAGCTAGGCAATCGAACATTACCAAATTTTCAACCTGTTAACTCTCGATTACATGCTTTGAGAGCAGATGCTCCCAGCCAGTTGTAAACTAATCATTTAAAAATAAATTAACACAGTTATCTACTAAAAATTGCTATACTCCATACTCAAAGTTAATTTGACTAGACATGCCGATACTTTACAACTGACTTACAGTGTGACCACGTATCCTAAGACTAGCAGTGAAGACGAGTCCAATGGCTTAGAGAGGTTCCTTGGCAAACATCCAGGTATATGACGTTCTGTTATCGCTCAATTTCTCTTAATCAGATGACTATCCCCCCTATTTTAACACTAGACTCTTTGTGTCAGCGCTTGCGCAGAGGCTTTCATGGTTTTAAGAAATGTGGTTGAAGTGTACTTGATACGTTTATTTTGAACTATTGCACTGCGGGCACGAAAAAAATCAAAATAATTTTTTTTTTTTTTTTTTGCAGATTTTTTGTTCATATATTTGCATACAAATGTACTTTTTACTGGCAAGTTATCTTACTATTACTTACAAACTTTGAATAAACACCATAAAATGCAATAAACTCGCAACAATTGTTTCGGGTCGAAAAAACACACGACCCTTCATCAGGCGAACAAAGTAAGCACGAGTGCAGCAGTCAGAGCGTCAGTGCGGCAGTCAGTGCGTTGCCGCTCTGACTGCAGCACTCGTGCTTACTTTGTTCGCCTGATGAAGGGTCGTGTGTTTTTTCGACCCGAAACAATTGTTGCGAGTTTATTGCATTTTATGGTGTTTATTCAAAGTTTGTAAGTAATAATTTTTACAATGCCAGTTTTGTGATGCTTCTTTATTAAAAGTTATCTTACTCTTTAGTTTCATGTTAGAGCGCCCTTCAATTTCTTTTTTTTCTTCCTTTGTCGGGGTCATTTAAATTCACTTGCGCGGCAGCAAATATCTTCTGTACTTTATCACTGCCTTTGTCTAATTTTCGAGGTGTGGCTGTTAAATAACGAGACTATTGCTGTAAGACATTTTATTTTAAATTTATACATATTTAGCTATTATCACCATCAATATACACCCCTCCACTATAACTACAAAGCTCCATACGAATTTTCCATTGTTCGAAACAGTGCTGGAAGTCTTGTCCTGTAAGCTCCTGCGTGAGGCGTGCCGCTTTTCCTTTCACAGCTTTAACTGCCCCACTAAAAATAATCCGAAGATATTTTTGAGAAAATAGTATTTTCTTAAAAAATTCTTGAAATATTTTAAAATACTTTGAAGATTTATCTTTTTCTATAAAATATCTTCAGAAATTTTGAAGACATTATAAAATTTTTTTGTAAATTTTCTTAAGAATGGGCCAAATATCTTAAGTTATTCTGCAGATTTTCTCTAAAAATATATGCAGAATATCTTAAGATTATTTTTAGTGGGGTGACTCAAATCGTGTTCCTTTTAATGCAGATTTAACTTTGGGGAACGGATAAAAGTCACATGGAGCTAGGGTCAGGCGAATAAGGCGGATGGCCTAAAACTGGGATGTTGTATTTCGCTAGAAACGCCTTGACTGACAATGCCGTGTGAGCCGGCACGTTGTCTTGATGGAGAAACCATGACTTGTTCTTCCACAATTCGGGCCGTTTTTTTCCTTACCCCTTCACGGAGTTGGGCAAGCACCTCAAGATAGTAATGTTGATTAATAGTTTGGCATTCAGGAACCCAGTGTAGGTACACAATACCATGAATGTCGAAAAAAAAAGGATCATCATCGCTTTGAATTTCGGTTATCATTTCCAAAGTCTTTTCAGCCACCTTGCAAACGCTTGAACTACTCATAAACTTGCGCATGTGATAAACATTCATCGCCATAAACTTATTTTAATGAAAGATAAGTTTCACTAGCGGTTTTATCAAGTTTCACGTGAAATTTCACGACTATTCTTTGCTCTACTTTTACACTTATCACGTTTTTTCGGCAAAACGAAACAAACACCTCTTACGCAAATGAAGGTTACGGCCAGACTGATTTCTCTACAAACACGGGAGGTGCTGCAATCGAAAGAGAAGGCTTTCTGTCGGTCTTTCGGATTTGGCGTATATGTAGTTCATCTGTAGCAGCAATAGTCTCGTTATTTAATAGCCACACCTTGTATAATATGTACAATTCAAAATAATAATAATAATAATAATAGTATATATATTATTAAATGCAAGCTTACACAATATGTATAATTTGAATTGTTTAAACAGTACACTTGTAATTTTCACAAATATATATTTTACTTTTACTCATGTTGTAAAGGAGAAATCCACCACAGACGAAAGAAGCTTATCCATTGGCCGTGAAGTTTGCTACAAAACGTTATTGAAAAGATGAATATAATCAAAGTCTTGAGAATTTTACATAGTTTTTATTAAATGTTGGTTATTAAAGAAATCACATGAAGACAAATACAAGTTCACACATAAAAAATTATTTGCAACGCAATAATCCCAGAAATTCTGGGGATCAAGGGAGAGAGAGAGGGCAGAGCAAAAATACTACGTCTTTATAATATCGTGAAAAGAGCAAAAACTGTGGGTCTGCTTTTTTCTATCGCACGGGGAGAACCCCCGGAAGGGAAGTCATATGTTTGCATTATCTTATTTTCGCCAAAATGAAAGCCAACTTCAGTTCTTTGTTTTAGATAAAAAACTAATGTTAATTTTTTGAATTTGTAATGACGGTTTATAATTGTATTAACACTTTAATCGCCAACATTATGCCAAGCGACAGTTTGACTAGAGAAAATGACCGTTATGAATAGAAATCATTAATATTGCGTAATTTGAAATAAATTACTTCCGGTGTTGAAATAATATAAATTCTGACAATGAGTTTTCTTGTTTTATGACTATTTGAGAACACTTTTTTTATAATTACGTTTAATGTCAGAATTTTCGTTAGATATTATTTTTTATTTTCTTTTTATCCCATAAAATAAAGTACTTTTCTATTTAAAAGATAAACACTTTATTTATGATTTAAATATAAAACATATGCAATTTAGATTTCTGAATGATGTGTGTTATTGTTTTATGTTAATAAATAGTGTAGGTCGTATATATCATTAAAGTTGTGTACTTTTTAATGACATTTAAAAACAATTCTTTCTTCAAATGCCTGAGAACAAATTATGTAAATATAATATCTCATTTAAAATTTAATTACTTTTTTTTATTGCAATAATGCATTAATTTATCATTAGATTTTATTTTATTTAAAAATTCAATTAAAATTTAACTAAATATATGTGAACACCTTCACACATGTTACCGTAGTCACTAATGTATATAATCTTTCAAAAACATTTTATGATTAATACAGTTACTTCTCTAAGAGCGTATATGTATCTAAATAAATATATCTATACTTCTCTCTCTATATATATAGATATATAGATAGACAGATAGGCAGATAGGTAATTTACTTGCTTGAAAACATTTATACATCATACATCAAATTACATACATCATACAATATATACAGTGGTGTTCAAATTATTATTGTTGTTATCTTTTTTTTTTTTTTTGTTGTTTATCTTAAAAAATAATAGACGAAATGGCCTGAAACTTTATATATGCAAAGAACCTTTAAAAACTGATATTTTCCACTATCTATTCAGTCCAGAATGTAATTAGGGGACCAAACCACGAATTGAAGAAAAGTGAAAACACTTTGGATCACCCTGTTGCACAAAAACCTACAAATGACTTGTATCTTTAATGCATTGTTGTGCATACTATGTACAATATTTATATGTTTTGGTGCGGGAATTGCGCAATTATTTAGGCTGATATATATATATTTAATTACTAATTTTTTTGACAACCTTATAACTAGAACGAATTCCATAAAAGTTTACAAAACTTGCTGAAAATTTGAAAAAAACATTAAAGAAACATTATTTGGGAATGTAAAATTCACACATGTAATATTCGGTGAGATATGAGCATTTTTAGTAAATATTATTTAACTGCGCATGCGCAAAAGATAGAAAAACATTTATTACATAGGTTAAAAGCTAGATATATTGGTCAACGTCCGTCAAAAGTTCATTTTGATAGAGTAAAAATTAAGGAGACCGTCGGCAAAAGCGATGAGCCAGATTTCAGGTATTTTTCAGAATTGAAATTTCATAAGGGGTTTTTCCCATGCCCTGTAATTAATTTGAAGATCCAATTATTTCAATCAAGTTTCAAAAGTTCTGTTTTTGTTAAAAATTCCTTATTAAGTCACAAATCTTAGTAAATAAATAAAAATGTGTTAAATTTACAAGCCTATAAGGCCTTTACTAATGGCCTTACTAATAGGTCTTACTTTCATAATAGGCTTACAAGCCTATAATGGCTTTCGAAATGTTTGGAATTAATTTTAATGCGTGACTCAGAAATTTACATATCAATTTATAAGTACTGCATTGCATATTTAAAAGTACAGCTTGTGAAACATTATTCACATACTCCTTTTTGAGCACTCCGGCATAAAAAATAAATAAATAAATAAATAAATAAAACCTATCTCAGTAAAAATTACCAAAAAACTTTTGTTGAGTGGAAAAGATGAATAATCTTTCAATCAAATATCCAATCTATGAGCTCTTTAGAATTTTAAGCAAATTAATATAACAAAATGCCTGACGTAGCTGAAATTTAAGTATAAGTAAACGCATCTTTAAAAAGTAGAAAAATGTCTGTAACTCATCCTCTAAAAACGATTAAATCTCTCTCTCTCTGTTTTACTAAAATATGATTGCAGAAAATTTCTGATGATAATTTTAAAAACATATATATGTCTACACTATATATTTTACTTAAATTTCATAGTAAAAAAAAAAAAAAAAAAAAAAACTTAGACATTTAACAATAATAACAAAAAACATTATTTTAAAAAACAACTTGGTTTTTTTTTAGTTGATGGAAGTCATTAAGACTAAAAAATAGCGAATTAGGAAGAGGTAAGATTAATGTCAATACAAGGAAGAAAAAATTAGAAGATCAAATATAAAAGGTTTATGTGTGTGAAAAAATCCTTAAACAAACTGTCCTAGTTATTTTTCTTCTTATAAATTGCCTTTGGTTATCAATGACTGGATTCCGCTTTTTGTGCAAATATTTTCTTTTGCAAGAGGAAACATTTAATCAAAGTTAATATTCATTCTTCAAACAAACTCAGAAGCGTAAAACAGAAAAGATTAAAAACTTAGAATATTATTATTATTTTTTTTTTTCAAAAATAATTTATTCAAGAGAAAAAGATAATTTAAAACTATTTAATCAAAGTTAATTTTTATTCTTTGATCGCACTCAAGAGCATAAAATGTGAAATATAAATGGAGTTCAAACTCTCATTTTATTTTTATTTTTTTTTATTTTTTTATTTTTTTATCAAGATTTATGAATAAATGAAATATCTTTATAGATTTTGTACAGTTTATTTCAGAAAAAATGTAACTAAATCTCATTTTTGAATTCGAATAGATTATTATTATTATTTTTAAACATTTATAATGAATGTACACAAGAAGCAATAAATACACTTAATTAATAAAGAGATAATTATAATATTCTAAAACAGTGAGACCGGAAATTATGAAATTATCTTGATGTTATTTAATGTTTCAATAAATGCAGTTATATATATATTTATTCAAAACAAATTGTAATTAGACACTTTTATCAACGTGTGAAAATATGGTTGGGTTTTAGAAACTTGCTAATAGGCTTAAAAAACAAATTAAACAAATAATCTAGTGGGTCACTCACACAACTTTCTCTTACCTTGAAATTCGATACCATAAAGGCAGATTGGACATTAAGTGATAACATAACGAATACTGTTATATAAACCTTCGTTAAAAACTATTTAAAACAGGCTTCGGAAATGCTTCTTTGACAAATAATTCTTTATGAGGGGAGCTACCGCCTGCCTCACCCTCGCTTTTTTTTTATATATATATTTTACTTATATTTAAAGGAACTTCAAAAGCTGTTACTAAATTTAAATGTTTATTTCAAATTATTCAGACAACTTCCACCCGCATCATTCCTTGAAACTTATGAATTTGGATAAAAATTTTCAAATAACAACCTTATATTAACTTCAAAATACAACATTTAAATTACCTGAAATTATTTGTTTTTATTTTAATAAAAAACATAGAGAAAGATTAAACATTCAAAACATTAATTCAATATACAGGGAACCTCAAACCGTTTCAATACATAAAAAACAAGCTAAATATTTCGTTTTAAAAACGCTTTGTTTACCACATTGGTATGAGGAATTAATTTTAGTTTCTCAGCCGTTTTCTTGAACATGGTAAAATATTATAGTAAAACACTTTCCTAATTACATGCAATAAAATAATGTCTTCATATAACTATTGGCAGCCCTGTACATATTTTAAATATTAATAATAATAATAAAAATTATACAGACACGACATTATTTCATTATTTAAAACATGAAAATCTGACATTGACAGATTTTAATTCAGTGCCAGAGGCCTACTGCTAAACTTGTTAATATCGACAAATTCTTCTTTAGTTAATTCGTGACGATCTAAATTCCATGATAAAGTTTTCATTAAATCAAACCAATGTGTTTCAGCTGCAGATATTGTAACAAATAACGTTGGAAGTCCAAATTGTCTTATAGCCGCAAAACAACGTTTTTTCTCTTTTCCCCAATGAGGGGGAGGTGTGCCTTGGGGGGGGACTCATGTCAAAGTTGTACCTTGGGGGGGACTCATGTCAAAATGTCAAAGTTGGGCCTTGGGGAAACTCATGTCAAAGTTGGACCTGGGGGGGGGCTCATGTCAAAGTTGGGCCTTGGGGGGACTCATGTCAAATTTGTACCTTGGGGGGGGGGGACTCATGTCAAAGTTGGGCCTGGGGAGGGACTCATGTCAAAGTTGTGCCTGGGGGGGACTTCATTCAATAAATCCCCATTCAATAAACCGACTGAAATAGGCCCTTAGCACTATTAAGAGTGTATTATAAAAATTCGACAACGCTGTACCGACTGAAATAGGGGTACCTTGGGGGGGACTCATGTCAAAGTTGGGCCTTGGGGGGACTCATGTCAAAGTTGTACCTTGGGGGGGACTCATGTCAAAGTTGTGCCTTGGGGGGACTTCATTCAATAAATCCCCATTCAATAAACCGACTGAAATAGGCCCTTAGCACTATTAAGAGTGTATTATAAAAATTCGACAACGCTGTACCGACTGAAATAGGGGTACCTTGGGGGGGACTCATGTCAAAGTTGGGCCTGGGGGGGGACTCATGTCAAAGTTGTGCCTTGGGGGGACTTCATTCAATAAATTCCCATTCGATAAACCGACTGAAATAGGCCCTTAGCACTATTAAGAGTGTATTATAAAAATTCGACAACGCTGTACCGACTGAAATAGGGGTACCTTAGGGGGACTCATGTCAAAGTTGTGCCTTGAGGGGACTTCATTCAATAAATCCCCATTCAATAAACCGACTGAAATAGGCCCTTAGCACTATTAAGAGTGTATTATAAAAATTCGACAACGCTGTACCGACTGAAATAGGGGTATCTTGGAGGGGGACTCATGTCAAAATTGGGCCTGGGGGGGGACTCATGTCAAAGTTGGGCCTTGGGGGGACTTCATTCAATAAATCCCCATTCAATAAACTGACTGAAATAGGCCTCTAGCACTAATTAAGAGTGACCTATAAAAATTCGACAACTGTACCGACTGAAATAGGCCTCTAGCACTAAAAATATGTACAAACCCCATTGTGTATTGAAATATAATCCTGCATTAATAAAATATAGCACAGCCTGAAATACACTACCATGAATTCCCAAGTATTATCCCACTACATTCTAGTTCTTTTGTGTAGATCTGTACACGAACGGTGAAGTATTTTCATACAATATTCTACATGAAACATGCTTCTATATCTATAACAAGTATATATTCATTTAATCTGGTTTAGTGCAGCTTATACATGTTAAACTCTACTTAACGTAACTCTACTAGACGTTAAACTACTCTATAACGTGAAACTCTACTAGACGTAATGTATTTGAATTCTCTTGGATGTTTTTGTACACGCATCATTCGCTTGATTTCAACGAAAAGTTCAATGTAGCATCTCTATATGATACAGATTTAGAATAACGAGTCTGGTCTTCCTGCCGCTATTTGTTCTTGAGATATGTTGATAACTTTCACACACAGAGAGACTAACCACTGAAAACCTGTCTCTCTGTTTCAGGGGACCTCAAAATGTGCAAATATAACAAAAACTGAATTTCGAAAATTCGACCCGAAAACAATACTTTCTCAACTATATATGTGGGTAAGAGAAAGTAATAAAAACATAAATGTACATAATGAGAGTTATTTTAAACGTGGGATTGTAAAATTAATATGAATTATTTGTAATGGTAGTAATTAACTAGGAACGAAATGTTGTGCATGTGGGAGCATCGCTCCCCCTCCCCCCTGCGGGAGAAGTACACCCCGAGGTGAGTAAATTTTCTATATGGGTGTCTTTCGAATGATTTCGTCAATATACCTTTAAAATGAATGGTTGAACTATAGATCTGTAATAATTTAAAAGAAAGTTATCGACATTTTTCCATTTTTATCGAAAAAAAAACTTAGAGGAAAAAATATTATTTCTTTTCAGATTGGCAAAAAATTGACTTTCTTTCGGCATTTAGTGGTATATAATTCTGTGAGATAAAAATCGTCCTCATTTATAATGGAAAATAATTTAATAATTTAATAATTTGTATTGCATGAATTTTGTGTAAAATTATATAGAAGAAAGTCTTGTGGTGGCCACATCATACTAGTTTGTTTATGCGACGGGGACCTACCCCAGCTAAAAAAATCTGCAAAAAAACTTAAAAAAAAAAACTGTAGAAAAACTGAAGGCAATTGGCACAAGTTTTTTTAAAGTTTTTTCAAAGATATTTTAAAGTCAAAGTTTTACTGAACAGACTTCAAAATTTCAGCGAAAAAACTTTAAAAAAACTTGTTCCATTTACCTTCAGTTTTTCTGTAGTTTTTGAAGAACTGCAAAGTTTCCATGGAAAAACTTTAAAAAAACTTGTGCCATTTACCTTCAGTTTTTCTGTAGTTTTTGAAATTCTGCAAAATTTCAGCGAAAAAAACTTTGAAAAAACTTGTTCCATTTACCTTCAGTTTTTCTGTAGTTTTTGAAATTCTGCAAAATTTCAGCGAAAAAACTTTAAAAAAACTTGTGCCATTTACCTTCAGTTTTTCTGCAGTTTTTGAAGAACTGCAAAGTTTCCATGGAAAAACTTTAAAAAAACTTGTGCCATTTACCTTCAGTTTTTCTGTAGTTTTTGAAATTCTGCAAAATTTCAGCGAAAAAAATTTAAAAAAACTTGTTCCATTTACCTTCAGTTTTTCTGTAGTTTTTGAAATTCTGCAAAATTTCCATGAAAAAATTTAAAAAAACTTGTGCCACATGCCTTCGGTTTTTATACTTCTGCGAAAAACTGAAAATACTTATTCCTGTTACTTTCAGTTTCTCTGCTGTTTTTTAAATTCTACACAATTTCTGTGAAAACCTTAAAAACTATTACTGTTCCCCTGCCACACATAAAAGCCATTTTTTAAAACTTGTTTGTTGTGGCCAACACATGACTCTCTTCTGTGTTTCTATACAAATTCCCTCAGTAAAAAATAATTTATTAAAATTTATCTTTCATATGATGAATGCAGACAATTTCCATTCTAGAGAAATAATATTAGGAGCAGTCAATAAATAACGAGTCAGAGGCAAATTCATTTCAGAGATGAGAGTTGGAAATAGACAAAAAGTTTGAAAGTATCAGCAAAACTCAAAGATAATTTAATTTTAGTAATAAAAGAAGAAACAGATACACAAAATCATACTTTCTATAAGCAAAAATGGAGAATACATGAAAATCAGTTGTTTAGAAACAATCAAAAGAAAGAAAATTGAACAAAAACAAGAATATTTAGAACAAAAAACCAGAAAATTGTTTTAAAAAACTAAGAAAAGCCTGAAATTCCTACAAAAGTCTGAAAATTCTCATCCCTGCAGTAATTATTTAATAAAACTCAAAAGTATTGTCCGTAGGTATTTAGGCATTTACGGTCAAAAACTTAGATAAAAAATAAATAAAAAATAAAAATTTTACAGATTGAAATTATCAGTCTTTCGTACTAAACTAAATTCTGCCTTTGACATAATTTAGAAATTTTGGAGTCTATAACCCGCCCTTACAAAAATGCAGCTTTTTTTTTATATTATTATTATTAATATTTAATACTATTCTTCGCAAATTTTTATAAAAATGCAGTTGTTTTATAGTTACCATTTGTCATCAAGTTAACTGTGAAAAGTCTGCGATATTTTTGAAGTCACATCACTTCTTTAAGACTTCTGCAGTTTTTATTAAGTCGTGACCTTTACTTTGAAATCGCTGCAGTTTTTATTAAGTCATAAACATTACTTTAAAATCGCTGCAGTTTTTATTAAGTCGTGAACTTCACTTTAAAAACTCTGCAGTTTTTATTAAGTCGTGAACTTTACTTCATAAATTCTGCAGTTTTTTTTTAAAGTTAAAAGCACATTATTTGAAATACTGCAGAAGTTCTACAGTTTTGGGGTTTTGCTGCGGAAAAACTGCAGAATTTTTTAGCTGGGACGTATATAAATTTTCAGCTCAATCCTATAATATATTTAGATGCTTATTATTTCAGCGCATAGACTCTACTGATGAATATTTTTGTTGCGTCCCCGTAAAAAAAAAAAAAAAAAAAAAAACTGTAAGTACTAGATTTACCAAGAGCTATATACGTATATAAATTTTCAGCTCAATCTGATAAGGCATTCAGATGTTATCTCCCTTCGAATAATTTCAGCCCATACGCCATAATGAGAAAATGAATTTTGTGTGATAAAGATAAAGATCATAAGAATTTTTAATGATAATGATAATAATGATAAAGAATTTTTCGTTGTGTCTATGTAAAAAAACTCACCAAACTTTGTGCACTTTGTGCCACAGTGACCTATAGCATGTGTATAGATTTTCAGCTCAACTGAATAAAGCGTTTAGATACTATCGTAGTTTAAAAGAATTTTGACTTATAGACCATAATGAAAAGAACTTTTCTTTGTGTCCCTATAAAAAAAAAAAAAAAAAACTATAAATGCTAGATTCAACAAAATTTATATAGTTCGTATGACGATGGCGCATGAAATGTGTTTAAGTTTTCAGCTCAATAGAATAAAGCATTTAGACGCTATCGCACTTTAAATAATTTGGGCCCATAGACCTTCATGATAAAGAACTTTTATTTGTGTCCCTGTAGAAAAAACTATAAGCGCTAGATTAACGAAAATCAATAGAGTTTATGCTATTGTGACTTACTAACATTCAACATGCATACTAACATTCAACATGCATACTAACATTCAACCTATTCAAACAAAGTGTTTAGACGATATCGCGTTCACGCACGCACATACACACTTACATCATGGTAAAAATAGTAAATATGAATTTAGGGGACCTCAAAACGTGTAAAATACTAAAATCCCAAACACGGATTTTTTAATATGATTACAGGACTTTCCTCACTATAGTGTTCGAAAAATAAAAAAATGACAGTATGACAATATTAAGTGTAAATCATTTTCAAGCCTAAATATTAATGTAAATTATTATGTCTACATATTATTGTAAATTTACAGTGTAACTCAGGATTTAAAAGGTTTTCGAAATTCAATAAAAATATTTTCAAAACAGTAAAAATTTTATATTTAACGTCTTTGTGTTTAATAATTACTGGAGTCTGTAAAAAAATCAATACTTTTTCATCTCAATGTATAATAGTCAATGGATTTATTGATTTCTAATTCTCTTTAATTAAACCGCTTACTCACGGCCATCAATTTGTGTCAGACGCAGAAGTGTTCCGTTATTTTGCTCATATTTCTATCTCAGTGATACTCTTTTTATTTCCATTAATTTGTACTGCTGCAATACGGTTTCGTCTTAAAACAACTGGACGGAATCCAATGAAGCTGTAAATTTAAACATATAAAAAATAATTTTGCGAACAGTTTTTCAAAAAGAATGAAATTTAAAAATTAAGAATTAGACAAAATTTGTATATTTTAAAAATAATTTAAAGCTTATAATTGATTAAATACGGGAAATTACACTGTTAAAAATAATATTACACAAATTTTATACCTTCAGGCTTGTTTCAGTTTTCTTAAATATATATGAAATGAAAGATATAAACATAATTATTTCTAAAGCAAACTTGATTTTGTTAACGTAAAATCACATATATATATCTATCTATATCTATATATATATATATCCATCTATCTACATATCTATTTATCTATCTATCCATCTAACTACATATCTGTGTCTCTCTCTCTTTCTATATATATATATATATATATATATATATATACATATAAATATATTTATCTATCTATCTATCTATCTATCTATCTATATATATATATATATATATATATATCAATCTATCTACATATCTATCTATCCATCTAACTACGTATCTCTGTCTCTCTCTGTCTCTTATGTACATATATATAAATATATTTATATATTTTTCTGTCTATATATCAATCACTTTCTCTATCTATATACGTTTGAATCTAGAAAGTCAGCTTTACTTATTTATTTTTTTTTTTTACATAGGTGTGATAATTTCTGTTTACTTTACTTCAAGAAAACTAAAGCATAAGAACACTGATTGCAATATAGTGATTTTCTTTTCTCTTTTTTTGACTTCTTTCAAATGAAGTTGCTTGTTTACATAGTCAAACCGTAGTTAACACTTTAAATAACTAATAATGGTTATTCATTTTTTGTTAATATGGCCCAGTTTCATTTGATTTTAAATATAAAATAGTTTAGTACTTATTATTTAGTTACCATGATATTTCATGTATTCAACAAAAATAAATACTATGACTTTAACAAAGCCAACATCATGCGTGTCAAATACAGACGTTTTCCATTACAATGCTTACTTTTATTTCTGTAAAAGATACTTTTTTTTTATTATTTCTCTTAGTTTATATTATTGTAATAAGATTTTGTCTTTAAAAATATTTGAATGGAAGCAATTGAATTAAATAAAAATATTTAAATTTAGTTTCATAAAAATATTTTAATAAATAATTATATTAAACATTTTTGTAAACAAAAATATTTTTTTACCGTTAAAGGACTTGAGGATTTTATTTTATTACACCATTACTTCTGGATAAATGTTTAAAAGTTAGCTCTCTCTCTCTTTCTTTTGAGTTTAGATATGTTTGGCTTTTATGACCGAATTAATGTGAAAATAAATAAAACTTATAAAACAACAAAGTTTACAAACCAAAGTTACCAAAGTTATACAAACACTATTAAATTTATTTTCTAAATTAATAACACATGTCAGCAACAGAAAAAAAATCATGATGTCTGAATTTTTTGAAATTATTTTGTGCATTTTGATGCTGCTGATTCCGACAATGCTATCCATTTTCCATTTTGTTCTAGTAGTTCTAGTTTATGAGATATAATTTAAATCAATACAACAAACTTTAAGTGTATTATTCTGTGATCAGCTGATGTTAATAAAATACTTTTTTCATGACTTTGTTGACAGTTGTTTCTCATCCTGCATGGAATAGAATCGCATACAGTTTAAAACACAAGACTACCATCGTATTAAATTGTGTTGTTAAAAATTTAATATATGTCATTAAATCAGCATTGCTATTACGTAATTTTTTTTTATTTTTGTTACAATAGTTTTTTTTTCCCATGAAGTTGAACCACACACAAAACACACTGCATTATTTTGTGAATACTGTTTACAATTTGAAATGAAAATGGTAGGATATTCCCCTGTAATCTTTGTTTTTTATAAATTTTAAAATTTTGTCGTATTTTAAGAATATCTGCTATCCAAATCTATGAAAGAGCCAAATTCATTTTTGAGTATGCATGGACAATTGCTTTTAATATGTTAATAGTACAGATAATTATAATATTGTGCTGTGAAACGTTAAAAAAAAATATACAGATTGAAAAAAAAATAATAATGGATAAATTTTAATGATTCCTTTTTTATTTTCAAAATATCGATTTCCTACCACTTATAATTTAGATAGTAGCATTTATTGCGATATTAATTTTTTTGCAGTGTAACCTTTTTATTGAATAATAAACTCATAGCTAATTTATTAAATTTCAAGACCAATATATTTTTTTTAATTAAATAACTTTCTTTGCTTTTTTATATTTTAATTGAATGTTTTTTATTGAAAAAGAGTAGGTATGAGATAATATATTTTTTGTGCTTAAATAACATAATCTGTATCAATGAATAAAATATCAATGTATCTAATCAATAATGACAAATGGTCGAAAATTAATGATTGTTAAAAAATGCATTTGCTTTAAAACAATTACATTATAAAAAGATACCCGATTCATAAAACAAATATCTGCATATTGTAACATATGTTAAAGATAGGTATACAAACATACTTCAAACAAACTAAAATATTCATAAATGAACTTTATAGTTCTGCACATTTTTATAAATCTTCTAAGCAAACTACACAGAAACAATCAAAATTTCGACAATAAATTTATAAACAGATATTCATGAAAATGATTTTTGTCTCTTCTATTGGCATAATTTTGTTTTAATTTCATGTTAGAAGGATTGAAATATATTTTAAAGAGTATTATGATGAATATTTTATAAACTAGGAATTTATTTATTTGCCCCCTTTCCAAGCAAAGTCTGAGATTGAAATGATCTTGTATACATTTCCATTGTTCACATTACTTAGCATTAGCATAAATCAATATGTTTCCAACATGTGTAAGCTTAAAGTTCAAAGGAAGTGAATACATTCCCGTATGTTTCGATAAAATGCATACAGTGAATTCGGAAATTAAATTGCAAATTTAGAAGGTGACTTTTTTTACTGTATTTCAAATGGCAGTTTATAATATCTTTTTTTTCGAATTACGAAAATAATATTATTGATAACAGCATTATTTTTTAATCGATACGTATAATAAAAACTATTTTTTATTGAAACTTTTATGCATTTTTTTAATGAAGCTTGTTTTATACAGCCGTAATGTTTTTAGCTTCTATTTTTGATTTTGTAGTTTCTCATGCCACTCTGAAACTCCGTGCCCCGGTAATTAAACTACCGAGATTAAAGCGGCTGGGGAGCAACTTCCGTTTTTTAGAGGAACGCCACGAGTGGAGGAAGAACGACTTAACTCTAGAAAGTGGCGAAAGATAGCAACACTAGCAAACAACAAGAGATCGAATTTTGATCCAGATAAGGGCCTAGTTAATCTCATGATCCGGAACCCTAGAGCTATAATTTTGAGAGTAACATGAAGGATTCTGCCACCACGACAGATTTAACGTACATCAGTCGCAATTAGCGAACACGACGGTCTTCGACCGGCTAGAGGATCGAACCCGCAATCTCTCGATCACGAGATCCTTGCTCTTAGCGACTAGTTTACCGCGGCCTTTTTTCTTCTCAAAACTTAAACTCTGAAAAGTTAGGTCTACATTTTTACTTTCTTCTATATTAAATAGCAGAAATTACTAATTTCGTATAAATTTTCGACCTCGGGTTTTTGATGGATTTACACAATTTGAGAGGGCTAGAATAGGATTTGACCAATTTTAGAAAGCATATGTCTGTGTGTGTGACAAAATTTTGTGGTAACTGTATCTCAGGATCCGCAGCATTAAATTTCAGTATAGATTTTTTTTTAAAGAGCTCGTCAATGCATTTAAAATCTATGGTTGAAACATCGATTTGTGATAATTAAAAAAATAATAATATATAGTTTTAATAATAATAATAATAATAATAATAATAATAATAATAAATGCATTTATTTAGAGAATAAAATGCATTTTCTTTGGATATTCAGTGTTCTAGAATGAAAATTGTTATCGGGTAAAACAATTTTAATAAATAATAATTTTAATAAATTATTAGTACTGAGAAAATTTTTTATAGGAAAATATAGAAGACAGTCAAGTGGTGACCAACGAATTGACAAATCTATATATTTATATATTCCCGTGTTAAAATATTGATATTTTACAAGAATGAAACAGGGAAACACAATCAAAATTTTTCTTTAATGAAAAAAAATCCCGGAAAAATTTTTGCATATTTTTCATAATAGATTACGTTTGTATAACTTTTATTATTATTATAGTATGCATATATATATTATCTAGAGACACTTTTTCAGCGTAAATACTTTTTTTTTTTAAATCTAGAAAACCTTTATTTGTAATTACATGTATATTAAATGATTGCGGCAATGTGGGTATATTTTCAGCAAATACACAGTCAGAAAAAAAAATGAGGGCAACCCGAAAATTAATCGCGTTCATGTAAATGCAAATATTAAAACTAAAAGTTGAAAAAAAAATTATAAATGGATAAATATTAAAATTCAAGACTTAAAATGGTATAAAAGATTTCTTTGTTGAAGAAATGCCTGTGTAATAAGCATACAGTTAATAAAAAAATCTTAATAAAATTCTCAAGTTTATAAATTAATTTACAACATAAACGATTTTAATTTTAACTTTTAATGAAAAGATGTTTATAATTATCGACATTTGTTAGTTTTAAATTATGTTACTTGTAAATATTTTAAAGATCCTAAACTGTGAGCTAAATTTTGGTGAATTATTCAGTAAATAGTGTTTACACAATTGCTATTGAAAGATCAATTATATCACCTGCCCCACTAAGTCTTCTCTTTGACAGTGAATATAAACTTGAGGATTGTCATATGAAATTGACCTATAATAAACTGTTTCGAAGTAAGTTTTATAATAAGTCTAAACCGTTTTCGGAGCAATGAATATCACATTATTGGCATTGTATTATGAAAAGATGGATCTAACCATAGCCTCCAAACTAGACGCCTGTCGCGTTGCTCGTAAACTTGGCAAGAGTTAAAGTGGTAGGCAGCGCTACCTGGTACAGTTTGCGCGACTTTTTTATTAAACAGACACAAATAATTTTTAAAAATGAGATTTGATATACATAAAAGGCGAATAGAATCGAAGAAACGTCGATTATATATACCATATATCACTTTTAAAAATTATTGGTGGCTGTTGAATAAGAAAATCGCTCAAATTGTACCAGGTGGCGCTGTCTACCGCTTGAACTGTTGCCAAGTTTACGAGCAACGCAACAGACATCTAGTTTAGGAGGCTATGATCTAACGAACGTTCTTAACGTTAAGTAGCTTTTTGAATTATTTATTTAGAAAAATCTATATTTTCGTCAGGAAATTTTATTGTATATTTAATAATTAATCTACTATACAAAAGAAAGAATGCTGTTTTAGAATAATATTATTGTTCATCATTAAAAGAAAGTTTATTTAATTAACATATAATCCCATGAACTTTACATTCTACCTTAAACATATACAACTGACAAATTTATCTCAATCTAATATTTAAAATTACAGGTAACTTGCAAAAAATACAACTTTTTTTTTTTTTTCCTTTTTTAAGATACATCTTCAGTGGACAAATTTTAAATAAATGCGTTAAGTTAATTAAACCATATTATAATCTGTTGAATCGTCGGTAAATTGGAAACTAATTGCATTGTTTAATTATGATCATATATTAGCAACATAGGTTGAAATTCATATTAAAATGAAGTTCACATAAGTCATTGTGAGAAACAGTATTGAATGGATAATATTATGACATAGTTATCCTAAGGGAAATAAAATCGCTTCTCTGTTTTAGTCAGACATATTTTGAATTAAATATTAGCTAATCATTGGATATAAGTTTAGTATTTATATATAAATACATTTAAAATATTACAATAAACTTTCTCTATTTAAAGATTAAATAATAATAAAAAAAAAAGTCGATATTTATTGATTTATATGACAAGCGTAAATATTTTAGATTAAAAGCTAACATATATACACATTTTAAATCCTTTCTTCATTTATCTGTTTTTAGAAATATAATCTGAATTAAATTCTGAACCTTATATTTGGTTCATCATAATTTAAAAATAATAGTATCAACAAACTGATTTCTGACACATACATCCTGGCTTTTTCAATAAGTTTGTTTATTCACTAATTTATGCTTAGGATTATGGTCTTTGTTAACACACACACACACACACACACACATATATATATATATACATATGTCATTTAAAAAATAATACAATTTAAAGAAAAAAAAAAAAGATACAGGATAGTTTAGAAGATGTTTGATTAGGGAGGTACGGTAGCGTTGCTTGTGTTAGTTGGCTAGGTGGGTTGTTGATCTTAATAATAATAAATGAATAAATAAAATAATTTAAACTATATACTATTAACTCTTCATCCTGTGTATTTCATACAGAAAATTCATTTGAATTGAAGTAAATTGTAGGAATTTTAATATTACATATTAACACTACTGTAAAGCATTTATGGTTTTAATATTTTTTTAAGCTTTAAAGAGGGGGTTATAAATGTAATTGATACATAACAAAAGTATTTATTCACTAGTTTATTCACTAATTCACTTTATTAATGAAATTGCTTAAAATAATATTTAAATTGTTGTATTTAATTGAAATTCATTTTAGTGAGTATCTTAAAATACAAATTAAATGTTGCCTAACACAAATTTTTATAGCCTTAAAAGTACTCTTAAAATCACATTAAAAATATATATATATATATATATATATATATATATATAGTTATGTAAATATTATATAAATAAATGAAATATTTTGTATGTTTCTCGTTATGTTTTATATTTTTTTTTTCCAATAATTATTATCTTTATTTTAACTTTTTACTTTGTTACCGTACGGTCTTGCAGATAATTTTCGAAAAGCTGTGAACGCGGAGAAATTGTTTAGCCCTTAACACCTGTGTTGAGCCATGTGGCCTCTGTCTCTTCTTCTATTTTTATTTATTATTATTATTATTTGACCATACTTGCTGTACATAATCTCATACACCAATGTCTCAGAAATAATTCATGAAAACTTTTCAAATACCTTTTGCATTGTGTAAGGCTTTATTTCCATATATAGTTTTTTTTTTTTTTTTTTTTTTTTTTTTTGTGATTGTTTTTGTTCATTAATTAACGTCTTTCTTCTTACCATTGTAAGGATGATACTCACGCAATTAAAAAAAAGAGTTATAATAATTGTGCTAAAATTTACTATTTTAAGGGAAAAATTTGCATGGGTTAAATGCAGGGATGGAACACGGGCGCAGAATTCACACCGGAATCCGTTTAAGACATTTCTCTAACTATAATATCGTCGATTTAAGAAGTAGAAAATTTTCTTACATTGATAGTGGTATGAATTCTGCGCCCGTGTTCCATCCCTGTAAATGTGTAAGATGCATTTTACTTTCATATTTCAATGATTTATCATTTACTACGCAAATAAGTGCAGAAAATTGATAAATAAATTAACATTATATATATATATATATATATCCTTCGTTTTATTTTTTCGTAAACTGTTAAAATATAATTTAATGTTCAGAAAAAAAAGTAATATAATGTTAAGAAAAAAATATATATAATATAAGTGCAGTAAAAATTCTTTTTTCAAAATATTTCCTGCGATTTTTTTAGCGAAAGAATTTTCTGAATCACATACCATAATGCCTTTAATACATACAGCAAATATATTTCCAAATTTCTGACATTCCACGGGGGGCTGGAATTCTGAGTTTTATCTGATGAATAATTACGATTTCCCTTCTGTTACCCAACAGAGTTGCTTTCAGACAGAGGGCATTAAAGCATGTACCCCTGGAATTCGCGAGAATTCACACGGGGAATCGGTTTCGATAATAATGCATCAAGTTTCAGAAATGAACTCTCACATATACACCTCTGAGAATTTCCCGGCGAACGAACTAGTTTCAGCAATAATACCTATAGAGCATGTTATGAAAAACAAAATTAAATTGAAAAACAAAATTTTGAAATTTTCTAGGAAATAGATTTTAGTTAATCTAACCAAAAAAAAAAAAAAAAAAATGCATGTTTCTATTTTATCCATCGTAAGAATAAGTATTATCATGTTAGTTTTTTTTTTTTTTTTTTTTTTTTTTTTTTTTTTTTTTAAGTATAAATTTTAATTTAATCTTAAATAAATGTTTCGATTTATTATTAATTTTCATTTGTTCAAAAAAACCACTTATTTTTCTTATCTAAAAATTAGTATAACGGATTAATTATTATATATCCTTTTAGTTTGTATGATATACACTCATGGACAAAAAAATTAGCGCACCAAGGAGCCGTCAAAATGAAACGAAATTACATACGTAATGACTACTTTGATATAAGTAAATGACTAGAAAATCAAAGAAAAAGGATAATTTATTTCAGAGAAAAAAGCAAAAGAACGGAGGATTTAATACCCTGTTGGACCCCCTCTAGCGCGAATGCACGATGCGATACGATCGGGCATTGAGATATACAAGTTCTGTATGATGTCTTGAGACATTTCGTTCAATATTTGCTGTAACCTTGCCTCTAGTTCGTTCAAACTCGTGGGATGCCAAACTCGTCGTCCAAAATGATCCCAGATATGTTCGATTGGAGACAAATCTGGGGATCGGGCAGGCCAAGGAAGGGTAGTAACAGTGCGGAGACAGTCTTGCGACAGCCTTGCTGTGTGAGGCTGAGCATTGTCTTGTTGAAAAATGACTCCTGGGAGCCGTTGCATGAGTGGTAACACATGTGGTTGCAGAATGTCATGGACATACTGCTGGGCTGTCATGGTGCCATGGATCAATACTAGGGGTGACCGTGTATTGTAGGTAATGGCACCCCATACCATCACACCAGCTGTGGGAGCGGTGTGTCGCTGTAAAGCAAAGGCAGGATTGAGGCGTTTACCACGGGGTCTCCACACACGAACACGATTGTCATCACTGCTGAGATTGAATCTGGATTCGTCGCTAAAGACGACCTGGTTCCATTCCGCTGCAGTCCAGTTTCCTCGTGCGAGGCAAAACTCCAAATGGAGGCGTCGATGGGTGGGCGTCATGGACAGCAATCGTAATGGACGCCGCGATACCAAATGTCCTTCAGCCAAGCGCCTTCGTATGGCTCCAGAAGACACAGGGGCCCCTAGTGAAGGTGCTACCTTTGCCTGGATGGCGGCCGATGAAGCAGTTGGCTGTACGCGTGCATTTCTTACGATGTGGCGGTCTTCTCGACGACTGGTCTGTCGAGGTCGTCCTGAGCCTGGTCTTCGTGTACATGACATCTCTCGGGTCCACTGGTCCCAACACATCTTCACAACACAATCAGAGCGGCCTAAACGATGAGCTACTCGCCTAGCTGACCACCCAGCTTCCATCATGCCGATGATTCTCCCCCTCTCAAACTGCGACAGCTGCTCATATTGTCTTCGAAAACGACGTTATGGCATGTCTACCTCAGCTCTTCCTTTCCAAACGATTCAGCACACTCAAATAAGCTTGTTTACCTTTTTTATACTCCACAGAATACGACGTTAAACGCCCTGTACCAGCTATACGTAATGCGCAATCATGCTGCATTTCTAATCATTTGCATATCTCCCCGACATGTACCTTCATGCCAAGTTTCGTTATGATCCCGCAATTATTTCTTGGTGCGCAATTTTTTTTTTGTCCATGAGTGTATATACTAGACAGAACAATAAATTCAGGAAAATCTTATTTATTTTTTAATTACAAACAAAACATAAGTTGAAATGAACACCATCTGTATGAGTTGCCAAATGCACCAAGTAGCAGTATTCTGACGAAAATGTACCGATTTCCATTTTTAATTTTCGGTAATCTATTTCTCTAATAGTTCATTGCATATAGCTGAGAACCTTTCTGATTTTTAAATAACATTTATCACCAATAATTTTATGAACTAATTTGTTTTGTATATTTTCTACGCTTAAATAAACAGATAACAAATATAAAGTATTTCTGATATTAAGCCTCCTTTGAAAAACGGTAAACTTGGAAACTATGTAATTACGATAAATGACTTTTTTTATTGCAGGTTTTATAATGACTATATAAACTAAATCAGTTCCATTAAAATAATTTATGTATTTTTTTTTTATTTTATTTATTTATTTTTTTTTATCTGTATTATTTCGTGTCAAATAATTTATTCAACGATGATTTTATTGTAAGTAACTATTTTTCATTGCATTAGTTACTATTTTATGAAAACATCAATCATTATTATTTATCATTCTTGTGAGTTTTTAAAGCATTTTTTTTTTTTTTTTTTTTACATATGATGTTTTGAAAATTTATAAAAGTTTTTGATGCAAATAGTCATCGTCATACTTAACATCGTGTTTCTTTTAAGACAATTTTCCGCACGATGCACTTAGGTCTGGATCGAATGCTCTTTGTTGCAATATGCTTAAGAACCTACCTTGTATGACATGACAAGTGTACCTTGTATGACATGATTATTTTTTTCGTAATATTTTTAGGAGAGAAATTTAAATTTGGTAAATATGAATAGAAATGTTACCAAATTTAAATATTTAAATGCAAGATACTTAGAAATTTTCAAACATCAACCCTGAAACTCCCTACTGATAATTGGAGTGGAAGGCTGATTTTTACCAACATATGTGAAAAATACCAGAGCCGGGAATCGAACCCGGGGCTTCCACTTAACGCGTGAATGCTCTAGGTGTGAGAAATGCCGAGCTGGTTATCAGCCAGGGTGGCTCAGTGGTTTAGAGCATCCGTGCGTGAAGCGAAAGGTCCGGGTTCGTTTCCCGGCTCTGGTATTTTTCACATATGTTGCTAAAAATCAGCCTTTCACAAGATATTCTATTTAATTCTAAAGAAAATCATGAGAAATATATCAGTGCTAGTTTTTGATGTAATAAAATTCAATCATGACACATGTGATATTCCATGAATACCCAGCTAAAAAAAAAAAATATATATATATATATGTAGATAATCTGAAAGTATTTCGAACAAAAATCTGCAGAATAAGTGCAGTTTAAAAGTAAAAAGTTTGCAATATGGAAACAAGTAATCCCCCCCCTCCCTTAAATTTTTTATTGTTCCTGATACCTTCAGAATATCTGCAGTTTTGTATATATTTTTATTATTGTTTTTCTTTTTTAAAGTTTTTCTACTTTTTTTTTTTTTTTTTTTTTTTTTTTTTTAACTGGGTAATTAACAAGATTTTTAACAAAAACTTTTTTTTTTTTTTTTATCAAGAGAGAAAAGTTTTAACATAATGTCAATTAATTAAAACATCGGTTCTATTTCGCATGCTATCGTAACTGTAAAAAAGTCTTTTTTTAATTTTCCAAAATCGATTTGGTTTGTAATCAGCTGCGTTTCTCTTGTCAAGAAATTCTAATTAATGGAATCCAATGACGTGACTTTAATAAAATGTGTCGTTAAACATAAAAATAAAGTGTTCGCTTGAAAAAGAAACTAAAAATATCGAACAATATTCTCCAATCTTGAAGAAGAGGTAAACATATAGAATGTAAAGAATAGATAGAAAATAAATTTCCATAACTTTTAAGAAAAAATAATTCAACCTATCTATATAAAGTAACAAGGAACATATTATAAAAAGAATAGATTAAAATTAATCAAGAAGTGTCTCGGGCAACTTCTATACAAAAAAATATTAGTTAAATAACCGCTATATTTTAGTTAAATAATCTTTGAAATATACGAGTCTCATTTTTTAAATATTAAAGACTAATAGTTAATGTTTTAGTTAATAGGGGAAAAAAACCACTAAGTTACATAATACTGAATTTATTAATTTTTATGTCTTATATAATAAACTCGTGAAGTGATATTTCATTCAAAAAATCAAATGTTCAAGCCCTTAATTTATCAAATGGCGCATGACACATTATTTTTTTCTTACGAGAGAAATTTTATGTCTTCTGATCACATTTTCTCTAAAAAAATAATACGTGTAATAGTGGGTAATGGAAGTCGTGTGGTTGTCTCACACCAGATTATTTAAAAGGCAAATAGGTGCTATCCGCTGATTTGACGAGGCAAGATGTTTGCTTTAAGGAGTTTATTCCGATTAGAAACTCTCGTCAAACAATGGTGTGTTTTGAAGAGACTGGAGTGTTTGCTGTGAACTTTATTTGAGGACGCAACTCATCTAGAAGGACAAGAAATAATAAAATTTCACCTTGCGTTACTAAGCAAGTAAAAGCAAGTGCAAATTATCGCCATCTTGAGCGAATCTTGAATAATATTTAAAAATATTCAAATGTGATATGCTTTAAAATGAAAATGTCAATTATGTTGAGTTTAAAGCGATTTACTATCGTCGCAATAGAATTTCGTCATAATGGGTCAAAACACAAACTAAACGTTTTACACTCATGTTTGTGAAAACTGCAACACCAAGAAAGAATGGGAATATCAGAATGATATTTATTGAGCTCATACATTATAGTAGGAAGAACAATTGCTTAAAAATTAGGAAATTTGCAGTAGTATGTACTGAGAAAATAGTACATAAAGCAGCGACCTCTGCGAGCAATGAGAGCACTTATCTCCCTAGGCATTGAATCAAACAGTGATTAGATGACATATACGGGCAAAGCACTTTATAAATCTTCAACACGATGCTACAATTCATCGATCGTAGTCACTGGTGAGTGGTGGGGCCACACGCTTTTCAACGATTAAACAGTCATTTTTGTTGGTGCGAGATCAGGAAAACACGCTGGCCACAGCAGCAGTCGAACACATTCTGCATCAAAAAAGGTCCGAACAATACGGACGATTTGCGGTTGTGCATTGTCCTGCTTAAGTATTGCGCTTCGGAGACCTTGAATATAGGGCAGAGCGACAGGCCTTAATTCGTCAGAAATGAAATGGCTGGTATTTAGAGTGGCGGGAATGAAAACAAGAGATGATCGAGACGTGTATCAAGTGGTATCGCATACCATAATTCCAGGTGGTGACCCAGTATACGGCTACCAAAATTTTGATTATTCTCAAAACTGCATCACTTATATAGACGCCCTTAATGTGTGATCGACGACAAACCTAGACGCAGGAATGGCGTAAAGTCGCCTTTCAGACAAATCACTATCCTGTTTACAGAATCCGGATTGCATTAACTGTATTTAACGGCATTGTGAATAATTTATATTGCCAGCTGGGTTCGACATCGTCACACTTTCAATCACTGGCAATGAGGTATGGAATACCATTGGATACACGTCTCAATTACTTCTTGTTCGCATTCTCGGCACCCTGAATAGCGGCCATTAAATATCTGGTGAGTTAAGGCCCGCCTATCTTCTCTATGTTCAAGGCCTCCGTAGCGCAACATTTAATCAGGATAAGGCACGACCGCAAGTTGTCTGTATTGTTTGAACCTTCCTTGATACATAACGTAATCAACCGTTGCCCCGGCTACCGTGTTCTCCTGATCTCGCACCAATGAAAATGACTGTTTATTCTTCGAAAAGCAAGCGGCCCGCCACCACTCACCAGCAACAACGATCGATGAATTGAGGCATCGTGTTGAAGCTTCATGAAATGCTCTACCCGAATATGTCATCCAACTGCTGTTAGATTCAACGCCTAGACAGATAACTGTAGTTATTGCTCCTAGAGGTCACTGTTTTATGTACTGTTTTCTCAGGAAATGTTACTCAAAACTTCCTGAAAATGTAATCAATTGTTCATCCTACTACAATGTATGTGCCAATAAATTTCATTTTTATATTCGCTTTCCTTCTTGGTGTGTTCAATTTTCACAAACGTGAGTGTATTAAAAAAAAAAATACTAATATAAATTATTTCAATTTTTATGTTTTTCGGTTCATACAAAACTGAATTTTTAAAAATTCTTGAGTATCTCCACTTAACTTTCCGAACATAAAAAAATTCACGGGTATATAAATATATTAAAGTAAGAGAATTCGTTAAATAAACAAAACAAAAAATTATAATAAGGTGTTTTATTCTCCTTATACTATGTTATATAATTTAAAGCTATTGCACTCCAAATAATTTGAGCCCATAGGTCTTATAATGATAAAGAATTTTTCGTTATGTCCCTATAAAAACTGTAAATGCTACATTCTCAACAATTTATACAGTTTGTGTGACAGTAATTATTAGGTAAAAATGTTAAAAATTAGACGGTAAAAATTAATATAATATGTATATTAATTTTTAGTTCATTCGAATAAGGCGTTTAGACGCTGTCGCACTTTAAATAATTTGAGATCACAAACCCTAATGATAAAGGATTTTTTTGTATGTCCCTATAAAAAAATTATAAGCGTTAGGTTAACCAAAATTTATACAGTTAGTGATATGATGACTTATAACATACGTACCAACTTTAAGCTCATTCGTAGAAAGCGTTTAGGCGCTATCGTGTTTACTCACATACATAGACGGGCATACATACATCACCCTACAAATAGCGAAAATGAATTTGTTCAGAGAATTTAAAAGACGTCCTGCGTAAATAGTTCACCTTTAGGTCTCGCAAGTGCGTTTCTTTTATTACGGTTCTAACGATTTTATTTAGTTTGCTGCAAAACCCCCTTCTAGATGACCTTTAGCATATATTACTTGGTTAAACAAAAAAATTGGTAGGCGTACTGATTAGATAGGTCAGTTATAGGTCGTGGAAACGGGTGTTTAAAAAAATGGCCGTAACGATCATTTTTTATAAAACTTTTAACTCGCTGTGTAAACCCATCTCATTTTTATGTCTTCACGGCGTATGTAACAGTTCTCTCTAACAGAAATATCGCAGGTGTCTCATTTGCTAAATCAATTATGCCTTTATGTTGTTGTGTTGTTGTTTCTCATCCCCACCGGTCTAGCGGAGCTAGACCAGGTCCATGAGTCTATTTATCATCAGAAAATCGAAGAACTAGCCCAGATCGCGCAGGAAGTCCTCCCTTGAAAAATCCACACAACTGAGCAGGTGGGCAGGATTAGCTGCACTGCATTTGTTGCAAATAGGATATATTTTTCGGTGTTGCTCAAATTTCATGCACTTAAGGTGGCCACTGATTAATCTGGTGAATGCAGTCTCTTCACCTCAAACTCCCCTGAAGGACAGAGCGAGACCCGGTTCATCCCCAGAGTACCAGTTATAGACTGGAGGGGGTTTTCAGACGAGCCACACACCTCTCTTTCTAATGGAATGAATTTCCGAGAAGTTAAGGGCCAAATTTTCCGGTAAAGCTGAGTTGTGCCGAGCTTCGCGACGGAGTGAGCGACCTCATGCCCATATATGCCCATATGGGACAGAATCCGTAGCAAGTAAATATCTCGCTTCTCAGAAAATCTACATAGTTGCTGCAAGATTGTTGTTCCAGCTCTATCGCCCACTCTGTGCCATGCACTCAAATACTGGATAGAGCTCCTGCTATCAGGTAGGATCCTAATGGGGCTAAGCCTCGAAAATCCCGAGTCGTCATCAATTGCGTTCATTCCTGCCTCAATAGCAAGAAGCTCCGACCGGAAAACAGAACAAGAATCTGGATTTCTCAGCTTAAATATGATCACTTAATCAGGGCTCTTGATGAAACTTCACTTTCAGACAATCCCGATCATCCCCGCTACCATCCGTATATACTTGGAGGTCGTCTTCTGCGATGATGTTAATTATCTCAAGAGCCAGTTGATGTAGCAATTCGGGAGTGTCTGAAGATTTATTTGTGCTTGATAACAAATCCGGTTAGAAGTATACTCTCGGCATTCATCGCAAACGATCAACACAAGACAAGGAAGTGTGGCTCGACATCTTGAAAGACTGCTTTTAGAGAGATTGCACGTGAAAAAGGGCTATCTTTTTTTAGTCTCTGATTATTAGTCCAATGTAAAAGATAATTAGCAGTTCTGTGTGGATCCCCATAACTAAGTAATTTACTAAAATATTTCACAAGACTAAGTTCTCTTCTCATATTTAGTGGCAAAAGGTCAGCCTCAAATAAAACTATTTTGCTAGGGCGGAAGTGACGTTAACCAGCAATAATACGTCCTGCACGCTGCTGCACACGATCACATTTTTGAAGACTGGAAGCTTATGCGTTCGAATAAATCTGTAGACCATACTTTAAAACAGGTCTCACAAAAGAGATATTGTTATAAGCAATTTCTGGGTCCAATACAAAGTTGAGATACTTAGGGTGCTTTTCATAAGAGAGAGGGACACCTCTCAGAAATAACAGGTGGTGGTAGTTATATAAATGTTTATTAGTGGTGAAAAAGCTTGTTACTGATTTGAAAACATTAAAAGTTAGTTTATGTTTTGCAGCAAAATCCTGGACCCTCGAAAGTGCCAAGTTAAGATTTGATTCAAGCAATTTAACATCTGAGTTTGAATCCCACAGAACGATATCATCAGCAAATATATCGATCTTGCAGATCCCATTTAGTACGTCCTCCAGTCCCTCTAGAAATAGTGAGAGAAGCGTGGAGCTCAAACCTGAGCCCTGAGGGCCTCCATGAAATGGTCTAATATTGTCAGAGAAGGCACTACCATATTTTACTTTGATGAGTCTGTTCTGCATAAAATCAAATATCCAAGCAAGGGCTCTTCACCGAATGTTAAAGGATTCATAAAGATTAACAATAACTTTGTTTCGCCAGGAAAGCAGCTGCGGTGTGGTTTGTTGGCTTCAAATTTTGAGCGTCTCGGATACATTGACCAAAGTAAATCACCTGATCAGTGGTGCTATGACCCCTCCTAAAACCACATTGAGCACGGGGGAGCAAGTCATTGGAATCTAAATAATATGTCAGCCTGTAGAGAATCATTTTCTCCATTAGCTTACAGGATGCACTAATCAGAGCTATAGGCCTGTAGTTCTCAGGTGAGTTTGCAGGCTTTCCAATTTTTTATAGGAATAACTAAAGCTCTCTTCCAGTCTCGGGAAAGTCTAGCGCATCTCCAAGAGCGATTAAATATGTACAGCAAACAAAATGCTCCTTTATACCACACCATTTCCAAAAAGAGTACATTTTAAATGCAATAGTGGGCAATGCGAGTATTGTGGTCACACTAGAATTTTTTTCTTTTTAATCCATTTAAAATTGTTTTCTGATATAAGATAATTTTATTTTAAAACATCAATTATTTTTTTATTACCGAATTTTTAAAATAAAGTAAATAAAGTATTTTTAAATTAATTTTTTGTCTAAGAAATTTCTATAATATATAAATATTAAAAACGTTAAAAATATTTTTTTTTTTAATAATTATACTTATGTTTCAAATTTAAAAATTAATAATAAATATCACAGTGTGTAATTTACAATAACATTTTAAAATAAAATAAGAATATCGACAGATACACTAGTTAAATTAATATATATATATATATATATATATATATATATATATATATATACATATATTAAACACCCTAAAACACCTTATTTTCCGTTCATACGTTCACATTATTGAAGTTTTTCTTCTTGAGCTTATTGCATCTTTTTTTTTTTTTTTTTTTTTTTTTCTTATAAATTGCATAAAGTCTCACTTATGCATATTTTTCTGCACTTTGAATTTTCTTAATCCCCTTTCTATCTAAATAAAATCCATTAATGTGAAAGCATTTACAGATAATTTAAGGTTAATGATTCCTGATTTTGGTAAATTGCCTTACATTATTAGTTTCATATTCATAACCATAAAAGTACATTTACTCCGTTATTGCTGAAATTATGTCTTTGAAATTGATTTTTGATTACATTTCATTAAAAAAAAAAAAAGGTTTTAAGGTTTAGGATTGTTTAGAAAAGGAAAAAGAAATAAAGCAATATCATTATAATTTAATGAAAGAAAAAGGAAAATTCGTATTTCGTGAGAGAATTGTAATTTCTCACCAAACTGTAATTATGCAGAATTTAGGTATTCTTAAAAACATTTGTTTTCTTTTCTTTTCTTTTTTTTTTTTTTTTTTTTTGTGTGTGTGTGTGTGTGTGTGTGTTTACACGTTCTGTGGTTTGAAGAATTTAAAAATTCAAAAATCTGTATGATATCCATCAATGGGGTTGTCTATTTGTTACTTTATTATTTGTTTAGCTTGCTAGGTTTTTAGTCTGTGTACATATTATCATAAGAAGAGATAATGGGAAAGAGGTCTGGCCAGCTTTAAAATGTCACTTATGATACTGGATATAAACCGACTGTTTTCAAATTTTATAACTTAAAATTTCGTAAGTTATTCGAAGATTACGATGTTCTTAAAATAGTTTAATACAACAAAGGTTCGCGTACATGTGAACAGGTAAATATTATTTTTGTTTTAAAAATGTTTGACCAGTTTTGAGTTACTGTTTACAAAACTTGCAGGAACATCATTGATATTGAAAATTATAATTTGAAAACACGGTAAATTATTCGAAACTTACAATTTTCTAAAAATGATAAAAAAGGCTCTTTCAAATAAATGTGCATGGTGTTTTATTATTATTATTATTATTATTATAAATATGTCTAATCAGTTCTAAAATATCATTTATGATATATGTATGAACTTTATTGTTCATTGACGTTGAACTTTTAATATGAAAACTTCGTAAGTTTTTGAAATTTACGATTTTCCTAACGTGTAAGAAACATGAAAATTTTGCAGAAACGTGCTTCTTAACAATTTTTTTTATTAAATAAGTGGAACCAGTTTAAAATATCATTTGTCTCTTTGCATGCTTGTTTATATATATAATGCGTTTGAAATATATAAATATATGTTACTATACATATTTATATATTTAATTTAGTGTAACGGCGTCTAAATTTCGCTTAGAATAAAGGCCATTCGTGAGATTCAACATATGGGATTCTCTTGTGTGTTGCTGTAGATGAACCACAGTCACAATACACACGAAAAACTAGACAATCATTCAGTTTTAAAGAACTAAACACATAATTCATTATACGAAATTTGATTTCAAATTCACGACTATTTCAGATTTGTAAAATCACATCAACTTTTCAGTGCACTAGTGTACCAGTTCGATAAAGTATATCAATTTAGGTGCAAATCACTTTGTAATTGAATTTATATCTGTCGCCCTTTATATTAATTATTAAATCTACGCATGCTATTATCTAAAGAAACAATGCTTTTAAGCATCTATGATTTGTAAGTTTATTTCTTATTGAATACAAGGAAACTATATTGAAATATATTTTAAGGAAATATAATAATGTCTTTCATTGATCGTAATGATATTTTTTCTTTTCTTTCTTCTTCTTTTTTTTTCTTCTTTTTCTTCTTTTTTTTTTTTTTTTTTTTTTTTGTGTGTGTGTGTGTGTGGGGGGGGGGGGCAAAACTATCCATACATTTTTACTTGAAATAACTTCAAAACCATTTACATGATTTTTTTTATTGCAATTCTGAATCAGGCAGACAGATATAAACATATTTTATAATCTCGAGGAGGTATTTTATAATGATTTCTGCAAAAAAAATTGGCATTTTGACTTTTTGTGAGGGCGTTCCAATTTTATACTATTGCCTTGTACGGAATAATATTATCTTATATTTGCAATAATATAATTTAAGTTTATATTTAATAACAAGAATACCAATTTGCATCGAATGGTATCAGAATCAGGTGGATATATCTAATTCTAATATATAAGGTATAAAAGAGGATAAGACATTAATTTTAAAATGGTCAAAAACATCTTTGCATATATTCACGTGACATGCATTCCTGTATAGAAATCCCTGCTTCATATCCATGCGTACTCCAAAAATATTGTTTTAGAATTTAAATACAAATTTAAAACTTTCGAAAAAGCTTTCTACCCTTTTAACCTTAACAATTTAGTCGCTAAATGTTTTATTTAAGTCTTGTCATTAAGAAAGTTTACTATCAAACATGAAACAATTTCATACGTGAACGGTTTTCCTTTGTAAGCGCACTTTAAAACGAATCTTTGGCATAAAATATTTTAGAAAATGGTTTGCTTCAAATCCAATATCGGTAAGTGGAGATGATCAAAACTTCATATCACTTTACGTAAATCCCAATTTTTCCAAACTACCGAAAAGGTTCCGCCGTTTACGTAAAATGTGTTTGGAATTTTAAATCAGAACTGACAAGCAAAGCGACTGAAAATATTCTTTGTGATGGTGTGTGATACGGTAAAAATTGAAATATAAAGTTTAAAAAGTAAGTCAATTTATAATTCAAAGAGTGTATTGATATTCTTTAAGCTTATACTGCGTTTTCTAAAGGATTTATAGGTTTCTAGCGTTGTGATTCAAAGCGGTTATTTGATAAATCGTTCAATTTGCGTATGAAAGGGTGAATTTTTATTTATTTATTTTTTAATATTTAAGATTTGATATAAAGAAATTTAACCCCGCGACAAAAAGATAGGTACAAAGGGTTTATTCTTTGATTTTTCATAAAATAACATTATCTAAATTGTGCTTATCATTTATTATTATCATAAATTAACACTATTCCCGGACTTATTTTTGTTTTAAGACTAATTTAAAAAAAATTAAGACTAAAATTTTTTCTAATTTAAGACTACACACTGCGACAAAAATATAGGAACAAAGGTTGTTTTTTTTTTTTTTTTTTTTTTTTTTTGAATATGATTATTTTGAATATGCATCAAATATTTACTATGTTTTTGATATGATAATAAATGATCAGCAAAACTTAGATAATGTTATTTTATGAAGAAAAAAAAAAAAAAAAAAAAAAAAAAAACTGTGTTCCTACCTTTATTTGTCGCGGAGTGTAGTCTTAAATTAGAAAAATTTTAGTCTTAAAATTTTTTTTAATTAGTCTTAAAACAAAAATTAGTCCGGGAATAGTGCTATTTTATAATAATAATAAATGATAAGTACAATTTAGATGTGTTTTTATGAAAAATCAAAGAAAAAACCCTTTGTACCTATCTTTTTGTCGCGGGGTGTATAAGTTAAAAACAAAAAAAAAATGTTTATTAGATTTTAATAGTTATGATTAATGATACATATAACTTCTTAAACAGATAAATCTAAAAAAATAAGTTTTATCTTATTATCTACCTATTTCTAAAAATTTAAATTATTTTCAATTTGTAACAATTTAACACGTTGAGCGCTACGCGAATTCTTAAGAAAATCCCATTCAGGCCACGCGCACTGCTTAGAAGCGTGTTATGTTTACCGTGTTTCAATGAAATCCATTAAAATGCCTTAATGGCTTAAAGCTTAATTATTTAAAATTTGCTTAAAATTATGCAAATCTTAAATAAATTGTCAGTAATTACTTAAAACTATGTAATTTTTAGTTTTATATCACATTTCACGCTGTCAGCCACCGGTGGCTGGCGTGGCCTAAACGGAAAGTTCAGTGTCAGCCACCGATGGCTGACATAGCGCTGAACATGTTAAAATATATACCTTTTACTATTGTTTCATATTATTCCTTTTTAAATTTTACTTTAACAAATCTCTATGCACATGAAATTATGACTCAGTTTTATCTACTAATTTATTTTTCTTTCTCTTCATTATTGCTAAGCTTTTCATTAAGATAAAGTTTAGTGATTAATATTGTTTTTATGCAGAATAATATAACCCCAATGCTAAAAAATATTTTTTTTTTTTTTTAAATTTTTCAATATACAGAACAAACTTAAATTTCAATACATCCAATAATTGTGCAACAGTTTGCATACGTGAATTATCATGTTTAATTAAATCGAGATCTTTTTTTAAAATTAAATATATATATATATATATATATATATATATATATATAAATACACAAACATAAAATTTGTCGCATGTTTTTCATTATTTTTAGTAACAGGAGGGGCTTGAAAACAGTATCGTTTGAAAGGTGTGGTTAATGTGGTTTGTAGAAAAAAATATTCATATGAGACCAAAAAAACAGACAAAAATACCTTTCTTAGAACAATACTATTACTACTTTCAGACAAAATAGAGAACATGACTTTTTTTTTCTTTTTTCTCAAATGTCCCTTCTGTAGCAACTTAAAAAAAATACTGAAAAAAAAATTTAGACAAAATATGCAAAATTGTTTTTAGAAATGGATTTAGTAACTATTGCTAAGATTTATATATCAGTTATTTATTTTATTTATTACGTTTTTTGTATATTTGGACCAATTCAAACATGTTCTATATTTCTTTTTTCTTGTTCCATCAAGTTAAAAATTATTTTGAATAAAATTGAGAGAAATCGTGCAAAATAAATTTAAAAAAAGAAATATAGTAAACTTTGGTACGGAACGTAATACAATTTCCACAATACTTTATATGGAAGAGTAGACTTAGAAAAAAAATTCTGCCCTCCTTAATTAAATTCAGTTTTGTACAAAATTTTATATTTGCTGCTTAGAAAAAACAAAATATGCATCATTTTCATTTCATTTCATTTTATATTATATATACGATTTTCATTTTTTCCACATAACCATTTTCATTTAAAACTCCCAAAGAAGAAAATTGTTAAATTTTCGTATGAAATTTTATAAAATGCGATGCACAACAACACGTGACTTCGCTTATTTTCTGGAATTATTTTGATTTTTTTTTTCAATGGTAACAGACGTGATTATAATTTTATTTTATTTCTTAACCTGTTGAAATATTCTTTCGATAGACTTCGCAATTCGATTTCTTTGCAATTGAAATACCCAAAAGAAGATTGTTCGGAAATAGATGAAAGTACAGAAATTAATAGATATGTGCAATGTCATGTAAATAAAATAGCTTACATATTGCTTTTCTATATTTATTATTTAAAACTTATATATATATATATATATATAATGGTGGCGTTTTGATCCCTGGTACATAATAAATAGTTTATCCACAATACTAGTATTTATTGATGAAATACATAATTAATGTTTGTGAAGTTAGATATAGCATCAAATTGAGGTAAATGAAGGTCGCCGTAGGTAATCAGTAAGTTGCTAATCAGAGGTTGGGAAAGTATAAGCTGGATCCAGCGTAGTGGGGACGGTAATGGTGAAACCGATAGATTGAAGTTGTCGAGTTGGGGTGATTTTAGGTCGGCATGGAGTGCCTAAAAGGAAAGTAAAATATATGCAGTTTGAGGAAAGATGGTTGAATAAGGATGGTTGAATTTTGGAGGAATAAGCTGATCAATCGAATTCGGTCTGTTTTTGAAAAGTGTTCAAATAGCGAGGTGTTTGAATGAAAGTTTGTTGGTGTTGGTGTAGAGCGGAGTCAAGCTTTTAATGGCACCAGCGGTGAACATTTCATTTTAAAAAAGCTTTAATTTACTTATTTAATGTATAGTGAGTTTCTTTTATACTGCCCCCTTACCCGTATTTAAATTGTTAATAAACTTTTGTTTAATTTTGTACAAGAATCTCTTTGATTATATTCTAATTTAAGTAGTTATTAAGATGGGGTCTGCTGTAGATGCCGGGGCGCAGACCTCACATGTTAAGTAAGTTAAAATTTAAGCAATGTCTATCTCAATCTAAAATGAATGTTAAATCATCTTACTATACGTTTTTAAACTCATCTAAGCAAGAAGGGGGTTCATAATTGAGAGTGCGAATGATTCTCTTCTGCCTCAGTCGTAAAAGAGACAGTATAATAGAAAATTAAGGTTCTCTAATGTACGCATTTATATTAAATCTATCTTCATCAAGTAATTCAAAATTGCTTCAGTTTATTACCACTTTTGTTTGAAAAATATTTGTATTCATTCACAGCTGAATAAAAGTATCGATATACTTAATGAGTACCGACAAGTTTTAGAGTGATCCCTTACGGATTGTATTGCTTTTCAGTTACTCTTTTTTAATGCAAATTTAATTTTGCATGTTTTTAATCGAACATAATTCGTTATTGTTTTGAATTCATTGTATTATTTCAATGTCGTTTTGATTATTTCTTGTATATATTTTAATTTTTCTTTTTTAAATATTTAAGGGGACTGAGACGGCTGCGGCAACCGTGAAGGGGGAAGTTTAGGTTGTTGCTTTTAATAGACATATATTCTTTAATTATGCATGTAGCAATATAATTTTTTTTGAGATAGTAACAAGAAGTTCTAGAAATATTTGATGCAAATTATTTACTCTTACGTGTTGTCGCAGATGTCTCAGTCTACTTAATGCACAGTCTAAAACAAGATAACGATAAAGTAAAGGATACTCCTTCTTCTTACTGCATTTCCTTATAAAACATACTAATACTTCGAAAATAGTCAAAAATATTATCTACCTTGCATTTGACAATAAAAATGTAAAATAGTAATATTTCGTGTTTAGACTTAATGTATTCTACATTCTAATTCCAAATTTTCTTATTTTAAAAATTATTCTCTTTACGCAATTAACTTTTTAGTTTCTCAACTTATAACCACGATTTTGTTGCGTTTAAGATATAACTTATCATATACACTTTTTTTAATATCATGCTTTTACTGCATACTGACATAAAATAAATAAACAATATTATTATTACATCTATACGTAGTACTAAATAGCATATTTTTTTCTTTAAAATTTTGCTATTTTTTATGATAACCAGAAAATTAATTTATGTAATAAACTGGAAGTATTAAAACCCTTTTATGTATAAATGTAGATATGATTTTACAAATACACTGTTAAAAATTTCCATTCAAGGTTGAGTCAAATGTTGGTATGACGGCAGTTTCAATTTGCTAGGTTGAATCAAAACTTGGTACTACTGTAGCTACAACCATGCTATGGTGAAACCTTCTACCATGATTTAGTACTTCTTGTTGAAAAAAGAGCACTAAATTGTGGTAAAAGATTTCTCCACTTTACAGATGTACAAAGTCTTGGTTTAACGAAGCACAGAATAATGGTATAAGATTTCACCATCGCATGGTTGCAGCTACAGGACAAATTTTTCACAGCGGACTACATGATTAAACCAAAAACAACATGATTAAACCAGAATGTATTTTATTTTATTTTATTTTATGTTTTTTAACCATTCTATAAGATTTGTTAGTGTGGGAAAATTCCACTCAGTATTTTTTCTAGTGTGAACTCTAAATTATTTCAATATAATTATGTGTACAATGCAGAACCGTTTTTCGCTTACTATGCAAATAGTATTTGTAATAAAGTTTAAATTGGAAAAACACTTTCCACATGTAAACCTATGTTTAAAAATATTCTTACACAAGTACAGATTATTAATAACTGTTTAATATATCGAGCAGTAAGTTTTAATTTTAAACGAAAAAAAAAAAAAAATTCCTAAGTCTCCATCTTATGGTATTTCCTACATTTTTGCAATTTCCAATAAAATGTTCAAACTAAATATTTCTTTTGAGTTTCCTATCGTTTTTAAATCACGAAAGATAAGTTCAATAAATATTGAACTTATTGAAGTATTTCAATGCAATGCATAGGTCACACTTTATTTTTTCATACTTTTTGTAAAAGCAAGAATAAAAATATGAATATAGATTTCTTTTTCAAGAAAGCCTTTTTATGTATATGTTTAAAGAACGAATATTCCCTTTGGTTGTATCATAAAAGTATGCCATTGATACGCAAATACTTTCAAAATTTTCAATAAGATACTTTTATTGCATTATGATGCAAGCTACGATACAGTGTTCATCATATCTTTGAAGGAAACTGGATGTGAAAGCTTCTTCCGCTTTTGTTATCTCTCTCAAAGAGTTCGAAATTCATACTGAAGTTATTCTACAACAGAAAAACGTACGGATTTCTAAAAATAACCATTAACTTATTTACGGAAATATGTTCATTGATTATTATACTCAAAGCTGAAATGTTAAACTATATCGAATGTAGTGCATAAAAATATATATGTGTTATGTTATTCCACAAGAGTTTGAAATATTACAATCTGTGAAGGATTTTAGACAGAATGTGATGACAATAAGTAGGTAGGAATTTTAATTTAAAATGTGTGCTGTTATTCATAGGATAAATATTTTTATTTTTTAACTTTTAACGCAAATTTCTTGCAGAATGCACGACCCTTTTCTATTATTCAATGCTAGTTAGTTGTAGGGTAACTAAGGCGCCCGTTGAAAAATGATCATTTCATTTTATTATTATTATTATTTTTTTTTTTTTTTCACTTCAAATAATTCATTTGGTAATAAAGCCGTGCGAAATTTTTGAACTTTATCTCTTCGTTACCTTTAAAATTATTATTATTATTTTATAGACGTCATTTTTTTCTTACGCATGAGCAAATTTAATTATATATATATATATATATATATTCACGTAAAAGCATATTTCATTTTATGCCGAAAAAGAAAAATAAATAAAAGGCAACAATTAAAAATTTAAATGTCTATTATAAAGCTGTTATTTTCATAATTTAATTAATTTTAAAAAATTTAATAAAAATTCGTTACAAATAAGGTACCAAATGAAAGGAAAGATTTTTCTGAATCCATCGGATTAAACAGCTTATCGATCGGACAATGAGATTTTTTAAAATTAACTAAACTATGAAAAATGGATGGCAACTTGCGCTGACACCATAGACCTGTTATAAGAGTGGACGGAGCATTACATTATTAAAGGAATATAAGTAAAGGTGGCAAAGCTGAAACACGTGACTGCTGAAAAAAAGTTATCTTTTCTGGCATTTATCGGCTTATTGTTGATTTTTTTTTTCTGAATATAAATATTATTATTATTATTAAAAGATATGGCAAGCAAAACTTGTGTAAGCGAAACAGCTGCTGAAATTTATTTTTACCTTGTTATTAACACTTTCCAACAAAGTTCAAAGGTGTTTATAACTTCGGTTTGTCTACACTCGCTTTAACTCTTATAAATAATCATGGACATTTTTGAAATCATATAAGGTATAATATATTTAAACTAATTCAATTTAGAGAATTAAGTATAGCAATTATAAACATTTTATACAAATAATTCCTTTAAAAGAAAGAAATAATAAAATATTAAAAAGAATCTTACCTGTGAAATAAAATCCTTATTTTACATAACTTCTAGTGCTTTTAAAGTACATCTAATTACTATTTCTTGCTATAAAATTCTTTTTAAATTCAAAACAATTTAATTTTTAAAGTGAAATAAAAATTTTAAGAAGAATTTTGAAAGAAAAAGAAAATATCGTCTGCTTAAGAAAAAGTAGAGTTTATAATATGGTGAGAAAGTTTCAATATTGGTCAGTTTTCGCTCAACAGTCACTTTTTTTATGAGTTATCTTTGCCACTGAAAAAGGTTGCCATTGTCCCGTCAACTTTTATAATAGGTCTATGGTCCACACATAGACAGAGTCCAAGGTCAGACAGATCTCAAGCCTATCGCTTAAGCCTTAAGCGTGACAGAGTCAGGCACTGATGAGCGTAACTATATATGCTGATCCAACACATCTTACTTAATTGAAAACATTATCATACAAGCTTATTTTCTTACATGCTCTATTATAAGCAGACAGTCGGAGTATTCATGTGATATGAAACTAATCACATTATTGCTCGAATTTATTGAACATTATAGAATAACACTTCATTCTAATATATTTCTGATACATTATTAACAAAACATGCTATCTCAAATATTAAAATATTACACCTTACACCATCATAAAAAAAATAAAATATAACCTAAGGCAACATATTACATCTTGAAACATTTTTTTTTTTTTTTTTTTTTTACTTGTAGGATTTACAAAAATTCATTCATTCATTCATATGCAAATTCCTAAATTCATACGTTCATTATCGACAAAGAATTTTTTTGAATATTAAATAATTGTATCTTTCTCCTGCATGATATATATATATATATGGTGGTTTCCTCCGAAACTCGCGTAAATACGGGCTAGGACCCCTTAGAAAGACCCCCACGGAGGGCATTCCCCCTACTGGCCTAGGACACATAAGGAGTCAATCGGCCTTAATCCTCCAACCAACCAACCAACCTGCATGATATAAGATGCCACTTTGTTCGTCAAACTCAAAAGATGCTGAAAAAGTTCAATTGGGAATTCTGATGCCATTTATCCTGTTGCTCATATTTGGCGCCAATTGAATTTTTTTCCGAAACTGAAGGAACACTTTCTGGCAAGAGATTATCTTCAGACAGTAATATAAGCACAAATGTCGAGAATGGCTCAACCGACAAAGGCGTTATTTCTGTCTAAAAGGTTATAAAATTCGATCCAAGGGGAAGTTTTAACAACACTACAAACCGCTGTATAGTGGTAAGCGGTCTCCTTTCGTCTTTTAAACAAGTCGGGACTACATTCGGATATATGCCTAAACAGATTTGGTAATTAAGTGGAAAAGTTCTTGGTAAAGACGGCTGTTCATTTTCTTTCACGTTTTCCGTCTATTATTAAAAAAATAATTATATAATACTCTCATAAATATTTTTTTAAATTGTTCTCGTATGAGTTTCGTTTTTCATGTTTTGAAAAGGTAGAGGAGCAAGAACCTCCAAATCATTAACAGCATAATAAACGGAGAAATCCCACTGACAGTTCGCATTATAAGAATAATAGAAATTAGCCAGAAAAACGCATGCGAAGTTAAGACCTCTTACTATATAGATCTATATTCAATAGAATAAAGTATTGGATTCATAAAAATTTTTGACATCGGGTGTTTGATGGATTTACACGTTTTGAGAGCTGTAGAACACGATTTCACCATTTTTAGAAAATGTCTGTCTGTGTGTGTGTGCGTGACAAAATTTTGTTGCAACTGTATCTCAGGAACTGCTGCACAGAATTTCATACAAATTGGTATGTAGTTGCACCTTGACATAAATTAGTGCCTATCAGCTTTTGGTAAAAATTATCTGACAGGTTGCGTTGAGATCCCGCTTTTTCTAAATTTTTAACATGGTGATATAGGACAAAATTTTGTATAAATGTGCAGAAAGAGAAATATTTTTTAGTAATCATTATGAAATTTACAAGGATTATTTATAATAGAGATAGTCAACTGGGAAAAATGTTTTGTATGTGTAGTGGCCTCGCTACAACCCCCCGAGGGGGAAGTCCCCCTCGAAGGGAGTAAATTTTCAAGATGGGTATCTTTCGAATGGTCTCGTCAATACTTTTAAAACCAATGGTTCAACTATATATCTGTGATAATTTAAAACAAAGTTATAGAATTTTTTTACTTTTAACGAAAAAAAAAAAAAAAAAACTGAAAAAAAATCGTTTTTTTTTTTTTTTTTTTTTTTTTTTAATATTGTTACTGAGTGAATTTGTATAGGAAAATATAGAAGAAAGTCTTGTGGTTGCCACAACATACTAGTTTAAAAAGGAAATATTACTTGGAAATGTAAATGAATGCATCGTACTATATATATATATATATTTTCTTTTTCTGAACAAAAAATTATAATGAGGATTACTGAATAATTAGTTATTGCATAGTTAAGTGTACAATGCACATTGCAACTTTTATGACTCAGTTCTAACTCACTGCAAAAAGGAAAAAAAATCTGATAGTCATTTAGAGAAATAATACTTCTATAGACATAAAAGTACTCTGAAGCTTTACTCAGTATTCTGATTTATTCGATTCTGTTTTCCGATTTATAGTGGTACGTCATGGTACCATAACTGCGTGATATTACACGAATACATGGATAACTCTATTTAACACTTTATCGTAGAAGAGCTATATCGTTTAAGTCAGTTGTTAAAGAAAATGAGCATGACTAGCTCTGTTTATAGTTCGAAGGACAAAAAAAAAAACTAGATCCTATCACTGCTATAAAACAGAAAAAAAAAAAAGAGCGGAATAGAACTGTAAAAAAAAAATTACTTTTGAGTACATCAGCATGTAAATTTAAAAAGAATAAAATTAATTGAAAACACATCGTAAGAATTTTTTCAGGCGTTGTAAATGGCATAGAATAACTAAGATAGTTACAATATAAAATAACACAGGTATCAAAATTTGTGTTATACGAAACATTGAGCTAATTCAGGAGATTCCACTGCAATGCATCTTTTTCGAGCAAATGGTTTCACAACTGAGACAAGAAGTTTTAATGGCTAAATAGAAAAATCATAGGCCAGATACGAGAGGCTACATTGTATTTTCATTTCGGCCAACAGACTGCATGTTTTGCGAAGTGACTAACAGAAACTATTTAACTATTGATGGACTGTAACATATGTTACTCTATATAGGTATTAGGTGCCGAAAATGTTATGCACTGATTGGATATTTCTGACTCTTTTTATAGACTCTACGTATCACACAAAATTCCATCCGAAACCATTTAACGTCATCTGACTTATTCTCTTAATATTTATCTAAATTTTACATTCAACCCACATTAGCGAATATGAAATGTACCACCTTTTTATCGAAAACTAACCGTATGAAACGTTATGAATTCATAACTATGTATTTTCTTCACAAACTAATGTGTAACTAACAGCCAAATAATTGGACAAATCAATGCCTTGCTGAAATATATTTTTGAAAAGAAACTTCTTTAATAAATAAATAAATAAGTTCTCGTTTAAAAATTTCAAATTAAAAAAGGACTGCTAAGAATGACAGTGATTTTAAAAATATTTTTCATTCAACTTCTGCAGGAAAATAAAAAAAAGTAAAATTTTAATTTAGATAATGTTAAATATTTTATTACTTTGATAAATCCCCTTTTAAAAATAAATATCATACAAAATATATCTAATTAAATGTTTTCCGACAGTACTTCTTGAAATACGAAGTAAGAGCACAGTTGGGCGATTATATAATCATAATTTATTTATAAAAATTATTTACTAATGAAAATGTAAATTAAGATTTTTTTTTTTTTTTTTTTAATTTATTTCATTTTGCCTTTGAAGTTTATTATAGACAGCATTGTACCTTTTTAATTTTTTTTTATTAAATTCAAATTAATTTAATAATTTATATTGCCCATATTCGTAAATGATTTGCATAAGTGCTACGTTCTTTATGTGAAATAAAAGGTGAAAGCAATATAGATTATTTAATAGTTTTCATTCGTTTATAATATACAAGGTGGTTACAACTAAACTTTCATTATAAACAGCATCCTACAGCGCTAACGGGTGAGCGGAATGCAACGAAATTAAATATACACTATACAAAAGATGCGCTCACGGAATTTCGAAAAAAAAAAAAAAAAAATCCAAAATGTCCACCAGAGGACGTCTTTTCCGGAAAAACGTTAAATTTAACACAATAAACGACCAAAACAGAATACAGAAACAATATTAACATTTACTGATTAGTTTTAGATCACATTGTCATCGCAAACGTTTGTCGTCTGAAAACGTTTTATACCCTAACCTGTTTTGCATAAAGCTTCCTCTTCTTCGCAAGCATCCAAATCTCGACATTTTTTCCCTAGAACTGACAGCTTTTCCCGGTTTTACATTTTATTACTCATAATTTTTGTTTTGGATTGTTAATATTGTTTCTGTATTCCGTTTTGGTCATTTGTTGTGTTAAATTTAATGTTTTTCGGATAAAGCGCCCTCTGGTGGACATTTTGGAAGTTTTTTTTTTTTTTCAAATTCCGTGAGCGCATCTCGTGTTTAGTCTTATACAAAACTTCGTTGCATTCCGTTCACCCGTTTGCACTGTAGGATGCTGTTTATAAGGTAAGTTTAACTATATCCACCCCGTATATATAGCTTTTACATTCTAAAATTAAGTGTACTGGAAGTGTAGTGAAATTCTAGGAAATTTTTATTCAATATCTAGATTTGATTAATTTTATCATTCCAAACAAAAGAGAAAGTAAATTATTTATCATAATTATTATCTTTTTAGTGCTCTTTTACTTAGCATAAACTTACCCTATAATTTGCTAATTATAATATAATTCATAATAAATGATAATATACATGGTACACTAATATGACCAATGCTTATTAATATATGTGTTCAAATATTAATATAGTTCTTAAAAGTCCAGTGTTTAGTTTTATTTTTTTACATTTACATTATATATATATATATAGATATATATAGATATATAGATATATATATAAAGGCAATTAATATAAATTATTAACATTTTATATTCTGTGAAGTTATGGGCAAAATGTACCAACAGAGTGTATAAAATAGGTACAATATACTATTAAAATTAATGATCATTGAAGATTTCATCAACATTAGTGAATGTTTGCAAGCTGTTGGGGAAACAAGATTATATAATTGAGCCCTAAACTATATGTATTATTGCACAACACAAAGATAAAAAATGACTTCATATAATAAATATTATACCCCATACGATAAACAGATTTAATTAAAAATATAAATGCAGTACAGTATCAGTAATATTCTGTATCAATTCGAATTTATTTCTTTATAATACTTCTGATATAAGTAATTTTTAGATAAATGTATTATAATATATGGTAATGTCCACCAAAAAATCTCAATAATTATGCTAAAAAAAAAAAAAAAAAAAAAAAAAAAAAAAATCACACTTTTCTGTATACAAAATATGATACGAGTTAAAAAACAATTTTTATTTACACTTTTATCGTACTGTTCGTACGTAATTATACTTTTTTTCATATATAAATTAAAACGAAATTATAATAGTAATAATAATAAATATTATACTTTAAAAATGTATGTGTAATTTTATCTACCAAATTCTTCAAGGTTATTATGAAAAAAAAAAGTTTGCATCTAATACAAAAATTTATTTATGCATAAAAATAATTAAATTATGTGTTATAAAAATTGAATTGTCAAACCAATTACTTCTGAAATGTATCAAAACAATTTTTAATGTGATACAAAGATTTAAATTAGATAAACAATTTCAATTCTTTGGAATTTGTTTGACATCACAATCAAAAAATAATCTAATTTTTGAAATATTTTTTCTTATCGAGTCTTGTTTTATTCGTTGTTTATTTTATGTAATTCACTAACGGATGAAACATTGTTTTCAACATATATTACCGTTTTCGTTCAAACAGAATTAAAATAAATAAATAAATAAATAAAATAAGAATTATTTTTTTCGTAAATAAAATTTGTAATGAGGAAATAAGTAATCGATTAAAAAATTACGAAATAATCTAAGTTCGTAAATTATAAAAACATTAAAAAAAAAATACAAATCCATAATTTTAAACAATATATAATAAGTCTTAAAAAATATTATTATATGATATTTATGTTAAAATTTAAAAGTCTGCAACTACAAAATTTTACAGGATTTTTTTTTTTTTTTTTTTTTTTTTTTGCTGTTTTTTATTGATTTCTATCCATTAAAACTAAAAGTAATAATAAACAAGAACGCAAAATCATGCAGTACACATTGATTATTAACACTTTCCAAATGTACGTAATTGTTGTATCGTAAAACTTTCAATGCTATTTGCCTATGTAATCACACAACAGACAGACAGTAGCTGTGAAAGGCATACATATAGACTAATTGAATTCCTAAATATTCTTAAACATTGATAGTAAATGTTAAAAATGCTTAACACAAAAGAAAACGTAACCCTTTTATTCTAATTGCAGCCCTTAATGTATCTCAATATTTTATTGTAGTACAGTATTTTATTGTAAATCTGAAGGTTAACAAAATCATATTCTATATAAAATATTATTTTAGCATATTAACAAAAAATGTCAATTTCTTTATGATTTTTACAAAAGAAAGTTCTTTAAATGTTATTTATAAAAATGTCTGTCATAAAAAGTACTGCATTGGCATTTCTTTGGTGTCCCTGTACACAAACCAGTTGCACCTATTAGTGTCATATAAAATGTGGAACATTCCACAGTGAATTTGACTAACACACATATATATATATATTAAATCCGAAAATATTTACGGACGTTCGGGACAAGCAGACGGACAGACAGACAGATGGACAGTCGGACAGATAGATGCAAAATTAAAATCATATTCACACCTAAAGTATGATAAAAAGTGTTAAATCCCTCGAAGTAAACGAAAATGCAATTCCAGCAAAATTCCATTAAAATCCCTCAATGTAACTGAATATTTCTGTGTAGTATGATTAGCATTCTGTACATCTAATGCTAATCATATTACATTCTGTAGAGAGCATTCTTTTGTGCATATGAATAACATATTTCAATTTGATAAAGATTTGTTCAAAGTAAAGTTATTAAAACACAATTTATAGAAGGAATGCTTTGAAATGCTTTCGTGTGTATCTGTATACAAACCGGTGGTAGTATTTACTTTATTTCCTACCGTAAACATCCAACAGCGAACTTGAATAACATATTTCAATGTCATTGAGACGTGTGTAAAATAAAAGAATTAAAATATAAAAATTCCTTTCATAGAACACAATGCTTTGGAATAATTTTGGGTCTCCCAGCAGAGGTATTCAACTCCATTTTCAATACAGGTATATTCATGAATATTTACGGGAATCAGAGCGCGGATAGACAGACAGAAGGACAGACAGACAGACAAACCGAAGTCATTAACACATTTCAACCTTGTTGGAAAATGTTAAAAAAAATCTCCATCATACATCTAGTTTTTTTTTTTTTTTTTTGGTGTTTGTTTTTTTCTCAGAACTCAGTTTTAGTTTAATTTTGCGTAAAATAAATTGCTTAGAAAACAAAATCTGGAATCCTATTGTTGATTATAAATATTATGTTCGATGATTGTTTTATTATCCACCCAAACAGTAGCACTAGTGTCATTCGAAACCCACTCTCTCTCTCACTCAATAATAATTTTTTTCTTTAAACCAATTTTTATAGGAGTTAATAAAAAATAAATAAAATAAAATAAATAAAAAATAGGAGGGGTGAGGGTAATGCAAGGGATGAGTGCGAAAGCGTGTTCGTAGGGGCAACAAAAATATGAAAAAAAAAAAAAAAAAAAGGCGGGGGTTCAAATGCAAAAATATGAACGCAGAATTTTAAATGTATCATGAAGGAATTATTTATTTAATAATAACAAAAATATATATATGTTTCGTTTTACGTAAATAAATAGATAAATAAATAAATAATTTTTTATTATAATCCTTTAATATTCTTGCTGAAATAGAAATAAAGGTCAATTCGTGATTCTGAAACCTCGAAACCATAAATATTATAATAGTATTTCAAACAATTAATGTTTTTAAAACTGTGTTACCATTACTACCATCACAGAAATTAAAGGACTTAATAGTGAATATTAGCTATATAAAAAGACAGTTCATAACTACATGAAAAAGACTCGCGTATTTAATAGATTATTTATAGAGTGTTACAAGACATTTAAAAAAAAAAATACAAATAAGATATTTTAATGTAAAATTCTGATATAAATTTTACAAAAGTAATATCCTTTCTTTACCATTTTAAATTTTAATAATAAAATTTTGCCAAAGTATTTCTAAAAGTATAGAGTAAATTATATTTAACGTAATTTCAGAATTCCTAATCTATTTCAACTACAAATTTTACAGTCGCATTTTGAAATATAAAAATTATTTTTCCTTTTAACCTACTGATGACCCTACAAAATGTAGATTTTCATTGTAAATTTGAAAAGGTTATTATTTACAGTCAAATGATTTCCATTTCTACGTTTCCAATCACACTTTCTATTTCTGATTTTTTTATCATATATCTCAAAAACTATCGAACAAGTTTTTTCGAAACTTCAGGATTATGTTATACTTCATATATTTAAGCGAATTTTTTCTCTCAAAGTAGAAATGGAAGCAGTAAATTAAAACGATTAAAATGTTTTGTACTATCCTCTAAAAAGTAATTCTTCAAATTTGTCATGACTGTTGTATGGGGTTGTGAAGCTTCTGCTAATTATCTGTATTTGTAAGAGGCTATCACATATATTCATAAATATGTATGAATGTTTCCTTAAAATATTAAAAAAAAATCACTTCTTTTTTATTATAGCATGAAATCTATTAAACGGAATTCAAAAAATTTTAAAAAATTCCACACGCTATATCAGGAACAAAATACTGCAATCAAATATACACTAGTTGGCATAGGTGGACTCTGCTCAGTTCCCCATCATATTCATGTTCTCAGAAATTTCTAGTGCGAGGCATATTATAATCATGTTAAAAGAAATGAATTTGACCAAAGCTTGATACAGTGACAGAATGAAATCCCCGCCTAATAGGCTATCCACTGTTTACTTCGATATATTTATCTTATTCTAATCTATTAATTTATTTTATCTGGGTCAATTCCGTTGTTTAGTTTTCATGCTACAATTTCCAATGCAATAATCCTCAAAATTCATATTTTTATGAAAAATTTACAATTTCGTTATGTTGATAAAATCGTAAATTACGAAATTTTCCTATTACAATATTTGTATTCAATCATGTTCAAACAAATATCATAAATGTAATTTTGAAGTTGTCTAATGTATTTATGATTCACAAAATGGAAGTTTATGCTCAATTTTGCCTTATTCTGACATGTTAAGTAAATTGTAAATTCCAAATAACTTACGAATTTTTTAAATTGGAAAAATCATAGTCGATGAGACTCATGCCACTATCCTAAATAATATTTCGAAAGTGGTTTGACATCTTTACGATGAAAATATCCCTCAAGATTGACGTTTATGTGAAATTTTCTCTATTCTGCCATGTTAAGAAATTCGTAAATTTCCAATAACTTACGAAATTTTTATATTGGAAAATTCATAGTCATTAATATTCATTCCAGTGTCCTAAATAATATTTCAAAAGTAGTCTGACATCTTTACGATGAAAATATCTCTCAAAATTGACATTTATGTGAAATGTTGCCCTATACTGCCATGTTAAGAAATTCGTAAATTTCCAATAACTTGCGAAATTTTCAGAGTAGCATATTTATAGTTACTGATGTTCATTCCGGCATCAAAACCGATATTTTAAAACTGGTCTGACATTTTTACAGTAAAATGTTTCCATTTAATGCACGTTTAAGTGAATTTTTGTCCTATTCTCCCATGTTAAGAAAAACGTAAATTTCTAATAACTTACGAAGTTTTTAAAATCAAATGTTGCAAATGAATAGGGTTCTTGCCAGTGTCGAAAGTAATATTTTAAAACTGATCTGACCTCTCTGCGACAATTTGTTCTTGAGATATCGTGTACACAGACTAACAAATTAACGGATTAACACACTAACCCACTAACAGACTAACAGACACCCTACAGACAGACACCATAGAAATTTTGTCATTTTCGGATTCCTCACACCTGAAAACGTGTAGAAAAGTCAGAAAACCGAGGTCGAAAATTTTCACGATTACCTAAGTTCCCCATACCTATAGCATGATGGGGAACTAAAACATTAAATGTCTAATACAATATGAGCATTTCTACTAAATCATTTTTAACTGCGCATGGAAGAAAGCTTAAAAAGTTTCATCTGCATAATTTATTAGCCAAGAATTTTGGACTATTTCAAAGAAAATTCCAAACATATATCGTGAAAATTCAAACAATTATTTTCGATAAAATGAACAGAATTTTAGACCTTCTCGAAGGGAAAGGAAAATAACAGGCTTTTATGAATATTTATTTAGAATCAACGAACACAACATTGTTGTTCATAAAACCAAAATAAAAATTAGAATAAAACCCTTCATATTTTTTTTCTTTTAATAATAATTGAAATTTAGTTCAGTTGTATATGTCTTTTCTTCGAACTAATATAGTAAAATTATATAGATTATCAAATAACAAATTTATAATTCAAAATTTCAATAAACAATATTACACTAAAAACAAAAACTATTTTATTTACGAAACAAAACTTAAGTTAAAATACATTTCAAAAACAAAATATACATACAAAAATAATTAAAATCTAGACGTACTTTTTTAAAATTCCTTGGGTATTCATGTAAACCTTGCATATTACGTTGTAATTGATACTGATGAAGAAACCCGGACGGGTTTCGAAACGTCTAGATTTTAATTATTTTTATATGTATATATTTTTTAAAAATGTATTTTAACTTACTTTTTTACTTGTTTCGTAAATAAAATAATATTTGTTTTTAATATATATAATTGAGACGGTTTGATGTTTGTGTACGTTAAAAATATTACACTATTAAATTTAATTAAGAAAATGCTTTTATAACCATACAGAAAGAAAATTAGTTCTATAAATAAAAGGGAAGAAATTCAGACAGCTCTACAGTAAAATTGTTAGAAAAGATTTCAGAAAAATGGATTTGAATTGGCTCCCAACTCAAAATGAAATTCGATTTTGCTTTTCCAATTTTCTTTTCTTTCTTCGAATTTACGTCAAATCGTGCATGTTATTTTATTGGTACTGAAAGTAAATTTTCAGACCAGCTTTTTAAAACATTTGAATTTTCACTCTGTGAAACCTATTACTATCCTGAATCTAAAAGATTGCAGCATGTGCAATTTCTACAATCTATTTAAAGAGTAAAAAAGAGATTTTTTATGACTTTATTTTTAAAGCCTCTTTTAAATTTATTTATTTTTTTGTTTTTGTTTTTGTTTAGAAAAAATACTCAAATAAAGATAATAATGAATATTATATTAAAAAAAAATTATAAATAATAAATAATATTATATTTTTAAAAAATTAAAGAACACGCTTTTATAGAAATGTGAACTAAAAAGCACAAAATATCTATCTATCTTAGTTTTAAAATGCAGGGTAAGAGAAAATCGTGTGTTTGACACACCATAATATTTACATACATTTAAATCTTTAATTAAAATAATTTAGAATTAAACAAAAACCATTTTAAAAAATCTCCCCTGACTGGGCTCGAACGCTAGACCTTTAGGTTCGTAGCGCGTCTCTTTACCTCGCAGCCACGGCATTCACGTAGGGACAGTCTTTTTTTTACAATATAGATTTTTTGTTTGCTCCCAGAGTGGTTACAAACAAACATACAAACAAACATACATACATACAGGTGAAGCTAATAAAAGCGTGTTAAAAATTCTAAGAAGTTTTCAATTAATTTTAACATGAACCAAAAGGTTCTGTTTTTTGATAGGGAATACAATTTAAATGGTACATATATAAAAATGAAATTTTTTTATAAAGCACTTTTTTACACTTTTTCCTTTAACTTCGTTTCTTGTCTGCCAAATTTTCTTGCAGGATCATTTTTTGCAAGCAAATTTTAACTCACTTTCTATCATTGGACTGAAATTGTGATCATATTTAACATATCACATGCTTGTACAGCACACGTGTTACGAAGTTATAAGTGTGCCATATTAATAAGCATACATGGGTAAATTAAATACATGGGATAAATTAGCATACATGGGTAACTTCGATGACATTATATGTTCAAACAGTAACGGACTTAAATGAATGGTCCTTAGGGCTTTAGGGTCTTAACTTCGATTAAAAATTTGATGTAAAATTTTAACTCAATTTTATCCGATTGAAATGAAGTTTTGCATACACGTTTAACTTCTATGACAATAACACGCAATAATGGACTTTTCCACAAGGAGTTTGACTCCTCTTCCACAAGTCCATTACTAGACTTCAGTTTAATATTTTTACTTCACTTTGGAATAAAGGAAGTTTTGTTCTTATTATTCTTATTATTTTCTTTTTTTAATATTAATTTTAATTTTATGTGGTATTGTTATATGGATAAAACTAGCAGGCTACGCCCGCTTCGCTGGTCACTATTTTTAAATGAATCACTATAGTTAACGAATTCACAAAATTACATCAATTTTTATCATGCGAAAAAAAGAGCGAAAAAAAAATGTGATTGGAAAAAATGTCGCAACGGGTCCCCACTGTCCTTGGAAGCGCAGGCAATTGTACGCTGCGCGCATTTATGTTCAACACTCGTAATGAATCACTATATTATCGTAAGGGAAAAACATTAAAAAAAAAAAAAAAAAATTTTCTCCCATCAGTGGAATAATCGATTCGGGCCACCACTGCCTGGGGCAGCGCATACAGGCGCGCAAGGCTCGCATGCTCATTCACCTACCACCCCATCCCTCCTAATTATTTTAGACTTTAAAAAATACTCGCAGTCATTCTCTCAGTCTTATAAACCTAATAATACTAATTTCCAATATTTTATCTGAATTTCTTTATTTTTTCCCTTGCGCCCGATCCCTTCCCGCCCTTCGTAATAATTCTGTACTTTCAAAAATATCCGTAATCGATTTATCGGGTCTCAAAACCTCAAAACACTAATTTTCAGCGATCTAACTATTATTTGTATATTTTTGCCCTTTCACCTGCCCTTCTCGTCTATCCTAATAATTTTACAAATTCGAAAATATACGATACGAAAATATACGAAAATCGATTTGTAAGTATACAAAACCTCTATGTACTAATTTTGAACGACTTAACTCTATATTTTTTGCCCTTCTGTCCCCTCCTTCTACCCCTCCTAATAACTTTACAAATTCGAAAATATCCGCAATAGATTTGTAGGTATCAAAATCCTATATGTACCAATTTTGAACGGTGTAACTCTATTTTTATTTTTTTGCCCCTTCCCCCTCCCCCTCCCCACACGCACACACACCTTTCTGACCCTCCTAATAACTTTACACTTTCAAAAATAGCCTCATTTGACTTGCAGATCTCTAAAACTTGTACCAATTTTGAACGATCTAACTATATTTCTATTTTTTTACCGCATAGCCCCCCTTTCCCGCCCCACCTGGGAAGAATTTCTAAAATTAAAGAAATTAGTTTTTATATATCTATGGGAGCTATATTTTAGAGCAAAAATATCTTACACATATATTTTTTTTTTCTGTTTGCAATATAAAGGATTATTTCAAATCACGTTTTGCCCCCTCTCCTCCCCTCTTAAAGCTGAATTTGGAAAATTCCACAAATAAGTTTTACATACATCTGTTTTTCTGTTTGAGATATATAGGAGTGTGTGAAACCCCGTTTTGCGCATACGAAATCACGTTTTGCCCCTTTACCCCTTGGGGACCGAACTTCTAAATTTCCAGAAATTGATTTTTAGATAATTAAATTAGCTATATTTGAAAGCAAAATTTTTACAGATACCTGTTTTTATCTTTGAGATATGAAGGTTTTTGTGAAATCACGTTTTGCCCCCTACACCTCCTTGGCGGGCAAATTTCGCAAAATCGCTTCTTAGGGGGTGCTTACACTATATGTTCTATAATCTGACCCAGTTTCGAGTCAGTGGCTCCAGTAGATTTTTCTGTGCGTTGATGAGTCAGTGAGTGAGTGAGTGGAAGTAGTCTTTTATATGTATAGATGTTACCGATGACGGAAATTTTGGAAATCTTACACCATCCATTTTATTGTGTAATTCCAATGAATTATTTTAACAAATGTTTATCTTATCTTAATAATTATCATAACAATAATTACATAGTTTGCCTTAAACTCAGCATTTAAAATTTAATTCGTTCAAACTATGATTTTTATTTTAAACAGTAAATTATTTCATTTTCATTAGCATGTATAGATTCTTTAAAATTTTAAGTTTAATATATATTGCACCCCTTATGCACTCATTGTATCGCATTTAATCAAATATCTTTTACGTTGGAGAGAATAGGACAAAACCATACCGGAGTATCAAACCGACCCCTATCGTTTTTGTGTAATGCGTACTACTATTTTACAAAAATGTTATTAAAAAAAAGAAAAAGAAAGAAAGAAAAAAGAAAAAGGCGACAGTTTTACAAACAGTTTTAGCTATGTTTTGATTCTGTCAGACACGTTGTATAATATATTGATCAATTTTGAAGTTTGTTTTTCAATTTGGTGGTGAAAAAAATATAACTTTATATTTAGTACGTGTTTTAATTCAATGTAGATAAGAAAATATATGAGCTCACTGTATTTTTTAACATATTTTAGCGTAATAATGAATCACAATTTTTAGCGTTTACCTAAAAATCGCCATAATCATTTCGACATACACTGCGGATTAAAGCCCCAATTTACTGCATAGGACAAAATCATAATTCGGTTGTTTTCTTCTGTAATTACGGAAACAATTTTGTATAGTTTTAACATAAAAGATTGCATGGATTTCCGTTCTTTTATTTGAATATAGAACACATACTAATTCAGTATAGTCGCTGTGATGCAAAATGCTATAAAGAGGTTTAGAAAACATTCATTTCATAGGAATATATTTTTCGAACATATTTCTGTTCAGTTGAAATCACTAAACAAAACTAGTTCTTGATTTTCTAGGAGAGTATTAGATAATAAACTCATCCCTCGAATTCTGAGAATGCACTACATAATATAGATTACCGAATTCTGGAGAAGCACACTGAAAAAGAAGAAAAAAAAACTGTTAAAAGTACAGGAAAAATCTGGCAGCTGGGGTGCCAGAATTTCTCCGTCAAATATACAGTTTAAAAACCGTAAAATTGTATCACTTACATATGTTTTACACAGGAATCCTGTAAATCAAACAGGTTTTCTGTTAAAAGTACGTTTTTGTCCTGTATATGCGACGGAGAAATACTGGCACCCCAGCTGCCAGATTTTTCCTGAACTTTTAACAGTTTTTTTTTTTTTTTTTTTTTTTTTACAGTGCATCCTATGACGTAGAACCTCACCTTCGACTTTTGGGGGAATATCACTTGCGACAAAAAGTTTCACTATGCGTCCCTGAGACAACTGAAAGTCTCACTAGATACCACCAAGCCAAGCATAAAACCTCAGTTCAAGAAGAAAACCACTTATTTAAAATTTTACCTGAATGGATCATGCAACACTAAAGGAAGATGGATAATTTAATATGAAGAAATGTGGGAGCAAGCTCGGGGAAAGGCTTCAATTTTATATATTTAGAGGCTTTTTATTGAAATTAGATTTTGACATCGTGTCTTCGTGACACGCTGAAAAACAAGGTGCCTCCACTTTAAAGAAAATGTAAGCAATCCACGCCTCTTGTCAGCTCAATTGGTTAAAACGTCATGTTGATAACGCTAGAGTCGTGATTTCAATCATCGAAGGGCCGAAGTGTTAATTTTTGCAGAAAATTAATAGGAAAGGTGTGAATTGATAAAATATTTTTTTTATTATCTATTTAGTATCCTGTATTTAGTAACTTATGAAGAGTTATTTTCAGCTTTTTATCTAGTTACTAAAAAGCACAAAGTAAAAATTTAAGAAAAAGAAATAATTAAATAAAATAAAACATATTTTTAGAAGCTTTTTATTGAAATTGGATTTTTGTCATCGAGTTTTTGTGTCACTCTTCAAAAAAAGTACTTTTATGTAAATGTAAGCAATTTTTTCGTCATTCGTTGGTTCAGTTCATTAAAACGATGTGTCAATAACGCTATGGCTGTGAGTTCGATCCTTGAAGGCCGATGTATTTCTTTTTTTGCTGATAATAAATTGAAAAGATATCAACTGATGAAAGAAAATTTTTCTTGTCTGTACAGTATCTTAAGAAATCGTGATCTGTTTTTAAGAAGCTTTTTTTTTCAGTTGCTGAAACACACAAAATAAAAACTTAAGTAAAATAATAATAATAATAATAATAATAATAATAATAATAAAGATCTGGAAGCTTTTTATCGTAGAGCCCTAAAAATCATAAAGTAAAAATTTATTTTTGCAAAGATATGCTATAAAGAAATGAAAGTTTCTGCACTAAAAAATTCTACAGAAAAATATAATTATTTCTCTTTTACAAGAAATGAAATATTTTAAATATTCAAAATATTTTAAAAAGCTTTCGAGACCTTTGAAATTTATGGCTTAACGAATATTTATACAAAAACTAATAACTAAGAATATTGGTCTCGAATGCTTTTTAAAATATTTTGAATACTTTAAATATTTCATTTCTTGTAAAAGAGAAATATCTATATTTTTTTCAAGAATTTTCTTAGTGCGGAAACTTTTATTACTTTATAGCATATCTTTCAAAATTTTTTTTTATTTTATTTTATGATTTGTAGGGCTCCACAATAAAAAGTTTCTACTGAGTATTATTACTTTTTTTTTTTTTTTTTTGTTATTGAAACTTGTAAAAATTAAAGATATTTTTTAAAAATGACATCGAAAAAACTCAGAATTCAATAAAACAAAGGAAAACAATGGAAGTATGAAAAGTGTTGAAAGCTTTCATTTTGTTTCGATGAAACAAAATGAAAGAAAAAAGAAAAATGAATAAAAAAAGCTGAAAAAAAAAGAACAACAAAAGATTAAGCCAAATATTTCTAAACCTATCCTTATTAAACGTAACCACTCGTCTCACGGAGAGAAAGATAAGAAAGTGCCTCCAATTTTGCAATGGCTTATCTTCTAATTCCATTAAAAATTTATGACTATAAATATGAAGAATAGGCCCACTTGTTCTAAGCGCCAAGAACAAAATGAAATTTTTGTTTGTGATTTAGCTCGACATACAATCGTACTTAATTTTTATTCTTATAAATAATTTTGTTTTTCCGTATTTTCCTTTCATTTTTCTGTAAAGTTATTTAAGTAAGCCCCTTCATAATTAAGAAAATTACGCTTCCTTAATGTATGGGAAAGGATGCCGGCTGATTCTTTCAAAGGAATCTGTATAAATGATTCGTCCGTGTATCTTCAAAGCTTAGTGGGTCAGTTTTGCCCCACTTTCCTCTACGATATATTTTTATTTTCTTCAATGCTTGTGTAATTATCCACTAGAATTCAAAAAATCAAAATTTTCGTGTAGTTTTTAGGAAAGTTCTTGATTTTCATTCTTAATCTCAATGATATCTGAATAAAATTCATGCCATGGAATGTCGACATAACTTACAATTTTACGTCATAAGAAATTATTCTAATAGTAACCATTACGTTAACAAAGAATATTACAAACTATTGTGCATTTTTTACTGTATGAAATTTCAACAATTACGGTCAGAGACTAGCAAATATTGTTCCAGACACTGATCGTAAAAATAAAGTTATGCTCTCTCTCTCTCTCTCCTTTTTTTTTTTTTTTTTTTTTTTTTTTTTAAGAAAGGAAATGGCACATTGATAAAAAGAAACACTCTGAATTTTACAGCAACTTATTATAAACACGGGAAGTAAACAATTTCTCATGGGACATCTGGAATTTTACTATTTTCTTTTTAGAATGTTGACGCTTTATTATAAAATTTACATGCAGATGAAATTAGCATAATTTATATCAGTATAATTTATATGCCAAGTAATAAATGGGCGTTTGAAAATTTGAATATTCAGATTTCTAAATAAATAAAATAACTGAATATATTAAACATGATTATTTCAATAATTTGTTAAATTCGTCCAATTCCAATTTAAATTGGAAGACGAAACTCAAAATAAAATTTATTAAACAAGTTTGTATGTCAGATAAAAGAAAATAGTTTTTATAATTTTTTCTACACACATTTCCTCTCTAAAAACACATAGCAGATAATATTCATACACATATTTACTATACACATATATATTTTACACATAGTCATTAAGATGGTCAGTTACATTTTCACCGTTTGGTATTAAGGACCATTCAATAGGAATCTTGTCAATTTCTCACTCAAGGCAAAATTCCCAAATTTAATTATTTCAAAGTGTGTTGTGGGTGTATTACGTAAACGAAGGTGCACTTTTATTTATTTTTTAAGTATAATCTTAAAAGTAAAGGGTAAACAAATCACGAATATGCATACAGTCAATCAATTAGAAAAAAAGAAGTCTATTAATGTCATTAATCTTACACCGATTTGTCACAGATTTTATAGTTATACGAACATTATTTCCAGGATTAAAAAGCTTGTCTTTTCTCTTAAACCTACAAGTCCCCCCCTCCCCGATATATATATATATATATATATATATATATATATATATGTATATAGGTAACAACTGTGGCGAATTTATGAGTTTAAAGATAACTAGCTGGAACCCGTCGAATTCGACGATCATTTTATTGACCGTAATGCTTCAAAAAACGTCGCATCATTATTTAAATGTATTTCAAGTTAAAACATCTAATATAATTTACGACATTTCACTTTAAAAAAAGAAAGTCAGAAAAATGCTTATAAATAGAAATACTATATATGACATCACTTTCTACAAAGTACAGTCAATGTGACGTCAAACTGACTCCAAATAAACAGTTCCTATCTTTCATTTTCTATTTCGTTTAATACTAAGACTACATGTTATCTGACCCGTCCGGCGTTTCCCGGGCCCATGGTAATAACCTTAAATGAACCTTAAATTTGTATGGTTTTACATCTTTAACTCGATTTTGTTTGAATTTCTATTTTTAAATAAAAGCATAGTGAAAAAGTAATCAGCTGTAACAAAAAAATTACCTCGAACCGAACGAAACTCTGCCTTGTGACCCTGGTGCCTTCAGCAGCGCATACGCCGGACGCTAATAACATAAAAATATTCCCAAAAATTAACCTGGAACCGAACGAACCCGCCCGGTGTTGCCCGGGTCCATGATACCTTAAATGAACCTTAAATTTGTATGATTTTATACCTTTTAACTCGATTTAGTTTGAATTTCTGTTTTTAAATGAAAGCATCACGAAAAAAATAATAAGCTGTAACAAAAAAAAAAAAAAAAAATTACCTCGAACCGAACGAAACTCTGCCTTGTGACCCCGGTGCCCGCGGCAGCACATACGCCGGCCGCTAATAACATAAAAATATTCTCAAAAAATAACCTGAAACCGAACGAACCCGCCAGGTGTTGCCCGGGCCCATGATACCTTAAATGAACTTTAAATTTTTATGATTTTATACCTTTAACTCGATTTAGTTTGAATTTCTGTTTTTAAATGAAAGCATCACGAAAACAATAATCAGCTGTAACAAAACAATTACCTAGAACCGAACGAAACTCTGCCTTGTGACCCCGGTCCTTGCGGCAGCGCATGCGCGGGCCGCTAATAACTTAAAAAAATTCCCAAAAATTAACCTGGAACCAAACGAACCCGCCCGGCAATGCCCGGACCCATGATAATAACCTTAAATGAACCTTAAATTTGTATGGTTTTATATCTTTAACTCGATTTTGTTTGAATTTCTATTTTTTTAATGAAAGCATCCCAAAAAAAAAAAAAAAAACTCAAACAGAACGGAACTCGGGCTCGTGACCCGGTGCCTGCGGCAGCGTATATACAGGCCGCTAATAACATGAAAAAATTCTCAAAAATGAACCTTGAACCGAGCGAACCTCTGACTCGGGTTACCTCTGCCTGTAGCTGCGGCACTGTATAGCAGGCATGCATGCTACGCACGCGTTGCAAAATCCACTTTCCTCCACCAGGGGTGCAGTATGTTGTATATACGAACATCACCAATCGCCTTGAATTTTCAAGACTTTTCAAATAAGGTGTCACTGGTGGTGTCAATTGCAAAATCCCTTAGTTGCACTTTCCACCGCCAGAGGGCGCAGCGTGTTCTGTACGAACATCTCCAACGGTCAAGAAATACCAAGACCTTTAAAATAAGATATAACATGATAGGGTCTACTACAAAATCACCTAGTTCCATTTTTCACCACCAGGGGCGCACTATATTGTACACAAACATCCCCAATCAACATGAAATTTCAAGACCTCTATCACCAATCGCCTTGGATTTCCAAGACCTTTCAAATAAGGTGTCACATGCTGGTGTCAACTGCAAAATCATTTAGTTGCACTTTCCACCGCCAGGGGGCGCAGTGTGTTCTGTACGAACATCACCAACGGTCAGGAAACAACCAAGACCTTTATAATAAGATGTAACATGATAGGGTCTACAGCAAAATCCCCTAGTTCCATTTTTCACCACCAGGGGTCGCACTATATTGTATACAAACATCCCCATTCGACATGAAATTTCCAGACCTTTAAAATGAGGTGCTACATGCGTGGGTCTAGAACGGATTTCCCTCTCAAACTAATTTCCCCCCTCCCCCCCTCCAAATCTACTTTCCTTCCCCGTTTAAAATCGAAAATTCCAAATTCGCAGAAAGTGATTTTTTAGTATTCGACTCTAGTCCCCATATATACAATTTCTTCACCGTGAAGTAATTTGGAGCTTAGTTAAGCTCGTAACCGTGTTTTTAACCCGAAACGGGTGGGTAACGGTTTCCCACCCGTTTCCTCCGGGGGAAAACGGTTTTCCCCCAGGGGGCAAACCATTCGACTTTTTTTATTTTTCTCTTCTCATAGCACATCTACAGACCAAGACCTTTCTTTAGACACCTCAACCAAATTTTTACACCAAGTAGTTCTCTCAATATAGTGGAGACAGACAAAAACATGCTTCAAATTAATATAAAGATAAAAACATAAAAGGAGAATTGCAAACCAATGCACAGAATTGCTGCAAAAGGAAATGCAAAATATAAATATAGGATTAGATAATCAATGAATATTATCAATGAATAAAATGAAATAAAACCTCAAAAAATAATATGGTATAAATATGGTATAAATAATGGTATAAAACATATTTTAATAAATATATATATCTCTATATATATAGATATATATACAGGGTAATTCAGAAAAACGTGGACAAAATCGCATAGGAACAGGGCGTCGCAAACGCCTGTAGGGGGCGCTAGAGCCACGAGAGGGCGTTGCAATACAAACACGAGCTGAGCAAACGGAGATTGTCTTCATTCGATCCGTGGATCCGTTGGGCGTAACATGGCTAGTTACATGCACCGCGAAATGCCTGGAATGCATTTAATTTACGCCATGGCCAACTGTAATAGACAAGAAGCCTTGCGAATGTATCGTGAGAAAAGTACCTGGTAGAAAAGTGCCTAGCCGCACATTCTTTGCCACTCTGCATCGACGATTGTGCGAAACTGCCTCGTTTGACAAGCACAAGCCGAATGCTGGTCGGCAATGAATACTTGGAACAGTGGATGCTTAAGAAAGAGTTGTCCAAAAACTCCAACGTAAACCTTCAACGAGCACACGTGCTGTATCCCGAAAGACCCATACCCCCAAGCTACCGTCTGGCGCATTGTACACGACGAAGGACTACATCCTTATCATTTACAACACATCCAGGCACTGGAACCAGGAGACTACAACAATCGTAGGGATTTTGCGCGGTGATTTTTGCAAGAAAGTGCTGCGGACCGAAACTTTGCAGCAAGTGTTCTCTTCATGGATGATGCTGCGTTTGCATTAGAGGGTGTGATTAACTTTCACAACCTGCATTCGTGGGCGGATGAAAACTCGCATGCTACACGTCTGCACGGCGCATAACGAAACTTTTCCGTTAACGTGTAGGCTGACATAGTAGCAGACTGTTTACTTGGTCCGTACATTCTCCCAGAAAGACTTAACGGTCCCATTTATCTAACATTCTTGCAAGAGGTTCTGCCAGAAATGCTGAATGATGATCCGATGCCTATTCGTCAACGCATTCGATTTCAACACGACGGAGCTCCTGTACATTTCAGCACAGACGCCAGAGCACATCTGCAGGCTATTTTTCGTGGCGTCTGGAATTCCCTTGGATTTTTTCTTATGGGGATTTTTAAAAAAACTTGTATTTGAAACACCTGTTGCAACGCCGTAAGATTTGGTAGGAAGAATCGTTGTGGCAACAGGATGTGTTCGATATACACCTGGTATCTTTGAGAATGTACGGCGTTCAATGCAACATAGATGCCAGGCGTGTCTCGATGCATCTGGCAAAATCTTTGAGAATCTCCTGAGGGCTCAACATTTGGCTTGCATTAGTCGCATGTGAGTGAGTAATTATCAATAAAATGATCTCTAATGGTTTTGTTTCTTCTCTTTGTGTTATGTATTATTTTAGACACCCTGCAGCGGCTCCGGATCTCTGTTGCGACCCTCTGTTCCTATGCGATTTTCGATCCTTGTTGTATGACTGATCTACCATGTCATTTTATCCACGTTTTTTAATCACCCTGTATATATACATTAGAATAGGTTTTATAAATAAATGATAAAATGTGATATTTTATCATTTCGTGGACAAATTGTTTGATTTTTCATCATTTACATTTGCTAAAATTATCACAACAATTAAGCAAATTCGCTCAGAAATACTAATTAATTAATTATAAAATATGCCTTTTTACTTTCTCTTACCTGTAAGATAGAGAAAGTATTGTTTTTGGGTCAAATTTTCAAAAGCGAGTTTCTATTATATTTACACGTTTTGATGACCCTTGAATCCAAAAATCTTACTTTGAGCGGTTGGACTGTGCGTGTTTGTGTCTGTCTGTCTGTGTGTGTCTGCCTGTGTATGTGACTGTTTGTGACTGTCTGTCTCTGTCTGTTATCAGCATATCAAAGGGTAGCAGAAAGTTCAAATTTGGTATTCTAAATCTGTATGATATAGGGATGCTACACTAAGCTTTTCGTTGAGATGAAGCAATTAGTTCGTGTACAGAGACACCCAAGACAATTCAAAAACATTACGTCTATGGGGGAAACTGCAGGTAAGTAGAGTTTAACAACTATAGACTGTAATAAAACAAATGAAATGAATATATCTTTTCTATATGCGTAAAAACATGTTTCATGTAGCATATGACTAGAAAATTATTCACTGTTCAATTACAGGGCTACACATAAAAACTAGATTATAGTGCGACAATAGCTGAAAATTGATGGAAGTTTATTTTACGTTGTGCCGTGTGTTATTACTATAGGATTATATTTAGGTGCGCCCTGTGGTCTATACATAATCTTTAGAAGATAAACACGGCTGCAAATATTTAAACGATAATATTCTTTTTCATTGTTAGTGGAGGTGCTTTACTATAATATTTTATCAGGCCCTGAAAAGCTGCTCAGGAATTGAAATGGATTCCTCATAGACATATGGGAAATAATATGTGTTTGAAAGCATAACGAAGCATTAAGCTTTTTTATTCATCGTTTGTTTTTTTGTATATTTACACGTTTTGAGACTTCCTGATTACCGAAGTAAAGTTCTTAACGTTTGGTCTTTGTCTGTATTTCTTGGTGTAACATAATGAATAATTTCAGGAGATCTGTAGGAGATCAGGAGATATGGTTAGTTGTATTTTCAAGTTAATATAAGTTTGTTGTTAGAAAAGTTTTATCAAGATTGATATGTTTCAAGGAATGTCGCGTGTGAATGTAGTCTGAATAATTTTAAGTGAAATTTTAATTTTAATAACAGGTTTAAATTATATATAAATATGTAAATGCAGTAATGAAGCAGTGGGTTGAGGGGGCGGCAGCCCCCTCACACAGAACCAATTATCATGAAAAACTCTTCTGAATTGTTTTAACATATCAGTTCTCGTTATCTTACCTCTTAATATTCAACCTACAGTTATAGTATTAAGTTTCAGGGAAAGAGAAAGTCGTGTGAGGGACACACCAGATTATTTACATCGGCCTTGTACAACAATGTTGAAACTTTCAATTTGAAATACAGTATCGAAAAAGAAAATAAGTAATAAATGCTTAACCATAGACTGTTATTTTAATTCGAAATAATTCAATAACAATTCAAAAGCTTTTCTGTATCTTTTACTGCATATATATAAATATTACAAAATATTTGAAAAAGTAGAAACAGCATAACAATTAAAATAACGCTCATTAAAAAATAAAATAAGTACTGATCACAGCACAGCAAAGCGCAGAAAGACCCATCAAAGTAATCTTATCCGATGCATAACGAAGGCAGTTTTAATCAGTAACGGTTTTGTTAGTTTATCGATGTACTATTTTATAGACCATAATAACGTATATACAGCAAGTATGAGAGAGAGAGAAAAAAAAAGGTATAGTAAAGGGCATTAAACAAGGTGTAGTGAAGGTATAGTAGAGGATCTTCTAAGACTTTTTTTTTACACTCATGTTTGTGAAAATTGCAACACCAAGAAGGAATGCGAATGTAAGAATGATATTTATTGAGCACATATATTATAGTAGAAAGAACAATTGATTGAATTTGAGTAATATATGAAGTTTGAGGAAGTTTTGAAGAAGTTTTGGAAGGAAGGTTTGAGGAAGTTTTGAGTAATATATCCTGAGAAAAGAGTACATAAGGCAGCGACCTCTAGGAGTAGTAACTACTATCAATCTGCCGAAGAAATGAATCGGACAGTAATTGGACGACGTATTCGGGTACAGCACTTCATGAAGCTTCAACACGATGTCACAATTCACTGGTGAGTGGTGGCGGCCACTCGCTTTTCAACGCTTAAACAGTCATTTTGATTGGTGCGAGATCAGGAGAACATGCTGGCCGGAGAAACGGTTGAATACATTCTGTATCAAGGAAGCTCCAGATAATTAAGATAACTTGCGATCGTGCATTATCCTGATTGAATATTGCGCTACGGAGGCCTTGAATATAGAGCAAATGGGCGGGCCTTAACTCACCAGAAATCTAATGGTCACTATTCCGAATGTCGGGAATACGAACAAGACGTTATCGAGACATGTATACAGTGGGAACCCATACCATCACTGCAGGTGATAGACAGTGTGATGATGTCTAATCCCAGCTGGCAATGTGCATTATTCACAATGCCGCTAAATACGGATAAGGCAATCCTGATTCTGTAAACAAGATCGTGATTTGTCTGAAAGGCGACTTTACGCCATTCCTGCGTCCAGGTTTTGGTTGATCACACATTAAAGGTACGTATATCAGTGATGCAGTTTTGAGGGTAATGGAAATTTTGGTAGTCGCATAGTGGTTCACCCCCTGTGGTCATGGAATGTGATACCAATGGATACACATCTAGATCACCTCTTGTTTTCATCCCCACCTCTATGATTACCAGCCATTACATTTCTGACGAGTTAAGGTCCGTCGCTCTGTCCTATATTCAAGGCCTCCGAAGCGAAATACTTAAACAGTACAATGCACGACCGCGAATCGTCCGCATTGTCCGGACCTTCCTTGATGCAGAATGTGTTCGACTGCTGCTCTGGCCAGCGAGTTCTACAGATCTCGCACCAATGAAAATGACTGTTTAATCGTTAAAAAGTGACTGCCCCCTCCACCACTCACCAGTGACTACGATCGATGAATTGGGGCATAATGTTGAAGCTTCATAGAGTGCTTTACCCGCACAGGTCATCCAACCGCTGTTTGATTCAATGCCTAGGCAGATAAGTGCTGTCATTGCTCACAGAGTTCGCTGCTTTATGTAATTTTTCATCAGTGCATATTACTTCAAATTTCCTGAAATTTTGATTAATTGTTTTTCCTACTATAATGTATGTGCCCAAAAAATATCATTCTGATATTCCCATTCTTTCTTGGTGTTGCAATGTTCACAAACATGAGCGCAATATTCATTATTTGAAGTAAATTGGACCTTCAGTCTAATAAATATTATGTAAAAATGCCAAACTTTAAATGTTGTCAGAAAATATTGTACTTTTTTTTTTTCTGATCCTTTAAATATTTCGCATTTATGCCTCATAGAAAATGTGTATTGTAAAATATTAATATGAATTCCAACTTGAATCAATTTATGTTTAAATTTTCATTATTCTAAGGATATGATGTAAGTTTCGAAAATGAATGAAGCATTTTTATAAACATCTTGGACATTACTAAACAATTTATTACGTTCAAAACTAGAAGTGATCTTAATTGGCATATTAACATAGTAGTGACATTTTTAACTTCATCACCCAGATTTAAAATCCCTATCATATTCTCAATTAATTATAATGATGTATTAAAGTTTAAACAAGTTACTATCATAAGTGTAATTTGAGTAGACAGTTCTGAAAGCTTTCCTAGTTTCTATCAAACGTGTTTAAATATCCCTTCTAATTTTATATTTGCTTATAAAACTGATTGAAACTAATGAGACATAATTTAAAAGGTTTTAAAGATAATTGGCTTCATTGCTCCATCGTGTCTGCTGAGATTTTCTCCGAGTTCATAAATTATACATTAATTTACAGATTAACTGATGTATCAAAGTAATTTTTTATTGCACACAATTTCAATTTCACTTGTACACAAATCTACTAAATATAATTAATTTCGTTGTTATATGAACATACTTTCATAGAAACTAAATTTTCATTTATTTATTTTATTTATTTATTTTTAAATAATGATTACTACTTTTTTTATATACTGTCTCACATTTCTAATACATTATTACTTAAAAATAAAATAAAATAGTGTGTTAACAAAATATTTTTCAGAGTTAATCAGAATAACAGTTTATATATATATATATATATTACACATTTTTGTATCTTTTTTTATATATATAAATTATTTAAGTTGTATTTTATTTGCATCACCGAAGCTCTCGAAATTATAACTTAAATAATAATTAAATGAAATTATCCTCGAATTCTCACGGCGTTTCAGTCTGTTATATGGTTTCTTTAAATTATTTTCTTTATTAATATTTCAAAATTTAAATGTAAAAGATATTGCACATTTTTGCTTTTTTTAATACATCTACAACACAGAATTACGAACAAATTTTTGTAAATATTTCTGGGTAATGTCGCGTTTATACTTAAAACGTTTTAATGAATTACTAAGAAACCATTCGGAAAACAAAATACTTATTAAATTGCTGAAACATTGAAACAGCTTTTAACTTGTTTATTTCTCAATATTCTTCTTAAAAAATTGTTAAACAATCAGTAACGTTAATTTTATTTTGAAATTTACTACCTTCTAGAATGAAAATTTCAAAATACATTTAATTTCACAGAAGGCGCAATTTTTAAAGTGTATTTGAACTTATTTTAAAAAAATTATATTAATAATATTAATAAAAATAATAATTTTTATCTAAAAAAAAACAATGTAAATATTGCTCTACAGTGGATCCTGAGGCATTTTAACATTTATGATAATGATCAGGCAGATAATCTTGTAAAAGCTGGATCTCTTGAACCCAGCCTGATTCTCCCCTGTCGCGTAACATTAACAGATTTTTTTTTTTTTTATCATAAAATGAAAAATATCAGAATGTCTCATTTATTGAAAATTAATTTTTCCGCATGAGTGAAAATAATGCCTGGACCGGGAGTCGAACCCCGGATCTTTGACTTACAAGGTCAAGGATCTACCAATTGAGCTATACAGGCTGACAACCGGTCAGCATTACTCACTCAGACAACCTTTAGGCAGAAACATCTGGTCTATCATGTAGATAGCTCGACAGAAATAAGCCGCAGGTAATGGAAAACACCATTAATCAATGGGACAGAGAAAATTGATGATTTTCTTCCAATCAGTTGATTGTGTGATTTAAAAAAAAAATTGTATCAGAATGTCGTCTTATGCTGATGCAGGTGCAGAGAAGAGGTGATGTCCTGCTCAGCAAAAGAAATAAAATTCCTAATTCCTTGCCTTGTCCGAAATACGCCCATTTTGTCCTATCACGCACCGTTTTTAGAGACGTCTCCCAGTTTTTTCGGTAATTTTATGGCTGTAAATTTTATTTGTAAGGATGGAGAGGATTATTTTATCAATTAAATATATTCTGAGGGGCTACAGAGACGAAAAATTCTAAAACAGTAACTTTTCCAGCAAGGGAAAATTTAGAGAAGGGGTATAAGTTACATTTATTATATTTAATCAATTATTGTTATTATTTATTACACTTTTTTTTTTTTTTTTTTTAATAATTCTTTTCCATTCTCCAAATGAAATCCATGGCCATAAAATTAACGAACAGTGATAAAAATTGGGGGAGGAGGTGGCGTACCTAGAAAACTGTGGGTTATTGAGCAAAATAGATGTCATAATATTCGGATTCAGGAGGTCATTTTACATAAGAATCAGCAGAAATAGTGTCAGGGCACGATTTTTTTTTTTTTTCAGCACAATGTTACCTTGCATAACAGAAATTCTACAGTTAATAAATGCATATACAAATAAATAAATATATATATATATAAGTAATTTTCATTATGAATGAAAAACCTAAAAAAATAATATAGATTGTGCCACCAAATTCCTGCGTAATAGCCATTGTTAAATGCGAGATAAACTGTGTTTAAATTTTTCAAAATATAGTTCTAAATATGAGATTTTAAGCATAAGTTTCAACAAAAAAAAGTTAATATATATATATTTTTTCAATTTCTGTAAGAAAATGTGCATTTCAAGTGTATTAAATTAAACGTTTGGAACTAAAATCTAGCCAAAACGTTTATAATCGCTTCGTCTCTAGCAGCCTATTATATGCTTTGAGTCTGGATTGACCAATGAGATAACACCTATCCTAACGTTTCCACAAATTTTAATCATAACTGATTCACGTTAGAGTAATAATATATAGACTGGTATCAAGACTTCTGTTGTCCTTTGTACCAAAAGGTGATATGGAGGCAGAACATCTCATGAATTGCCCTACTGTTTTTAATTTTATCAATGACAACTGTTTGGAGGCTAATTGTTATTCCAAAATTTTTATCGTTGGATGATGGCTTAAATTTTGCAGACAGACATAGATTAAAATAATAATAAATAATAAAATATTAAAAAGTTAAAAAATATCATGTATTTATTTTAAAATATAAAGATAAGCTAAAAGTTTTAACTCATGTAATAATGATTTTAAATATAATAGATACGATTAGTTATTACAATAAATATTTTTCAGCATTTGTTGTAAGGAAAAGAAAAAAAGACATTTAATAAAGTAATTTGTTTATCAGAAATAAGGTAAATTTTAAGAATTATTGATATGAAATCAATCTTTACATATTTGTGTAGAATTCACAAATTTCATTTTTGTTTTCTTTGTTGTGTTTGCAATAAAATTGTATTAATGTTTTAATATTTATATTTCTGTATATTGCTTTACATTTATATTAGAGCGTTAAAATTTTACTCGTTTAAGATACTTTCTTTCCACAGTATTATTCCATAAATTTTCACACCTTTCAAAAGTTAAAGAAATTAATTTTAGGAAACTACGTATTAAACTTTACTTGCCATTTTATTAAAATTATAACTTAGGTAGCTAAGGTATCATACTAAACAACCACAAAATAATATTGCTATTTAATTTCGTAAAATTGGCTTTTGATTTTTCTGCTGTGCTCTACATTCTGTTGTGCTCTACACAGTGGGGTAATCTACATATAAGTTACCTTATCTTTCGTTATAAGTTTTCATAAGTATTAATTTATATGAAATGCCACAAATGATATGTTTTATGAAGCATAAAATGGTGCATTGTAAAAGATTAATTTTGTTTCTAAGATGCTTGGCTTTGGTAATAGGATTGTTTTATATTTGACAAATACTACATTTTAAAATATATTTATATATATATATATATATATTTTGTCATTGTTGCTGTTATTGTAGTGGGATATAGGTAAAATTTTTCTTTAGATGTATTATATTAACCCTTACTAATATAATACTAAATTATTAGGAAATTACTAGAAAATTTGAATATACCATGTAATAACACGAATACAAGTTTCCAGTTAAAACATATTTATAGTTATTATCGCAACGATAAACGAAATAATAATGAAATACTCAAAAATAATTTTTAATCAAGGACCGCTGTATAGAGAACACATAATAACTACAAGATTACACAAAAAATCTATTTATACAATTTGCAAGAGAGGTGACGATTCCGGTTCGTACTCATCTACATATGTAAACGGCTAAGAGATTTCCTTGGACTCTGTCTGTCTGTGGACACAAATTTCCACCTAATTTTCGTACCTTAGTTAATTATAAAAAATTTAACTGTCTGATCGATAAGCTTTTTAGTGCGACAGATTAACAAAAATCGTCCTTTCATTTGGTACCTTATTTGTAACGAAATTTTGATTTCATTTTTAAAAATTAATGAAAATATGAAAATAATAACCTGGTAATAACTTCAAAATTGGACATTTAAATTTATAATATTAAACTTGAAAACGCATATGAAACAATTAAAATATGAAATGGAGTAAAATAAAATAAAATAAAGAAAGAAAGAAATAAATAAAGAAATTAATAAAGAAATAAACAAAAAATTAACCTTTTTAAACAAACTTCAATTTTAGATTTTTTTTCGGGTTTGTTTTGTTTAAATAGTATGTGTTTTGGCCAAGATGAATCGCGCTTCGCATGAAATATAATTCATTGACAATCCTGGGTAATATTTACAAATTTTTAATGCTGAAATAGATCGGACATTTTTCGCCAAGGACTCTACTTTTGTAAATGCCCCTTTAAGCCAAGTAGCGCATCAAAAATATAAATAAATTATAAAATATTGAAAAACAGAAAAGAAAGAAAAGGAAAGGAGAAAGGAAAGGAAAGGAAAGGAAAAGGAAAAGAAAGAGAAAGATAAAAAAAATTATGTATTTTTATTTAAAATGACTATAGAAATTCAAAAGTCGCCAAGGGGAGCTATATTAAGGCTGTACTATGATCGGATTTACATATTTAATTATTTATTTTTCTATATACTAACTACTATTAAAAAGACTAAAAAATAATTGTCTCAAACGAGAGATGTAGCCGATCATAGCATATTGTAATATTATATTTGGCGTGAAATTTTTGTCATTTTATAGTTGATCGAATAAATCAAATGAATATAGAAAATAACGTGAAAGAAAATGTTATGTACACCACGTAGAGTGTTGTTCATATGTACCTGGGATTCAAATATAAAATTGCTACTTCATTTTTTTAGATACTGACCGTTTCGATACTGTTGTCTGATAAGCACGCAAATGGAAGCCCATTGGTAAGGTATTGTCTCAGGCAATAGGGATAGGCACCCGAGAGTCTGCGAATGAGTGGGTCACTGCCCAAAGCAATAGGGACAGGAAGCGGGCTTTGAGCAATTTCATGAATTTTTAATTACTTATTTATTTATTTTATGTTGTTGTTGTTGTTTATAAAGCGATATAGAAAAGATTTTTCTTTAAACATAGTGACCAGCGAAGCAGGCAAAGCCTTGGTTGATTCACTACCTTAATTGATTTTATGAATTTAAAAATGATTAACAAACTTTGATCTATTGGCACGCAAACAGCATCGAGCCGAGTTTTTTACATTTCGGGTTTCAGTTTGAAATTTTTCCCGCATTCGGAATTCGATTCGTTCCCGAACCGGGGCTTTTCCGGGGCTTTTTGAACCGAGCATGCAATATTAATATTGCATGCTTTTTAATTACTTTCATAAATTTTATACCCGCATTATAGAATAAATCCTTTCTACAAATATCATTTGCTATCCCTAACATTACATTTTAAGTTTTCCCATATTGCGTTCTGTCCGTTTTTTACATATACATCATCAACCGAAACAAATATTTCTCTTACACATGTAAATAAATGGAAGTTATTCCATAAATTATGCAATATTTCAAATAAATGTATAGGAAAAAAAATAACTAAATGGATGTGATTGGAATTTGACTTACAAGCAACATGTGAACGCACAGTGGTCGGAATTTCAAAAAAGCTGGCCAAAAGTCGAAATTAAAGAAAACAAGTGAAATTGTGATGTATATATATGTTTTCGAGGTCGCTGAATCCGAATCTGACATTGGTTTTTTGAAAACTTCAAAGGCAAACTCAAAAACAAGATGGCGAATCCAATATGGCGCGCCATATTGGATATGGCGCCCAATTGTAATATGTTGAAATTCCGACCACTGTGTGGCGGATCAAAAATCAAAAAATTGATAGATGAAGGATAATTTTCACATTTAAGGGTTTTTGAGGGCGCTAAATTCAAATTTGATATCAGTTTTTATAAAAAAAGTGATCTTGCACTCAAAAACAAGATGGCGGATCCAATATGGCAGACCAAAGTCCAAAAAATTAAAAAATTAAATTAAAAAGTAAAAATTAAATTAAAAAGTTAAAACGCTTTTACACATACAGGGGCAGGCGGGGGCACCCAATTCTTTAACGGCTGAATAAAATGGACATCCCTTAACACTCTCCACTTTGAATCAATGCGGGATCTTGCGAGATAAAAAAGTTTCCATACTTTGAAACTTTTGGTTATGTTATAATTGAGGTTAACTTCAAAAAGCCGCTCAGGAGATCACTATCTACTAACCTCCACAATTGTCGGCCATATTTTGTTGAATGTTGTTGTTGCGAAATTTTCCGAGAAACACTATTTGTTTAACTGTGAAAATGCATTAACAATTAAAAAGAAAAAATTGTCACGTTTTCCGCCAGCCTACACTTAGAAATATGTAGATAGAATAAATTTTCCACCTTACAGTTTCATTCAGTGGCTCCCTCTGAAGGTATTTCCGCGGTACTTACGTCTAAAAACGCGCCTAAATTTTTCGACTTTTGGCCAGCTTTTTTGAAATTCCGACCACTGTGGAACGGTACGAATGAAAACGAATCTTATTATTTAACTTAATTCATATTATTTACAAATCATAATTTCATAATGTCAAAACATACCGATAATGAAATTTAATTCAATGTTTATTTCATTAGGAAATGTAATTTAATGTAAAGGATTGATATATAAATTATTTCTTAAATTACATTTGGTTTAAAATTTTATCGCTGTTCATTGCAATGAAAATTTAAAGTAATTTTTATTGTCGACCCAAACCCATAATTCGTGGCACGTTTGCTAAAAATAGCAAAAGCCTTTCGGGAAATTTGAAATATATAATTCTCCATAAAATAGTATGGAAATTTTATTACGGAAATTTATATACGACTATATTTAAAAGGAGTCATTTTCCAAAACTGTTCACAACTACATTTTACGTATTTATTTGGGCCATTTTTCTGCAGTAAAAATTATTTCCAACCACGAAAAGAAAGCATTTACTTATAAAAATAGTTTGTTTTTCCTTTTGAGGTATAAAAAATATTGTACCCAATATTTCTCAAAAAATTCTACCTATGCAAAATTCTTTAAAAAAAAAAACTAATTCTACTTTTATTAAAGAAATTATGTGATTTTTACTGATGAATTGGAATAAATAGTTATGTGTTCGCTCACTACCTATATTTTCCACACAGGAATTAAGAAATGGAAACCTAACTAATTGGTTAATTTTAATGTTTTGTTCTTCTTCCAAATTAGCATTTTAGAATTTAGCTTAAATTATTTATACTGTAAAATTTATTAAAAAATGTAAATAGTATGTTATAAAATGGGCCATTGAAATATTTAAAATAAACTTGAACAATGATTCAATAATGTGTAACAATAAAAATATAGAGACTTAGAAAGAATTTCAAAGAAAAAAGTATTTATAAAGGAATATTAAAATTATCACCGGGCAAAAAATATTGTAAAATATAAACTTTTGGATTATAACTAGTCAAAATTTAACTTACAATATAATATTATTTTATACTTCACACTTTACATAAATCATTAAATACAAGGAGCTTTATTATGTTATAAAAATACCATATTAAAAAATATGGATGAATCTATTGCAATAATAAGATTTAATTCAAATCTGGCCCGAAGTTTTTGAGAGTAAAGGTAATTTTATTTTTATGTATGTCGTTCAAAAGATTAAGAGGTTACATATATCAAGTTTTTGTAAGTATCTTTGCGATATTACAACGTGTCTTATTGTATACTCTGTTTTAACGAACATTTTAGCAAATGCATCCCATAATTATTCATTCATTTTTTTTTTTAAATATAAAACTTCTCTAAAGTTGTTTAAAATGGTACTTACGTATTATCCGGTTAATCATTTTCAACAAATGCCGTGATAGACAGAAAATAGTGCAATTTAAATGACATTTATTTATTGTAACTTTATTTCTTAAACTAGAAATTACTTAAATTTTAAGAAAAAAATAATTTATAATATTAGTACATGTGCTATAGTTTCAGACGTTAAAATGAATAAATAAATACCACAGCATTCGTTCACACAATATTAATATTTAAATAAATAAAAATAACAATAATAATTTTTTTATATTGGAAAATAATACAAGTATTTCAAACTTAACTGAGTCATAGAATTTTAATAATGAACATAGCAGAACGTAAAATCCTCTAAAAAACCTAAAAAGTGACCAGAAAATTTTCTGATGACATTCAAAGAATCCGCAAATATTCAAAGAATGAATAAAACCCACAAAAAATAAGCTGTTTCTCAACTACTCCCAAATATATAACCTAAATTTTTCGAAAGATTTTTAAAAAAGCCTTCTGGAATTAAGAGTAAATTCAATAATGAAAACTAAATTTAGCTTCAAAATTTCTTCTGAAATTTTCTTTACTCTTTTGGAGCATTACATTTATTATTGTTTTAGAATAAACGATATTCTTGCTCTACGTTTTACATAACGCTATTATCGTGTTTTCTACTACGATTAATAGTTGTATTGGTTTGTTTCAGGAATTTTCGTTGAATAAAATAAATTCGTCAACTGGAACAAGCCTATTTCTTAACAAACCACTTATCACACACAATTATGTCTGTTCTTTTAAAATAATTTATTATTTGTAGTATACTAAATAAGTGTACAAAGAAACCATGTTGTGTCCGCATCAGATTATGATTTTTTTCTATACTTTAAATACGTTAACAGTTGTAAAAAAATATATATATATCTTTAGAGCACAGCCTTTTATTTTTTATATATTACAAAAAAAGTATATTAGTCAGTCGAATTTTAGAAGTTTATTAAAAGCATGAAAATAAAAATATTTATTCCTATGTAAAAAATGATAGTGAAAACATTTTATTTATTTATATTTATTTACTTATACATTTATTTATTTTCGTTTATATTTGTAGATTTCATCAAAGTATATTTCATAATATTAAAACTATAATGACATCAATTTTATCAGATGCAAAATAAATTTTGACAAAATTTTATTTCATTTTTTGCATGTACAAAAAATATACTTCCCTTTATTTAAGAACAAGTAAATACATATTATAAAAAACTAAAAATTTGTAAATGTTTTGGTTTTATCGGCATCAGCTTGATATATTGGGTTGTTCGATAAGTAATGTCGTTTTTTTTTTCATGGTTTTCAAATTGAATTTATTTATATTAATAACAAACATTAACCAATGATATATTGACCATTTTGTTGGATGACCTTTTGCCATCTTTCGGTAAGTTGAAAAATTCCACTTTCAAAGAAGCCTTGGTTTTTAGAAGCGAAGGTTTAAAATACGACATTATTTATCGAACAACCCAATAGTAAATGAAATATATTATGAAGTTTTTGACTAGTATATTTACAACTGAACAATTTGAAACATTGAACACTTGTGCAGAACGAAGCGTATGTACGATTAAGCCAAAAAGTTGTAGAAACCTATTTTTAAAGTACACATGATGTTGTCGATGCCAAATTCAAATTTTGGAATTTTTTAATAAGTATTTCTTTTAGTTTACCAAAAAAAAAAAAAAAAAAAAAAAAAAAAATATTTTGATAAATCTTTATTGGCGATAAAAAAAAAAAAAAAATACGTTAAGTGATCTTGTAAATCGATGTGCTGCTCTGAAAAAAAAAAACACTTTTTTTTATTATTATTTTAAGAAAAATCAGAGTTATTGGAACATGGCACAAGTTTTTATCTTAGAAAACTCGTTCAAAAAATATTTTAAATCGCGTAAAAAATCATGAAGAAAAATCTTTTAGGCTATTTTGATACGATGCATTTATTTATTTATTTTTTGAAAAATGCGTTGGCGGCAAGTACAGTATTAAAAAGAAGTACAGGGCTGATCTTACAGTACTACTCCGCGCCGTTTATTTTGTGGGTGGATGTTTGGCTGTTCATTTTAGGAGAAAGTGGTGCAACGACTACTGTGTAGAAAATATTACCGTGAAATTGCTGTTATTATGCAGTTAATTGACTAAATCATAAGTTTTAAGCAAATTTATAATTCACATTTTTGTTTAGATCCTGAAACAACTTGATGTGTTTTGCTAGACTTGATTATAGCGATATGCAGAAACAGTTAAGTAAAAATTCTTAGAGATATGCAGTATATACAGTTATACGTTAAAGCTGTTAAGCAAAGATGCAATAAAATAGTTTATAACAATAATCTATAATACATTTTATTGAAGCCAAGAGTGAAAATTTAGCTATTTATAGCACTTTTGAATTTCTGTAGTATATTAGTTTTGATGTCCCTACTTTTCTACTTATTAAACATTTAAATTTGGCAGATTTTTATTTAATGTCATAGACTTTCTACCTAAAAAAATGATTTGTTCATACTAATTAAATGCAGTTACAAAAGTTTAATGAAGGATCAATACAAAATCAGCACTTTTAGAATTATTTACTAAACAAACACGATTCTTTTAAACTTCACTTTTATTTAAATAAAACAAATTATTTTTATTCAATTACTAATTTTCATTTTACTAAGAATTAATACTTTGAATGCGCTTCACTTCCTGCTCAACAATATGGGTAATTCTGATTTAGTCTCCAAATGTGCCAAGTTTTCACAAATTTTCTGCTATTTGCTGCTTCATTTCTTCAAACTACACTGTTAAAAGTAGTCTTACATTACACCAGAAAAATAGTTCAAATTAACTACAACCAATATTCTGGTGCGATGTTTTACCATTTTAGTAATGCACTTTCAGTAGTACGCACCACTGAAATGATGAAACTTTGCACCTAAATATTGGTTGCAGCTAAAAATGCCTATTTAGCACTATTTTGGCGAAACGTTGAACTGTTAATTTTAATAGTGCATGTTCAAACTTCAAAATTAGTTGAATGTTTGTAGCAGTGTTTAGAAGAGAATTTTCCAATTTTCGACTGATTAATTAATTTCACAGAGTTTTACTCACAGAGAATATTTTCTTTGCAGTCGCTGTAACATTTATCAGTCGAATGTTTTTCAGACATCATGATAATTAAGTATGTAAGGAGTAATTCCCTATCAAGTAAAAAATTATTAAGGCCGCTCTCAGTTAAATTACCAAAGCCTTGTTTTTCTTTGCGATAGACCAATAATTCTACTTATTGCGTCTTCTGCGTTCGGAACCATTCTGCTTGATTCAACTATTTGAGGACATAAGGCTTCGCAGCAAACATTTAAATATGATTGTTTTGTATCGCTTTAAACAAAATAAAATATGTTTAATACAATATAAAATATTATAGTTTTTTTAAGCTTCTCATGTAGTGATAGATTACATTTTTCGAGTTAATTAAAATATTACGGAAATGTCGCAACCGCTTCTAATATCTTAGAAACGCTGCGCCGGTGAGAAAATTCATATCTCGTTAACAGATATCATGCACAAAATATACGATACTTAAAAAACGCACGTAAATTGTCATTCAAAGCATAAATAAGAGATTCGTGTAAAATACTATCACCTAAATCCAGGGACAGGTGTACATATGTAAATATATTTTTTAGTGATTTTCTAATTTTTATTTGTTTTCTTTAATGCATATAAACTAAAAAAGCAAAATTCTCTCTTTTTAATTTTTTTAATGATAAATAAATAAAAAGATATGCATATGAATTTTTTTTCTTATAGTCATCGTAATGTGCAATTTAAATATTAAATAAACTGATCATGTAACGTCAACGTAAAAATTAAATTGAAAATATATTTTAAAATAAATATATGATCCCATTTTTAGGGCATCTTAGATTCTATAATGCTTCAACATACAAAATCATCTGTGTCTGCCAGAATGTGACTCCATTCCTTTGAAGAAAAGCTTTTGAAGTGCTCAAAGTCTTTAAATACATAAAATAGACAAAATGAAAGAGCGTTTCATTTTTTCAATGTTCTTGAAAAAAAAAGGATAGAATCTTTTCAAATTGTATGATTTTATTCCTCCAATCGAATAAAGTCCAGAATAAAGAATATTCCTTTCAAAAGTATTGTAATTCTCAGACTGTCATGACAAAATTTAAAAAGAAGTTTTCTTTTATATTTGCAATGTTTTTCTTTTTCTTCCTTTTTTACCTGATCTATCATTAATAAAACGATTAGGAAAGAAATTAACTAAAATTTGTACTCAATTGAACACACTATTTTTCACAACTTATATTAAATTCACACAATATTTACAAATTGACTAGTCAGCGATGTAAAATTTCTTTTAATTTAAATAAAAGTGACTTTTATATAGTAATAAAACAAGCTTTGAATGACGAAAAATATAAAAATCGTTATTAAAAGCACTTTTAAGTTACATATATATGTGTGTTATGTACAGGTCGGCCCATGAATTCTTAGAATGTAAATTAATTATAGATGTTTCTTTAATCTAACTGCTTTAATAGTTTAATGTTTTTCTTCTTATTTTAGGTAGCGTTTTCAACAAAACTTCAGCACAAATCCGTTCTTCAAAATAAGCATGCCTACCTAAATACACTATGGGAAGTGCAATAGAGGCATGTTTTAAATCTGGAATGGACAAGAAGACATCGTGTTTAAATCTTAAAAACAAAAGTATACCAAAAAACACATTTTATAGGGATTGGAATCGATTGGTGAGGACAAGATCTATAAAAGACGCAAGAAAATGTACACGCTTACACAGTAATCGCATTTCAAAACTGATTAAAAATGTAGAAAAGAGTTTTCGTCGAAATCAATAGCGGCTTGTGCGAAAAACTGCAACAATGATAAAACACTCACGCACTACCATTGTGCAGGATGATGTTGGGTTCCAACCTCACGAAAAAGATAGACGCCATAGACTCTGAAGACTCCGAATAAAAATGCGACTACAAAGATGACCTTCTTACGGGACATGATCCTCAAAATCATCTTTACTGTTGAAAAACCGCTTTGCGTAGAAGATGAATATAATGCAGAAAATCTTCGTGTTTATGCAACATATTTTCATAACATTCCTGAATCTCAGAGTACCGTTATCACGTTTCAGAAAAACTCTTCTGATATGATTCGAGACGGAGTTTGCTATGTTGGGAAAATGAAACACTTTTTTTATTGAAAATGACATAAAAATAAATAGCCATTACTATATAAACAAAATTTCGACACATGCAATAAAAGAAATAATTAAGCGATACAAGTATTACTTTTCAAAAGGATTCAACTCTTTTACATTCAACAAATATCAGTCGAAAATGATATCAGTACAATTTTCCTGATGTTATTTTGACGAGAGATTAAACTTATCGTTCCCCGAAAGATAACTATTGGATTATGGCATATGGGCAGAATTAGAGGCCAAAGTCATTTCAAAGCACCAAAAAAGGGTCGTGTCTCAAAAGGCAGTCATTGTTAAAGAATGCGATAAACTCCCAGCGAAACACATGCGTTAATTCTGGATAAGTTGGAGTGTAAGGTGGATTTTTTTAATACTAACGATGTGAAAAATACCAGAGCCGGGAATCGAATTCAGGCCATCCGCTTAACGTGCGGTTGCTCTACCAATGAGCTACCCTGGCTCGAAACCAGCTAGGTATTTCTCGCATTATATCCGTTGGCAGAGTCACAGGGTATGTGTGAGAAATGCCGAGACTCAAAACGATTTTGGGTTCCGTCTATGTGTCTGTCTGTCTGTCTCGCGATAGCGGCCGCAAAAATCCCGCCGTTAATTTGAAATTTGGTACACGTGTTAACGAGCCCCACGGAATTAGCTGTATAGTTTTGGGTGAATATTCCATTTGTAGTTCGTGTACAGAAACACGCCAAAATTTTTCTTATCATTATGGCCTATGGGAAGAATTTGTATGTACCGCGATAGTGGCCGCAAGAATCACGCTTTTGACTTGCAATTTGGTACACATGTTTATGAGCAACACGGCAGGAGCTGTATAGTTTTAGATGTGTATTGAAGTTCGTGTACAGGGACACGTCAAAGTTTTTCTTATCATTACGGCCTATGGGAAAAATTTGTGTGTACCCCGATAGTTAATTATCTTGATATATAAATCACGCTATTATCTTGAAATTTGAAAATAAAAAAGCCGAAAAACATTTTCCAAGCGTGACTACATTAAGTATTTAAAGATACTAGTATCATGAAATTAGGCAGCGAAAAAAAAAAAAAAACTGAAAGAATTAAAGAAGAAAAAACACAAGAGATGACAGATAGGAGGAAATCCAAACAGAAAATATTTAACCCTTTGTATCCCACCGGGACTTTAAAGTCCCATAAAAAAAAATCGTGATTTTTAAGTCCCAATATTAAATTTACAAAAATGAAAAAGTTGCAGCAGTTTTATTAAAATTTTATATCAGATGTTTCCCATGCATGAAGAGATATAATAAAAAAGTTTCAAACTATATTTCCAAAAATAAGGTAATTAAAAATATAAAGGGTTAAACAGAAAACTGTAGCTACTAGTATTAAGAATAAGCTAATAAAAAGCGAAGCATTTCCAAAACTAATAAGAAGGAAGAGCACACTTCATCTACGGAAGAAGAGAAGTGGTTACCTTCTACTTGGAGTAAAGATATTGGCGTGACCAACAAGCCTTTGAGGACTTTGTTTAAACGCAAAAATTTATAAGGATTTTTCAAACTGTTTTAAATGGTGAGACATATGAATTAACCTGTTTTACTCTCAAATATGTGTTAAATAGTTTGCCCTTTTATACGTAAACTTTTGTGTTTTCAGGACATTCAGCTGCCCCTTAATTGAAAACCAATTTTTAATAGAAATATCCTATAATCGTTTGCAGTGATTTCTAGTAGTTTTCTTCAAGAGTCACTGCAAACGGTTACTGATTTTTTTCTATTAAAGAAAAGCGTCTATTTTTCTATTAAAGAAAAGTATTCAATTAAGCGACCGCCTAATGCCCTCTGTTTTAAAGACTAAACTTAATAATGGATTTAGGTGTTAATTATGTGACAAAGACCTTTTATTTGATTAAAATTTGTAAAAACTCAATTAAAATTAAATTGTTCGACAAATTTTTAAGTTTTATTGGTATGGTGATTATTCGTACAAACACCCCTGGCGACGATTGACAAAATCCATTATTCAAGTAGCGAACATTGGTGCACTTTTATAGGTTCATATCTTACATTTTTCTTTTTTTTTTCTAAAATTGGTTAAATGTTTTGAAAGAATGAAAGTGTCTGTCGAAAACTAGAAAATTCAGTACAAAAAATTGACGGCAGTGTATTTATTGCACACCAATACCACATTTAAAACACGTGAATATAACAAAGGGGGGCGTAGGTGGAGGGTGGCGAGCACTGGTATATTTACCTTTATTATTCATTTTAAATTTTCTTTTTTCGTTCTTTTTTTTTTTTTTTTTTTTTTCTTTTTTAGAAATTAAATATAACAGAATGAAGAAAAATAAAGAAAGAAACTTTCATTTGGCGAGAAATGTACATAATTTAATCTATTAACTTTAAGTTCTTAAAGGTTATTATCAAAAACAAATCCTCTATACCTAATATACAATTGAGTATCTAAGAAATCATAAAGCAATGTCTTATAAAAATCTATATATATTTCTCAAACGCCCGCTCGCGCATTTGAAATACATCAAAATATTTCTTAATGTGATCCAAAGATTTAAATTACATAAAGAAAGTTCAAAAATTCAAAATTCAGTTTTTTTCAAAAATTGTTTGATAACACAATTCGTAAATAATCTTATTTTCCAAATATATTTTTTTTTCAACCTAGTCTTGTTATAATCTTTATTTCTTTGATATATTTCAAGAATGTTTGAAAAAAAACTTTTCTAAAAATTAGCTCTGTTTTCGTAAAAATGAAGATTAATATTTAAAATAAAGAATGCATTCTATTCAGTAAAAAATATTTTATACGTAAATATTTTTTTTCTAATGATGAAATAAGAAATTGCTTACAAAATTATGAAATAGTTTTATTCTGAAAATTATTAAATGAAGGTTATTTATGCAAGTATCTATTTTATTCTAAATATAATATCTCTGAAAACAATTTTGTATTATTATTATTTGTTATTTATGATACTTTATATTTTCATCTTTTATATTTATTACATTTTATTTACATATTTATTAACATTTCTCATCACTATAAGGACGTGAAATGAACGACGATTAATAAGTACTTAGATTTACAAAAACAGTTTTTAAATATACTATAAACATTTAACAAATTGTTTAAATTGTACACCAAGTTATTTTAATAATATTTATAACATTTCTTCGGTCTAAAAATTATATGTAAATTTTACAACAACAATAATAATAAAAAAAATAATAATAACAACATTTAAAATTTTAATGTTTCGTTTTTACAGTAATATTCCTGAAAATGTACAATAATTTATATTTCATGTAATTTGAGGATTGTTGGCTATGAGGTTTAAGGTCGAGGTACCTAGCCCAATAGGTGAGATGCCTCTATGGGAGTTTTTCTAAGGGGCCCTAAATCGTATTTACGCGAGTTTTGGAGAAAACTACGGAAAACTCCGAACGGTTAGGTTGATGAGAGCGACTTGAAATCGAATCCTGCACTTCCCATTTACCAGATTGGAGCGCAAAACCGTTTGTCCACTGGTGAGACGCTTTAAGTTTAGGAGTTAGCTTGTAAGGAAGTATTGCCTCACTCAGTCACTTTAGCGATCAGTGCTCGTAAAAGCGCTGAAGTTGTCCATGGAGTATGAAGTTGGTATAGGTAAGGCTACCGGTCCAATCTAGTTTTAGTTGGCGATGATCTTGGAGAAAGAGTAAGATTATTCATGCAAGAGTTGGATTAGTATAAGAGAAGGTTACCATACTATTTAGCTTAGCTTGGCTTTTTGTTTCAGTGGAAATATGAGACGTGCTAGAGAAAGTTGCGAAATTTGGATGTCAGTTTATTTTTACGTTAGATGTTTTAAGGTAAAAGAAGGGAAGCATATTTCCAGTTAATGTTTTAGAAGGAACATCCGAAAATTTTCAATGGTGCTTTTTGGTAATACGTTTTTGATCGTGCTTCTGAGATTTTCCACAGTAACATTTTTGATTTTTAGAGTATTAATAGCATAAGCTCACTGCTCAAAAATTGATTTAATTAGATGCTACGAATTAGTTGATGATTCATTTTATTTACTATTACTTAATCATTAACAGATGCTTTAAGTTATACTTAAGCTAAAATAAAGCTAGCGTTAGAAAAGTGAAATCCTTAATCCATATTTGAAGCTCAACTAAATAAGATTGATTTTGTTCAAGTTTCTGATTATTTGAATTATCAACATTTTTACGAGTAATTATACATTAAAGAAACACTTTAAAACAGCATGCAAAGGCTGCTCCAAACGAACCTATATATTCCTTGTAAATTTGAATCTTACGTTATCGTATAAACGAATGCTTTCGTTAAAAATTCACGTGAGATAATAATTACAATCAGGCGTATATGGATTGTGAAAATTAAAATTTCAGATGGAAAAAAAAGGATGGATCTTTCTTCATGTTATGTAATAATTAATTTATTATTTCTTACGAAATATTGAAATCTTTCACATCCATTAGAAAATTGTTCCTGTGCTTTTAAATATAACAGTGTTTCGAAATGCCCTCTTAGAAAAATATTTTCGACGGCTTTTTTCCTTTCTAAATACCAATTACTTATAATAAATTTGTGTTCTTGTCTTACATCTAAATTATTATACCTTAGTAAACAAATGAATGTAAAATATATAAATGAGATAGTAATTTGGCCAGTTTGAGGCATATATATATTTTTAATGAAATAAATTACACTTTAACATTAAAATTTCATTTTCAATACTAGTTCCCATACAAAGAATAGGCCGCGGTAGCCTGGTCGGTAAGAGCAGCGAGTTCGTGATCGAAAGATTGCGGGTTCGGTCCTCGAGCCGGCCGAAGACCGTCGTGTACGCTAATGGCGACTGGTGCAGGTTAAATTTCGTCGTGGTCGCAAAGTCCTCCAAGTTCCCATCAAAAATTATACCTCTGGGGGTACCCGAACACGGGTTTAACGAAGCCTTGTTCCGGATCAAAATTCGAGTCCCTATTGTTTGCTAGTGCTGCCATCTATCGCCAGCTTCTGGAGCTAAGACGTACTTCCTCCCTAGTAGGCACTCCTTTGAAAAACGGAATGACGCACACCTCCTGCCTTAAACCCGGGTAATTCCACTACCGGGGCTCGGAATTTCCGAGTGGCATAAGAAACAACAACAAGAGAAATGTATTTTCGGTTTCTGCATTTTTACTTTCTGTTACCTATAAGGTAGAGAAAGTATTGTTTTATGGTCAAATTTTCGAGCATGAGTTTTTGTTATATTTGCACGTTTTGAGGCCCTGAAACATCATATTTTTCGCGAATGGTCTGTGTGTCTGTCTGTGTGTGTGTTATCAGCATAACTAAAGAACAAATAGGAGCAGAAATTCCAAACTTGGTATTATAAATGCGTAACATATAAGGATGCTACACTAAGCTTTACGTTGAGATGAAGCAAATGGTTAGTGTACAGGGATGACCAAGAAAATTAAAATACATTACGTCTCTGGGGGAAAGTGCTGATAAGTAGAGTTTAACATCTATACACTGCACTAAACCAAATGAAACGAATATATTTATATTTATATGCGTAAGAACATGTATCATGTAGAATATAGTAGGAAAACCATTCACTGTTCGTTTACAGGGCTACACAAAATAACTACATAAAAATAAGATAATAGTTGCAATTTCACGGAAATGAATTTGAGGCTGCGACATGTACTATTAATGTAGTATTATATTTATTTGCACAATGTGGTCTGTATATAATCTTCGAAATATATACAGGGCTGCAAATATTTAAGCGAGAACATTCTTTTTTGTTGTTAGTGGATGTGCTTTACTAATAATATTTTATCATTTCCTGAAAACTGCTCGGGAATTGAAATGAATTCCTCATAGATATATGGTAAATAATGTATGTTTTTAATCTAAATATTCATTGCTTGTTTTTTGTATATTTACACGTTTTGAGGCTTCCTGATTACTATAGTCAAGTTTTTTAACGTTTGATCTTTGTCTGTGTCTCTTAGAGTGATTTAAAAATGAATAATTTTTAGGAGATTCAAATGTTGTATTTTGAAGTTAATATAAGTTTGTTGCTGGAAAACTTTGATCAAGATTGATAAGCTTCAAGGAATGTTACGTGTGAAAGTTGTCTGAATAATTTTAAGGAGAACTTCAATTTTAATAACAGATCCAAATTCTATATAAATACAGGTGCAGTAATGATACGGGGGATTAAGGGAGGCGGTGGCCCCCCTCACATAGAACTAATTATACCATATAAAACTCTTCCGAAGCCTAATTAGAATTGTTTTAACATAGGTTTACATAACAGTACTCGTTATGTTACCTCTTAATCTCCAACATTTATTTATAGTATTAAATTTCAGGGCAAGAGAAAGTCGTGTGAGTGACAAACCAGATTATTTAAATTTTATTGAAGCTTTTTTATCAAATCATACATAAAGGGAACTGATAAGTTAGATTCAAGTTTTATTTTAGGAATAAAAATAATAAACAATGATTTGGGAATTATATATAATTCTTTTTTCTATACTTACCAATAGCTTCTGTAATCTAGTACGATATTTTAAAAAACATTCTCTTTAAATATCGCAATACAGAAAAATTCCTCTTGTAAAATGTTTAAGATATTGTACCAATATAAGTAATATGCTGGTGAACTTTTTTACAACATTTATATAAATTTAAAATAAATGAAATTTCATTTCTAATATGTATTTTTTTTCGTCGTTGGAATAATACAGATACGTTATATAAAAGGGATAATGCAAAATTTTTAAGTAAACAAAGTTACACTATTTAATTTAATTGAGACTATACTCTTATAATCGTGCAGATAGAAATTTACTTCTATAAAACAAACGATTTAAATAAAAAAAGAGAATATGAGACCTTTCTACAATAAAGGCGTTACAAAAGATTTCAGAATATTGGAATTGAATTGGCTCACAGCTTAAGATAAAACTTGATTTTGCTTCACTAGTTTTCTTTTCTTTCTTCGAATTCTTCTCAAATCGTGCGTGTTATTTTATTTGTATTGAAAGTAAATTGTCAAACCAGGTTTTGAAAACATTTGAATTCTCACTGTGCGAAACCTATTGCTATCCTAAATCTGAGAAATTCCAGTGTACTGAATTTCCACAATCAACTTAAAGAATAAAAAAAGAATTTTTCTCTGTTTCTTTTTCTAAAGGCTTTTTTTTTTTTTTTTTTTTTCATTCGCATAGAAAAGATACTCGAATATAAAAACATTTCATTTTTTAACTATCTGTGTTTATTTAACTATATTCGCTGTTTGTCATGGCCATTTGTTGTTTCACTTCCAATCAACCGAAAGTGGGCTGAAATTATACATACACGCATATCTCCTATCACAATCAGGGCCGCGGTAGCCCAGTCGGTAGAGCGCCGGCCTCGTAATTGGAAGATTGTGGGTTCGGTACTCGAACCGGCCAAAGACCGTCGTGTACACTAATGGTGGCTGGTGCTCGTTAAATCTGTCGTGGCCGCAATGTCCTCCCTGTTCCCATCAAAAATTATACCTCTGGGGATCACCGAAGCGGGAGAGCCATCCCTTCCGTGGAGGATCAAAATTGTGACGGCATGTCTCCGGACCACCTCTAGGGGTGTGTCCCAGACCGTCGCCAATTGCCCATCTGCGCAGCACTAGTGCGACGTAAAACCCAACCATCCATCCTATTACAATCAAACAGTAACGGACTTAATGGGATTTGGCACCTCCGACTAGGCATCATTGAAGGTTTCCTATAAAACTTATATTTCCATTTAATATAATTTATATATTTAACTATATTAGATTTTTTCGATAAAATACATATCCAGACAAAATTACTTATAGTTTTGACATATATATGTATAGTTTTTTAATATTTAGGTTGCGTTTTATGAGTTTGGATTTTTCATAATCTTCAAAATGCTTAAATTTCTACCCATATTTAAAAAATGAATCCATTTTTTTTTTCATATTTAATCGAGCCTACATAAAAGAATTGGGGATGGATTTTGAAATGTCCTTAAAAGAAAATTTATTTAAAAAAAAAAAAAAAAAATTGGCAAAACCATTTTTTTTTTTTTTTTTTTTTTTTTTTTTAACATAGAAATGCACTTTTTATTTTCTTTTTTCTTTTTTTTTTTTTTTTTTTTTCGAAAAACTAATAAGTTTTAAAACCCACCCCGAATTCTTTGAAGTGTAATCTATTAAACATAAAAAAAAAAAAAAAAAAAAAATAAATAAAAAAAAAAGTTAAGTTCTTTCTTAAATATCGGAAGAAGTTTAATCATTTTGAAAATCATGAATTCCTGAAAAAATTCATACTAAGGAAAGGCAATTTAAAGATTTCAAATCTGTAAAATACGTCAATTGTTGTCTAAATATATATTTTATTGAAAACACTTAACATCGATCAATTTACAAATATCAAATAGAAACATAAGCTTTTATATGAAATCTTTAGAAGTATCACGTCAAAGGTGCCAAATCCTCTTAATGTAGGAAGACTGGGAGATCCTGTGCTCTAAATTTCAGTTGAAAATTTTATTTCAAATTATTCCCCACTTTACATCATCTAACTTAGCTTAAATTTTGTGTGCATGTATATTTCTGAAAAAGTGCATACAAGGCAGAAGCGGATTTGTGTACGCAGGAACTGGGACACCAAACTCATGTTGAAACTTTTTAGTACATTTTAGAATAAAACGTGATTTTTTTTTTGTTATTATGTATATTAATGGGTTACCAGCGATGAAAGCTGTAGTGGTCATACTACTTCCAGTTTAAAATATAATTCCAACGTATCATTTAAAATTAATTAATTAAATTAAAAAAAATTAACTTTTATTTAGAGATTTTAAAACGTTTTTTTATAAAATTTAATTTTACAAGGAAAATAAAGGCATCTTGCAATAAATATTTCTGTTTTCTTTATGAGATCGTTTATCATGTCACAGAATAGAAAATCTTAAACAAACAAACAACGTTTTAAACGTTCTATTTTTAACATTTATGTTTACAAGGTGCTTTTCGTGCTAAATCAATGACGCTAAACAACTCTGTAATTTAGTTTTCTCTTTATCTTGCTTTCTTTTCGAGATAGAATCGCTTAGGGTGCCTAGAATGGATTATTTAGACTAATTACTAATTTAGACACTCTAGAATCGCCAACTCCCCTGTTTTCTACCAAACTGCGCTGGAAACCATCGCATTTTGTAGTACATAGCCACGTTACCATACTTACATCCCACTTAGATACACTAAAAAAAAAAAAAAAAAAAAAAAAAAAAAAAGTCACAGACATCTAGAATCTAAATTGTGGCTCTAGAAAAAATAGTTCCATGTCATCCTTATAATTTCTAGTCCCCTTGGAAAGCGAGTTCTAGAAGCCCCTTTAGAATTCTAGAGCATTTGCCTATATCATCGAGGGCAAAATTATTTAAAAATCTCTGCAGATTAATGAGACTACAAGAGGCGGGTTTCAGCAACTATAATCTAGGTTTATGACCCAATTCTAGAAAATCAAGCGAGAATTTCTCGCAATACAAAAGATTCAGAATATTCGGAATATTCAGAATATTGTTTCTCCATCTAGAAGTGTGTAATAGAAATTCTCGATCATTTTGTTTATTCAGTTTATTGGCGCGCCTTAAGGGATTTAGAAAATGGCCACTTTTTCATTCTAGAGGAAGGCGGTATATTTTTTTTCTCAGTGTAAGTGAAGGTGTCGTATTTAGTGGGCGTACTGTATATATATTAAACTTTGGTTTATAAGTGATTGATAAAATGTTATGTTTAAGGATAAAATTAGCATATATATATTTTTTTTCAATTTTTAAATTACCAGGCAATCAAACAAATTGAGACAAAAATATTAATTTTTTTAATGTTTATTATGTTGATTTCTTTAGAAATTGACCTATTGCAATCACTTCATTTATCTATCTATCTATCTATCTATTTATCTATCTATCTATCTATCTATTTATCTATCTATCTATATATATATATATATCTACGTATTATGAAATTATTGTCAATACGATAACTCCCGAAATAATACTCCAAATAGTACCAAATTTAGACAGCGAACTTATCTTATAAATATCTTGGATCAGTTCGTTAACCAAGTTGCTCCGCTTTTTTGTTTTTAAGTAACGGCCACTTGAAAAATTTAAGTCCACACTGTAATAAGCGTATTTAAAGCCGGATTTGCTTGAATTTTTTATGTAAATATAGACCACATAAGTGTCTCAATCAAGTTTATTAATGAACTTTATCAGCCATTTTTAACAAAATGGTATATCTTAAGTTAAGCGAGGCCACTTGAAATTAGGTTACCACTTGAAAATTTAAAATCACTATAACTTCCGAAATAATACTCCAAATCGAACCAAAATTGGACAGTGAACTTTTCTTATAAACATCTTGGATGATTTTGTTAACGAAATTGCTCCGCGGTATTGTTTCACGCGGAGACTTTTAAAATTTCAAATTCACACTATAAAAGGTGTATTTAAGACCACATTTGCTTGAATTTTGATGTATAAATAGACTATATAAGGGTAACAAATAAGTTGAAATTTATCCCTCATTTTTAACAAAATGCGGATGTTATAAACTAAGCGAGACAACTTGAATTTAGGCTACTACTTGAAAGTATATAAAGATGATAACTTTTTAAATTTTCATTCAATTCAAACCAAAGTTGGACAGTGAACTTTTCTTATAAACATCTTGGATGATTTTGCTAACCAAGTCATTTTGTTTTCAAGTGGACACCGTTTAAAAATATCAAATTCACATTGTAAAAAGAGTACTCCGAATTTGTTTGAATTTTTACGTATACATAGACCATATAAGGGTCTCAAACAAGTTTATTAATGAACTTTATCCGCCATTTTTAAGAAAGTGGCGAATATTTTAAACAAAGCTGGGTCACTTGAAATACGGCTACCACTTGAAAATTTTAAATCACGATAAATTCGGAAGTAATACTCCAAACTGAACCAAATTTGGACAGTGAACTTATCTTATAAATTTCTTGTATGAGTTTGTTAACGAAATTGCTCCGCGGTATAGTTTCACGTGGAGACCTTTTAAAATTTCATATTCACACTGTAAAAGGTGTATTTAAGACCACATTTGCTTGAATTTTGATGTATAAATAGACTATATAAGGGTAACAAATAAGTTGAAATGTATCCTTCATTTTTAACAAAATGCGGATGTTATAAACTAAGCGAGACAACTTGAATTTAGGCTACCACTTGAAAGTATATAAAGATGATAACTTTTTAAATTTTCATTCAATTCGAACCAAAGTTGGACAGTGATCTTATCCTATAATTATCTTGGATGAATTTATTGGGCAACTTGTTCCGACATTTTGTTTACAAGTTGCGTTAATTTGAAATCACGCTGCCACTTGAAAATGTGCCATCACGATAACTTTTAAAATACTAAACTGATACTCAAACAAAAGTTTGCTAGTGAACATATTGTTCAAATATCTCATATACGTTCGTTTGGTAACTTGATCCGCAGTTTTATTTCCAAATGGCCGCCACTTGAAAATTTATCGTTATGATAACTTTTGTAATACTGAATCAATTCGCATTCAATTTGGGTAGTGGATTTATCATTCAAATGTATCAGGTAAGTTCGCTGGGCATCTAATTTCGCTTTTAGGTTGATTTCTTTAGAAATCGACCTATTGTAATCACTTCCTTTATCTCTCTCTCTCTATATATATATAATGAAAGTATTGTCATCACGATAACTCCCGAAATAATACTCCAAATCGAACCAAATTTAGACAGCGAGCTTATCTTATAAGTATCTTGAATGAAACCAATGTAACTTTTAAAATGAGATAAAAAATATACAAAAATTTAAAACTTTAAAAATATATTTTAATTAAAAACATTAAAACACAAGACAAAAGTTTCGGCTAGAACACTAGCTCTCCTCAGTGTCAAACATACAAGCACAAACAACATTTACAAAAATTCATAATACATCATAGCAAGATTAAATATTCAGGAGGAATAGCTTTAGCCTCGTTCAAGGCAGAATGTTGCATTTTGGTGAAAGCGCCCTCTAGAAAAATACGGATTCATAGATATTTATATTAGAAGCTAAAATTTTAAAGTTTTCAAAATTCGGAATATGATCACTATTGAGAGAATGGATTACGAGTTTTGATTTTAAATCTCCTGTTTTAAAAGTTACATTGGTTTTAATATATTAATGAGACGTATAAAAATTATGTTTAATTTTATTAAAATATTTTGAATGAGTTCGTTAACCAAGTTCCTCCGACTTTTTGTTTTTATGTGGGGGGCCACTTAAAAATTTCAAATCCACACTGTAAAAAAGCGTATTTAAAGCTGGATACTGGATGTTCTTGAATTTTGATGTAAATATAGACCACATAAGGGTCTCAATGAAGTTTATTGATGAACTTTATCTGCATATCTAACAAAGTGGTGGAAAGTTTAAGTTAAGCGGGGCCACTTGAAATCAGGCTACCACTTGAAAATTTAAAATCATAATATCTTCCGAAATAATACTCATAATCAAACAAAATTTGGACAGTGAACTTATCTTATAATAAATATCTTGCATGAGGTTGTTAACCAAGTTGCTCCGCCATTTTGTTTCCAAGTTGCGACCACTTGAAAATTTCAAATTTACATTATAGCGTATTAAAAATTTCTTTGAATTTTGATGTATGCACAGACAATATAAGTGTCTCAATCAAGTTTATTAATGAATTTTATCCGCGATATTTAACAAAGTGGCGTATATCTTAAGTAAAGCGAGGCCGCTGGAAATCAGGCTACCACTTGAAAATTTTAAATCACAATAACTTCCGAAATAATACTCCAAATCAAACCAAATTTGGACAGTGAAATTATAAATATTTTGGATGAGTTTGCCAATCACGTTGCTCCGCCATTTTGTTTTCAAGTGGAGACCACTTGAAAATTTCAAATTCACATTGTGAAAAGCGCATTCCGAATGGAACCAAATGGAACAATGGAGCCAATACTCCAAATGGAACCAAATTTAGACAGTGGTATTATCATATAATTCTCTTGAACGTGTTCACTAGGCAACTTGTCCCGACATCTTATTTCTAAGTTGCAGCCTCTTGAAATCACACTGCCACTTGAAAATATGCCATTACGATAACTGTTAAAATACTAAACTAATTCAAATGAAAGTAGGATATTGAACTTATGGTTCAAATATCTAAGATAAGCTCACTTAGTGACTTGATCCGCAATTTTATTTCCAAGTGGCGGCCACTTGAAAATTTGTCATTATGGTAACTTTAGTAATACTGAATCATTTCGCATCAAATATGGAAAGTGGATTTATCATTCAAATATCTCAGATAAGTTCGTTGGGCATCTCACTCTGCTTTTATTCCAAGTGGTGCCACCTGAAAATTTCTTATGACGATAATTTTTGAAATACTGATTTAATTTAAACTAGAACTGGACAATAAACTTATCATTCAAACATATTGGATGATTTCGCTGGGCAAGTTGTTTCACCATTTTGTTTCAAAGTCGCAGCCACTTGGACTGCCACTTGAAAATTTGCTATAATAATAACTTTTGAAACATTGCACTTATTCGAACCAAAGTTGGACAGTGAACCTATACTTCAAATATCTTGGATGAGTTTGCTGGACAGCTTGCTCCGTTATATTGTTTCCAAGTGGCGGAAACTTGAAAATTTGTTGTCACGTTAACTTTTGAAACACATAATCAATTCAAACCAAAGTTGTAAAAGGGATTTACCATTCAAATATCTATGATTTCTGTGGGAAATTTTCTCCGCAATTTTGTTTCCAAGTTGTGTCCACTTGAACACTGCCACTGGACACTTTTGAAATACTGAATTTATTCGAACGAAAGTTGGACATTGGATCTTACAAATATCTTTGATTAGTTCACTAAACAACTTCTCCGCCATTTTGATCCAAGTGGTGGCCAATTAACGTTCCAACACGATGACTTTTAAAATTCTGAATTAATTCGAACTAAATTTGTACACTAGACTTATCTCACAAAAGAATTTGATATATTTGTATTCCAACTGGGCCTGCCATTTTGTTTCCTAGCTCCGGTCACTTGAAAATTTTAAATTCACCTAAAAAGGTTGTTATGAACCGATTAGCTTAAAATTCCATATGTACGTAGCCTAAGTCAATATTTCTAAAAAGTCTATAAATAATTTGTAGCCGCCATTTTGAATCCAAAATGGTGGCTACTTAATAAGAAAAAAGAATCCAACCTACCCTTTCGAATGATCCGGAAGGAATTGTTTTTTCTTTTTCTTTCTTTCTTTCTTTCTCCCCCCCCCCCCTTGACTATTTTAATAGGTGATTAAATGACATTTACTTCTTAATGCCCCAATACAATGGCTGCTACACCGTGATAGTAAATGCAATTTTATTCATTTTTATATCACGAAAAATCCAGTAACAGTTATCATTGTGGTACTTATAGATGACAATTACACATATAAAACAATGAGGAAAAAAACAGCTAATTAGAAAGGAACCCTACATTTCATTACAATTTTTAATCATTGATATTTCTAGTGAAGTTGATATTCAGTGTAATAAATACTATATAAAATATTCAAATTTTAAAAGTTTTAGCAAAGTACCGTGTCTATTTCTTTTTCTTGTTTGTTTTGAATCACTTAAAAATTCCAAATTTTAAGACCTGATTATCTGCTCATAGAGTAAGTGTATTATAGAATTTAAATATGAATTTTCACTTAAACCAAATTATTTTTCTTTTCTTAAAATATGATGTAAGTTTTGAAAATGAATGATGCATTTTTAAAAACATCCTGGACATTATTAAACGATTTATTATGTTCAGAACTAGAAGAGATCTTAATTGGCGTATTAACATAGGAGTGACACTTTTGACTTTATGATAACATCCTCATCACCCAGATTTAAAATCCCTATCATATTCTCAATTAATTATAATGATGTATTAAAGTTTAAACAAGTTACTATCATAAGTATAATTTGAGTAGACAGTTCTGAAAGCTTTCCTAGTTTCTATCAAACGTGTTTAAATATCCCTTCTAATTTTATATTTGCTTATAAAACTGATTGAAACTAATGAGAAATAATTTAAAAGGTTTTAAAGATAAGTGGCTTCATTGCTCCAGCGCGTCTGCTGAGAATTTCTCCGAATTCAGAAACGATACATTAATTTACAGATTAACTGATTTGTTGTATTCGTCTCGAAGAAATTTTTATTGCAATCAATATTAATTTTGCTTGTATATAAATCTGCTAAATGGTAGTAATTTTGAAATAATTTGAGCACACCTTCATAGATACTGACCTTTTATTTATTTCTTTAAATAACAAATACTGCAGTTTTATAGTATTATTTCATGTTGCAATCCATTATTATTTGAAATATAAGACATTTTCATGTAGTATTGGGTATTAAGGTATTTTGGATGGTTAAAAATAATAGCAAATTTTGTGTTTGTAATTATATAATACTTTTGTTTCTTTATTTTATACGCAAAAATGTTTTAATCTGTATCTGGTTTCATTTCCAAAGTAGTCAAACGTACAGTTTAAATAAATATTAAAAGAAATTAATTTCGAAACTTTACCATGTTGAACCACGTTAAATGTTATACTTAATTGATTTTACTGTCACTTTCTTTAATAGTTCTACAACAAAGAACTTCGAAAAATTGTTTGTAAATATTTCTTCATAATGCTGTGGTTGTACTTCAGAAAGTTTTAAGAAAATACGAACAAAATTTAAAATAAACAAAGTTCTTGTTACATTGCCTAAAAAATAAATTGAAACAGGCTTTAAATTCACTACTTCTCACTATTATTTTTTAAAATTCATTTTGGATACAAGTAGCAATATTTTATTTACCTTTTATTATTTTTACTAAGATTAAAATTACAGTATTTTCAATTTCACAGCGACACATTGAAACATGCATTAAAATTTTCTGATATTATTAAATATTTATTTTAAAAAAATATATATATATTTATTAAAAAAATATTTAATATATATATATATATAAAATATTTTTTTAAAACTTTATAATTATGTAACAATTGTATTAAATACACAGAGTTAATTAGTTATCTAATTATTTGTTTTTTAACTTATTGTAACAATAATAATAATAATAATAAATCAGCTTTTTTAAACTTTCAAAACACAGCAAAAATCTAAACATTATTGATATGGAATCCTTCTTGTAATTTTTCTACAGATTTCAGGAGCATTTTATTTATTTATTTTCTAATAAAATATTATCAATGATTTGACATTATTATTTATGTAAATGTTTTTTTACATACACTGCTCTTCTATTAATATAAGATGCGTTAATAACGGGTCAGGGTTCAGCTAATATGGGCAATTTCACGAAGCGTCACACTTATTGCAAAAATTAAAAAGTTATTTTTTGAAAATAATAATAATAATAATAATAAACTTATTTTTAAATAATAAAATTGTTTTAAAATATATCGTAGACAGCTAATGTATACTGAACAATAGCAAAACAATGGTAGCATTTCATTTCACAAAATTATTTTTTATAAGACTAGTGGCACATTTAGTAGAATTATCCACAAAAATTGTCAGTTTATCAACCGTTTACGTAAGTTTCATAAATACTTAATTTTAATTTAAAAAAATATCTGAATTAAGATAAATATAAACAAATAAGAGTTATTGTGAAATGTTTAAACGTTTAAAAATTGCTTCAATATTATTTTTGCCCACGAACAAATTCCATGTTTTTTTTTTTTTTTTTTTTTTTTTTTATTGCTACGAAAATGTGTATATAACTTATTAATAATACGAATGACAGCTTTCAGTAACAATATATTGGCACTGATTATCGCAAACATAAACAGGATTGGCATCCTTTTTTTCAGTGACTTGAGAAGTTATGGTTTAAAAACTGAGGAATTTTTGAAATTTTCAGAAGGAACGCGAAAGTTTAGAAAATAATGCATTGTTATAAGATTTAAATTTCTTACAGATTGGCAAAATGCACAATGTATAGCTTTGGAGTTAAATTGGTGCAATTTAAAAAGAAAAGCTAATTAGAAGACTAATTTCTTTAATAATTCCTATTGTTTAATAGAATCATGTAAAATGGTTACACATGCAAAATAATTGAAAGTTGTTAAATACCTACAACTTTTTCCATTATTAGCTAATATTAAAATATGTTTTTGTAAAACATTGACCCGTATTTTAGGACTGAAAAAAAACAGTAATAAATCTTCTCTTAGCAGTGATATTCAAAGCAGATAGTAGGTGTGAATAGTTTTTATAATTTATACTTTAAAAAGAAATATTGATAGTTTTTCATTTTACATTTTGAAGAAATATTAATAAAAAAACATTAAATTATATTTTGTAAGCTTATACGTACATTGTTTTTCTCCAAATACAACTCTCTACATGTATTTCAAAATTGCTACTACTTTTAAAATCGTATGTTATTACTTGGATAACAAATGATATATATATATATATATATGTGTGTGTGTGTGTGTGTGTGTGTATATAATTCTAAACAGTTCTATACGATGCGTTTAAATAAACCAAAAATACAGTTTTCAAGAGAGTCTTCCTTATCCCCTTTCATTGCGCATGCGCTAGACATTTGTAATACCCCCCACCCCTTTGCCAAAAGCAGTAGCTGTGTCAAGTTTGGTTAAAATCAGTTCCGTGGTTTGGAAAGACACGTAAATACCCACTGGTGTGGGAAGACACGTAAATACCAACATACCCACATAACCACATTCAATGATATTTATTTATATTAAGCTAATCCGTTCAAGAATATACGTAGTTTAAATTTCATAAATTTCAAAATCTTAAAATCAAAAATTTTAAAAAAATAACAATATACTCTTCCTAAAAGTTAATTCAAAGTTTATATCTGTCTGTATCATAATTTATTACCAAAACGTTTGATTTATTTATAAATTAAGCCTTAAAAATTACACTCCATTTAAAATTATATCACTGGTTATCGCAGTGAATATTAAGAATAAATTTTATTCTCAATCAAAACAAATAATTCTTTGCACGTTCACTAAAAATGACAGAAACCTTTCGAGAAATTTGAAAAATAGAATTATTTAGAAAATCATATGGAAATTTATTTACCAATATGTTTAAAATGAGTCATTTTTGCCAAAACATTTCACGTTACTCAAATATATTACTCGGACTATTTTGCTTCAAAGAAAATATTTTCTAGACACGTATAATAACTATGTACTTATAAAATGAGTTTGTCTCTACTTTTAAGCTTCACAAATATTGTAGATAATATTACACAACCGATTAGGCATACAAACTTACTTCTATTTTCTTTAAGGATATGTAACTTTTACAGCTAAAAGAACAAATGATTATTCGTTTTTCAGTAAATATACAGTGCTGGATATCCAAAATGCAAAACAAACGAGGGATTCAAATATCGGAATGGTATTTATCAAGCACATACACTAAAATAGGAGAACAATTTGTTAAACTCTCAATAAAGTTAGAGTAATATATTCTAAGAAATCAATACAGGGAGCAGCGATCCCTGGGATAAATAACAGCACTTATCTGCCTAGCCATTGAATCAAACAGCAGTTGGATGACAAGTGCCAGTGCAGCACTGGCCATTGTTCCCAAGCTTCAACACGATGCCATAGTTCCCAGGTCTTTTAGCGATATTTTCTAAAAGTTAACACCTATCCTAACAAATATAATACAAAAAATTTATTTCTGTGCGCCCAAATTTGAACGGAATATTTAGTTTTCAAATTTAGGATTTTTTACATTTTCAGTGGCTTTATTGAAAGTTGAAAGTGAAGCTTTTAATGTTATATTTGGTAGGTAGAGTATCAGCTTTTACTAAATATGACTATAGGAACTGTATAATTTTGTAATAAAAAAAAAAAAATAAATAAAAAGTAAAAAAAAAAAGATTGAAATTTTAAACATGCTTTTAATAAATACTTCAAAAAAAAAAAAAAAAATAAAATAAATAAATTTGTAATTGGAAGTACATGACTGCGATCAATGGTTGCGGAGATAAAGGTTTCCATGCAACTCTGCTTTGCACCCTGTATATTAAAACTGTTATAAAACTGTAGTAAATTAATAATTATAATAGTTTCTCTAATAACATAATTTTAATGTTTACGACTTTCTGCTTATTAAAATTTTATATTGTATATATTAAAAATGTAAAATATATTATTCTGCGTCGAACTCAGCATGACTTCTTTATACACCCATAGGAATTTACATATTTGTTATGAAAATATTTACAATTTGTGTGAGGTAACTGATTCTTAAATATACAGGCAGGTCCAAGAACATTCGTAAAAACAAGCAAAAAAAAAAAAAAAGAGAGAGAGAAAGAAAGAAAGAAAGAAAGAAAGAAAGCTGCTATTCCTACCACAAAAGTCACGATAATAGATATATACCATCAAGAAAAATATAATATTTTTTTTGTCTTATTCAGGAATATGACAGGACTTCTTACAGAATCTCTCACTGACAAATGCATGGCTTAGAGTTCAGTGAAAATCCTTCGAGTATAGATGGCTTACTTTTGTCCTATTTGGCAATACATTTTACTAAAACAATTAACTCCTTAAAACTTGAGAAAATGTTTATTAATTCTGGCTATCCTTCAGGATAGCCAGATTTATTTCGACAGTCAATTCAGATTTATTCAAAAAACCTTCAGACAGCCAATATTTTCCTCCAAATTAGATCGCTAATCTCGCCAAGTTGCCAAGTTTGTACCCAACTCGTATTTTGGTCTTGGCATCGATTTTCGCGATTTGATGTCAAATATAGATACTTGGTGACAACAAACTTTATGGTTGCCAAGGTTTAGAAGCTCTAACTTCAATAAGAACAGAGTTCTGAAATTTTCCGGAAAGATTCATTAGTTTATAGCGCAGAACTAAATTCTTCAAAAGTTCTATAAATGACTAACAAGACTATGAACAAAGAAGACTGATTATTGATTATTGTGGACTAAAGTTTGCTTATACCGTTACGTAATACATTCTAAACGGTATTACAGAAAAAGTGGAAACAGGTGGTAGAATTTTTCATTTCTACGAATGTAAGCGTTGAACTAGTGTCATTAGGCATTCAAATAAAGCAAAAAGTGGTAGTTCAGTATTCCCAAAACTAACTTTAGTAGGATTTGAGTTCTGGAATTTTTTGTAATGATTCATTTGTTTCTAGCGCAGAACTACCTCGAAAATTCTATAAACCACTGACTATACTTTCGATGAATCAAATTCCATTGAAACCTCGAAGTTTTCTGTTGTTACTAAATTGGTGAAGTTTTTGGTCTGTAGTGTATTTAACAATGTTTATTTGATTTCGGTAGTAATAATGACTGTTTCATTGGCTTGATTCAACAATATTAATTGAATTTTGATTTTTGTGGCACAAAAAGTGTTTTATTACACTGTTTCATGAATATTCATTAAATAAAGTGCATTCATTGACTAAAACCTGCTTATGACTTCAAGAATGACTATCTACACGCAAAAATATCAACAACTTTCATAAGAGTATCATTATAGGCTCTAACAACGAGCTAAATATTCATTAAATAAAGTGCATTCGTCGACTAAAACCTGCTTATATCTTTAATAATTATTTTTTACACACAGAAATGTCTACAATTTTCACAACATCATGATTACGGGTTCTAAAATTAGCTTCATTTGAAATCTCTATGACGACAAAAACTTTGTATTTTTGGTCATTATGAATATAATTTCCGTAAATATCTCCAAAACGAAAAGTCACAGAAATTCAAAAACGAGAGATGCACAACTAGATGTTATAATAAAGCTATATACTAATTTGTACTGTTCTACGTCCAACTGTTTTTTAGTTATGCGAGATATACACATACTTGCACACACACACTCGTACATACACATGTCACGAAAAATCGTGTAAAGTTGCAGATATCTCGAAAACGGGAGCTTGCTCCAAAGTTGCAGGTATACAACTAGACATCCTGACAGTCACAAATGTAAGTTTGCAATATTCTGCAATCATTCGTTTTTGAGCTATGCGAGATACAAAAATCCATTTCGCAAATCGGGATTATGATACTAACTTATATTTTTAACCGACTTCAAAAAAGGAAGGTAGGTTCTCAATTCAAACCGTATGTTTTTTTTATGTTTGTTAGCTCATAACTTCTGAACGGATGCTCCGATTTTGACACTTTTTGTTTTGTTGAAAAGGTGTTGGTCTGAAATAGGTCGCATTGTAATATCTTTACAATCTAAAGAAAATACAGGGTGCCCAAAAAAATCAGTCCCAACTCTTTTAACTGCTAAATGGCTACAGCTATAGTGTTAAAAATGGTATGTAGGTATAGCAAAGTGCCATGCAGTACAAGGTTAAATCGCTTGCAGCGCCACCTGATGAAATATAGCGTAGTTAGTGTTACTATCTTGAAAACGGTTCTAGAGAAAAAGTGAATTACAAAGTTGAAAAGTATCATCGATTTAGTACAAAAAGATAGTTTAGACATTCATGCTAGCGTTCCTATCTCGGAAACGGTTCAAAACAGGAGGAAAAAGTGAATTATAAAATTGCAGGGCATCATCGATTTACAACGAAAAGATAGTTTAGACATTGATACTAAAAATACAATGCTAAAAACGTGCATTTGTTTGTTCGCAATTTCTTACACTATGCATACTTGAGCTACATTGCACACGTTGTAGCGTAGATGGTGAGACATACGTTATATAGTTCAAAATACAGTTACTTGATACTTTTTGTTTTGTTGTAAAGATCTTGGTCTGAAGTAGGTCCCATTGTAATATCTTTACAATCTAAAGAAAATAAACGCCATCTGGTGAAAAACAGCGGAATCAGCGCTCCTATCTCAAAAACAGTTCAAGATGGGAGAAAAGTTAATTACGAAGTTGTAGAGCATCATCGATTTACTACGAAAAGATAGTTTTTAGACATTATTGCTAAAAATAGAACGCTTAAAACGTGCAGTTGTTTCTTCGCAATTTCCTACACTGTGCACACTTGAACTACATTGCACACTTTGCATCGTAGCGGATGACACGTATACTCTGTGGTTCAAAAAACTGTTACTGTAAGCGGTCACATCGATTAGCGCAAAGTCGTTTTCAACCAACTTCAGAAAAGTGGGTGTTCTTAATTCGAGCTATGTGTTGTTGTTGGTGTTTATAAGCTTATAACTTCGTAAGAGATGCTCTAATTAACCGACTTCAAAATGGAGGAGGTTCTCAATTCAAACCGTATTTTTTTTTTTTTTTTTTGGTAGCTCATAACTTCTGAACATATAATTCGATTTTGGTACTTTTTATTTTATTGTAAAGGTCTTGCTCTGAAATAGCCTGAATCCCATTGCAATATCTTTACGATCAAAAGAAAATACAGGGTGCCCAAAAAAGTCAGTCCCGACTCTTTTAACTTCTGAACAGCTGCAGCTATGGTCTTAAAAGTGCTATGTACGTATAGTAAAGTGTATATGTGCTGCGCGATTCAACCGCCTACAGCGCCACGTGGTGGGAAACAGTGGAGTTAGCGTTCCTATCTCGGAAACAGTTCAAGACAGGGGGAAAAAAGGGAATTATAAAATTGCAGAGCATCATCGATTTAGAACGAAAAGATAGTTTTGACGTTAATGCTAAAATCAGAACGCTTAAAACGTGCATTTCTTTGTTCACAATCTCCTATTTTGTGCACACTTGAACGACATTGCATATGTTGTAGCGTAGCGGGTGACATTTATGCTATGTAAATTTCAAAGTATGGTTATTGTAAGCGGTCAGATCGATTAACGCATAGACATTTTAAACCGACTTCATAAAGGAAGAGGTTCTCAATACAAACCATGTTTCTCGTTGTTGTTGTTGTTGAAATTTGTTAGCTTCTTACTCAGTAAGAGATGATTTAATTTTAATACTTTTTTTGTTGTCGTACTGATCTTGGCCTGAAATAGGCTTCATTATGATTTCATTAAGATATAAACAAATTACAGGATACTCACAAAAGGCTGTTTTCACTTTAACTGCTGAACGCATGCAGCTACACTGGTAAAAGCAGTATGTAAATATCGATGTTGAAACTTCTGTCCGTCATCTGCAATGCATATTTTGCTCTTTGTTTGAACTTTACGCTGCGCAATTTCAGCGCAGCGAGTGACACGTATTCACTGTAAAGTTCAATATATATGCCTAACAGAATTTTTGGTTACGAATACAGCGTATCCGTTCTTTACATTTCTAAAGACTTTTTAACTTAACGTATGTTCATTCAATAGATAGTTTTTTGCTCATATCCGATAAAGGCAAGAAAAGTGACACAATTTAAAAATGCAGCATTTGAGAAAAATAAATTTAAAAATAACTTGACAAGAATAAAACTGACACAACTGCCTCTCGTGTGGATAACTTTCCAGATGGAGATGTAACTTTTTTGTTCACATTGGGTGCATTTCATGTATTTTTCAGTGACTTAAACAATTTTTTGAGTTATTTCATTTTTCTTGGAAGTTGTGATTTGTGAAACTGCCGTCGAATGTCTTTTGATGTTCTGCTATATAAATAAATTTCCACTGAAAAGAGAAAAATAAAATATTTTTGTAAAAAAATAGAACCGACTTCAAAAAGCAACTACTATTAAAAAAAAATGTATGAAATGAAACTAAATTGCGCCTAAAAGTATAAAATAATTTCCTTCGCCAAACAACCTATAACACTACAATTAATCATAACTTTTGAAGTCGGGGCAAAATTAAATAAAAATTGATACATTTATTCAATACAAAAATCAAATCCTATTCAAAATACACATTTCACATTATCACCTGCAAAACGCAGCCAAAAACTATTTTGATTCAAGAAAAAAAAAAATAAGATTTCGTAAGCAGCAAAAATTGGTGAAGATGCTGGTATCTGACGCCCTTGGTGAAAGAAAAATCGCAAAATTATCTGGCAAACATATTTAATTTCTTTGGGATATCATGATTAATTTGATAAGGTATATTAAGAGAGTAATCAAGAATATGGAACAATATTTCGTATAAAATATATTATGAAAATATACATCTTGCGTGTATAATTTTGCAATACGTTTTGAACGCCAAATCCAAAAGCCACCAAGGATGATAGTTATCAAAGTTATACCAAATTTGCAAAGGAAACTCTAACTTCGTAGAAACATAAATACCGCATTGTGAAGAATGTTCACTGTTCTGTGTAGATGCTACCAATGAACCAATTGTATACAGTGATAAAATAATAAAGGAAACATGAAAATGGATCATTCGAGACGACAGCATTTGTTGCTACCGATCTAAAAACAAACCTTTAAAAACTAATTAAATTTTATTTAATTTTGCGCCGACTTCAAAAGTTATGATTAATTGTTGTGTTATAGGTTGTTTGGCGAAGGAAATTATTTTATACTTTTAGGCGCAATTTAGTTTCATTTCATACATTTTTTTTTTTTTTTTTTTTTAATAGTAGTTGCTTTTTGAAGTCGGTTCTATTTTTTTACAAAAAGATTTTATGTGTAAGTAAAATTGTAACTTTGACATATTTTAAATCCATGACAAAGTTTTCCCACTTTTTAAAGAACATTTATTTGGATAATTGGAATATATTGTGGATAAATTGAATGCAGTTAACAAATGTTTAATGACAGTGTACTGTAAAATGAGCGTTCGAAATGTTATTTATTGATGATATACGACAATTTTCCCTTTTATTTATCTAAAATATTTTTTTTTACTTCAAAAATTAATTTTCTTTTTATATACATTGATTGTAATGCATTCAGTGGTTTTCATTTTATTCTTATTTGTATGGTTAATGTTAATTATTTCTGTTAATTTGCTCTTAGACTTTTACATTGCTAAGTTTTCACATATTCTACTGTATTTCTAAATTGTACATTTGTTGAAACTTTACAATTTGTTATATGCATGTATTCATGTATATAATGGGATATTCAATTTATGTAAGTAATTGAATTTAGACAGATTGTTTTTTGTAGGAAATGAAATTTTTAATTTGCTGTCATTTGGGTTTTTTAAAGGCACCAGTGGATTAAGTCCCTAAGGGGTTTTCCGCAATCTACTGATAAATAAATACTGCACCCCAATTTAAATTTTCAAAGCTAAGCTTTATTTTTCAAACACTTAAGATAATTTAATAAAATTAAATATTACCCTAAATCAGGGCCCGAAATTTCAACTCAGATTACACTCACCCCAAAAAAGATTTTACTCGCCACAAAATAGGGTAGTCATTTTTTTCTTTTTCTTTTTTTGCGCATTTAGGGTTTTTTATTTTTCCTAACTATTTGAAAGACTTTTACAAATATGTCTAAAATTATGTATATTAAAAGTGTGTCGATATCATCATGTTTCATAATCATCTGTTATTAAAAATCATTATAATGTATTGTACTTGAGATTTGAAAGAGATTAAAATATCTAATAACATAAATGCAAAGAGTCCTTAAAGAAAAAAAAGAAGAAATAAAAATTCTTTGTCAAACAATATCATGTGATTTTTTTTTTTTTTTATTATGAAAGATTAAGCTTTCTTATTTATCTGTTTGCTTACTTAACTCTTTATATTAGAAATGTCTTTTTCGTCCATTTTTTTTGTAATCAGACTGAATGTCAATGTGTATAACTTGTTCATTGTTGTCATTTGAAATAGCCCTTTAGAAATAACTTTTTTGATAAAATTGTTGCTTACAAATCATTACATGTGGAAATCATTGGCATTTCAGTAAGAAACTGGAAAATATGAATTATTTTTTTTATCATTATTCAACAAAATAAACATAGGCAGTATCTTTAAAAGGGCTCGCGCTCATTTTCATGTGACAATATCGCATAGGCAAACTTTCGCATATCTCTTCTCTCGGGTAGTAAGCGAAGGGCAAAGAGGCTCTCTTCCCATCAAAACTTTTATGTATGCACTAAGCATTTTCTTTTCCCAGACTGGGGCGAACTCTGGCAGCGCACACACAGACTCGGCTCTCCGAGAATCTACAAGGGAAAGGTTAAATATGAAGTTATGGCAAGAATTTGCTATATTTAAATCTATAAAAAGAATGTTTTCTGTCACCGTATTGTGCAAGAATTTTATCGATAACTAGACCAAATTTTTACGCCCCACAGTAAAAAATCCACTCCCCAATGGCGAGCTGACGAGCGGAAATTTCGCGCCCTGCTCTAAATATTTTTTATTGGAACAGGCAACTGCTTGTGGTTATAAATTTTTCAGCAAGCATTTAAAGTTGATTTCCTTACATCACTTAAAATCAAAGCAGAATTCCTAACACAGTATAAAATACTACATTTTTAAAGATTTTTAAAGTATTAGAGAATTTTAGAAATTGTTCATAATATCTTACTAACCCTGGTTGAGAAATTCAGATTCTGTAAATTGATATCATGCATAAAACATACACGCAAATAAAGATGTAATTTACCGCTTAACCCTTTCAACCTTACTGGGACATATATGTCCTGGAAATATTTTTAATTCATCCGTTGGGATAAATTAATGTTATATTTATTAGAGTGCACGTCTCACTGGTTTCCGGTGATTACATTCATATATTAATGTAATTTTATGTATTTTCATGTATATATTTCCAAAAGTATTGTAAAATAAATTTAAAACTAGGGAATATAACTTTCTTTTACATTGTCACCTCAACACCACTGGGACACAAGTGTACCATCTAGAAAGACCAGTGGTACATATATGTCCCACATCCAAAATTGCTCCTACAGTTAATTTTTGTTTTTACTCTTGCAGAATTTTGATATATATTTTTTATTTGACCTACTAAAGCCCTAATTTTGGAAAGGAAAAATTAGTAGCGAATGGGTTAAAAAATAGAATTGTAAAAAAAAAAAAAAAAAAGCATAAATGCAAGGATCGGAGTAAACATAAATATTAATTACTTTAATGGGTATTATATTTTCTATTGATTTAATTTTTCTGTGAGTGAACAAAAGAATATGTTATTAGATTACATTTTAATAGGATACATATATACACAGAAATTTTTTATAGCAATCTTAATGTACCATTTAACCCTTTAAAACCTTATAATTTTGGTTTTAAAAGTGCATAAAATTTAACTAATACTTTCAAAGGTATTATTAGGAATAAGAAGACTATACCTCACTTTAATCCTACTACATAGCACTAGGCAGTAGCTTCTTTGTTCAAGAAATTAATTTATATAGTTTATATAAAGAATCTGTTGTTTATTCGCATTTTTCACGATCTTCATGCGCGTTATAATTAATTACATCTTATTTCAGAAAACATTAAATCTTATTATACATATAAAGATCTTTAAAACAAAATACATAATTTTTTACATTATCTTAAGGTTTTGATCATTTTTCATACCTATATGTATCAATGGTATACTAAAGAGCCACAGCACTAAATCCCTATTAAATACTAGGAAGATGTGATATGCATAAATCTGATTGTTTATCTTATTAAAAGATTAATTTTAAATATCTAAAAAAATGTATTTCAAGTAAGTTTTTTGTTAGTTTTAAAATGCGGAAAATAAAAGACTAAAGGATAAATAAACTAATCAAATTATGTGAATATAAAGAGCAATTTTCAAATATATTTAAAAGTTAATGTATAATCACATATTTAAAGCATCTTGTATTCCATAATACTTTAACATGCAAAAACCTTTGTGCATGCAAGAATGCGACTATATGTCTTTGAAGAAAAGCTTTTAAAAATGCTAAAACTTTCAAAAATACGTAAAATTGACAATATGAAAGAGTGTTTTTTTTTTTCACTGTCCTTTGGAAAAAACTGAAAAGCAAAAAAAATGATATAAAATCCTTTCAAATACTAAGATTTTATTCCTCCAATCGAATAAAATTTAGAATAAAGTATATTCCTTTAAAAGTATTGTAATTCTGAGACTGACAAGATAAAACTTAAAAAGAAGTTTTCTTCTATTACTTGATACGTTATTACTTGATAAACAACTATTAGGAGGTTTAGGAAGGAAATTAATTACAATTTTTTAACTTAATGAGCATTCTACTTTCTAATACATATATTAAATTCATTCAATATTAACAATTATACAAGTTAACAATGAAAAATTTAAAAAAATAATATAATAACGCTAAAAAAAAAAAAAAAAAAAAAAACAATTTAAAGAAAATTAAAAACTAATAAACAGATGTTTTGGAAATTTTAAAATTCTTTCGTCAGTGCTAGTGAACTTTTTTAAAAATAAAATTTAAGACACGATAAAAACTGTATAAATAGGTTCCTTATAAGTTCATTAAAATTGCTATTTTTAAATTGCAATATAAATATTTCTTTGAATGTGTTATTTTGGATGTTGAAAAAATATATAAATTGTTAAGAAAGACTCTTTAAAGTTTCTTTTTTCAATAAAAAAAAGGACTTTTACATTATAATCTTATTGATTTCTCTATTTTTATATCACAATGCATTCATCTGTATTTAATTTCGTTAGCCTGAGCGCTAATAAAATTTTAAAACTAGAAAATAATTGTATAAACTGCACACTCAGAAAAAAAAAATATACAGCCTTCATCTAGAATGAATAAATGGTCATTTTCTAAATCCTTAAACTAGAAACATAGATTTCAAAGCTATGCACATAAGGCACGCCAATAAACTGAATAGATGAAATGGTCGAGAATGTCTAGTCTACGAATTTGTCGATCGTGAAACAATAGTCTGAATCTTTTGTATCACGAGAAATTCTCGCTTAATTGTGTCATAAACCTAGATTATCGCTACTGAAACCCGCCTCTTGTACTCTAATATATTTGGAGATATTTTCAAATAGGTTTTTCCTCGATAGTATATGTAAACGTTCAAGAATTTTAATAGAGGTCTCTAGAATTTGCTTTCGAAGGGGACTAAAAATTTTTTTATAAGAAATTTATAAAGATGACATGGAACTAATTTTTCTAGATTCTAGATGTCAGTTATAGAATGTTTTCTCAGTGTATTGGCGTGCCTTATACTCATAGCTCGGAAATCTATATTTTTAGTTTAGGGATTTAGAAAAGCAATAGCTATTCGTTCTAGATGAAATCGGTATATATATATAATTTTTTTTTTCTCAGTGCAAAAATCTGTGAAGTAATTTATACATTTTTAACAGTAAAAACAGTTTTTTTAATAATCATATTATTACTACACTACAATAAGTATTTGGATACTTTCAAATTTAAAAGCTTTTCCAAATATCGTGAAAAATGCATTAGGAATCGCCTTGAAATGTTGATAATATAAAGAGCGTGTTATACGTGTATATAAGTCTGAAAAATTTCTTTTCAATACATTATGTTCAAATTTGAGTGCAAAGACATGGAATATATTCAAGTTATGGAAATACAGGGTGTTAATAAAGTCTTTCACTTATAAAGAAATACATACAAAAAAAAATAATTCAGATTCATACATAATTCCATTTTGTAAGTCCTTATTTAATAAAGCTTTTTGTGACTCTAATGTGGTCTATATTTACATGAAAATTCAAGAAATTCCGACTTTAAATTCCCTTTTTACAATATGGATTTGAAAATTTCAAGTAGCCGCCACTGGAAAATAAAAAGTCAGAGCAACATGGTTAATGAACTCATCCAAGATATTAATAATTTGGCTGTCCAAATTTGGTTCAATTTAAAGTATTATTTCGGGAGTTATCGTGATGACAAAATTTTCATTTTATATATGGATGGGTAGATAGATAGATAGATAAACGAAGTTGTTGCATTAGGTCGATTTCTAAGGAAATCAACCTAAAAATTGTCGTTTTGGAGATTTTAGACATTTTTTGTTTTAAATAAACTTATCATTTTCTTTTTGCTTGTGTTTTAAGGACACTTAAGTGCTTACAAACTAAAGTTTTCTCTAAAATTCCACTGATTTTTATATATTTTAGAACAGATTTTCCAACTGAAATTGTCCCTTAAATTTATTAAGTTAAAAATAGGGAAGAGCATTATAGACTTTTAAATCTTCAGCATGCGTCAAAAATTTCTCATCGGATGTCTAGAGAATTTTTCTCACAATAAAAAGTAATTTACAGCAGATTTATACTGTTAAATTGATTTAATACTTTGTACTTATTGAAAATTTGCGAAGCATTGTTAAGTGTGAATGAACTCGGCTGAATTTTCATATTTATTAAGAATTTTGTTTTCTTGCATATTTTCTGATATTTATTTTATTCACGTTCCTTTTATTCTTCAACACAAGCAAAAGTATTTCTATTTTTTGCAAATGTGAAGTAAGGACCTTATTATTATTTTTTTTTCCAAATGTATTATCTGTATTCAAACTTTATTACATGATATATTCTATGATTATTCTCATTTACACATTTATTATTATATCATAAGTGTATTCAATCAAAAACAGTAGTTCAGTATATATATATATATATATATATATATATATATATGATAACGGTAATCAAAAGATTTAACGAAGTAAAAAATAATAACTGTTAAATCTAAGTAGAAATTCTTTACTTTATCCTTTTTAATTTATTAATTCTGATAAAGATATTTCACGAGGTTCTACAGAGGAATTTCGTCGACTACAAAAGTAAGCATAAACACCAGTTTAAAATCAAATTTTTAGTACATTCAGAAAACTATAACACTCATTTGAGATAAATATTACGCTTATTCTATACTGTATAATTTGAATTTTCAATTATTTAATAATTTTCCAAACATATTATGTAATACATCATACATATTATCTGTATTCCAAATTTATTATATAATATGTTCTATGAGTATTCTCATTTACACATTTATTATTACATCATAAGTGTACTTAAATCAAAAACATTAGTTCAGTATTGCAATGGTAATTAAAATATTTTGTTTTTTGAAAATTAAAAAAAAAGAATCAGTCCATGAAGGAGGAGCAAACATTCAAACCGTGTTTTCTCCTTTGAACAAAATTTTTCAGATAACATTAAAAATGATAAATTAAAAAATAACTAAACTTAATAACTTATTATCGTTTATTTAGATGTATTACTAGATACTAGGAAAATATGTATACATGGCTAGGAAGATATGTAGACACAATAATTTTATGTTAAGTTCAAAGAAAAATCACTAACTTATTTTATTTTATTTTATTTTATTTTATTTTATTTATTATTACTATTATTATTATTTTATTTATTATTATTATTTTTTTTTAGAAAACACGGTTTGAATGTTTATTCCTCCAATACTGAAGCATTGTTTGAAAATTAAAATAATTTAGTCCATAAATAATAATGGATATGCTCACAATTTTTCTACACATTTCAATTAATTTAAATTCTGATTTTTAAGAGAGAGATTTAAGAGAGAGATTCTCTTATTAATCAGATTTAAATTCTGATTAATAAGAGATAAAAATATATTATAAGGTTAAATTTGTTACAAAATATATAAGCGGAAAATCGATCAAGATATATTTTCTTAAGAAATACACTCATGTTATCTCTGACTATATCATGAACTTTTATAAATATTTTCTTTTCCAGATAAAACATTTAACCAAAAGAAATATTCGCCGAGAAAAAATTTAACCTTGATTGCGTTGTACTAAACTCTCAAGATAGCTAGTACTGTTTATTGTCAATTTAGACCAAAATTATTCAGATTGTATTAAAAGAAAAATAATTTTATTTAGTTATTTATGAAATACTGCGAAAAATCTTAATCTACAGTTTAAAAAAAAATATTTTGTGACGTATGTAAATGTATATATATATATGTTCATATACAGCGCGGGTAAAAATTTTAAAGTTCCCAGTAAAGATTCAGTACTATTTTTTCATGGATTACTTGTATGCTGTATATCCTGCCTTATAGTTTACAATATACACTTTAGAAAAATTGTAGAATGTAATTATAACGGCTACACATTAATGGCTGTAATTAGAAATTGCTTAAATTGTATTTTTGTTTGCATTAATCGTTTTTAACACTTTCTACCAATGTCTAAATATGATAATGATATAAATTTGTCTATATATCTGTCTGCTTGCCTATCTGCCCTCTAACTTCCCTAAATATTCACGGAATTTCTTGAAACTAATATATATTTTTGAAATTCACTACAAGATGTTCCTCATATAAGACAGGACAAATACAACCACTGGTTTATATATATGTATATATATAATAGTATATACGTATATTATGTTATATGTATATTATGTATTATATGCATATATTATATATACATTTATGTGTATATATATATATATATATATATATATATACATACAGGATCTCCCAGCTAAGATATTAAAAAGTTCGAGGGAAGGTAGGGTACACCTAGACGACTTAGAATTATAGGAATGCCGGGTCAGAAACACCTTCCTGGCGCAGTAAGTACATTGAAAAGGCTGGATCACTTAAAGCTGATATTAGGCTGCGGAGTTACGAGAGTGGTACACCAGTAGATAAGACGGACAGGTTTCCCGGCACAAAGTTTCTCGAGAGAGTGTTAAAAATACAATATACCAGTTTATATGTGGAGAGTGAACTAGCTGCCAGAAAGACGATATGAATGAGTCGCGATGATATGAAGTTTTATTTCGCACCCAGTCAGCGAGATTGCAGGGTGGCAGACTACAGGAACTCAGAGAAAGCATATATTCCTGTGGCATACAAGGGTGAAATCTCTAATGGTCGAGCCGCTGAGAGGTTGTACGTCCAAAAGTAATTGTTGATGCAATCTTCCACCCCATGCCATGTTTGCACGCCTTCACTTTATGTGACAGGGGTTCTTTCCATAAACCTACATATAATCGCGATAGAACAATACATACGATATGTATTTAGTATATTGTGGTCACCAAAAAACTTCCTTCGATATATTAATATTTTAATTAGCAAAGAAAAAGAAAATATTAAAAATGAATCAATATATGTAAAAACGGCTTTAGTCGATTTTTTTTTTTTTTTTTTTTTTTAATTGAAATAGCAGTAGTGGTTTCAAAGTTTTTTATGGCAGACTCATCAATGTATGTAGAAAAGACATCAGCTAAATAATTATTGAGGGTGGGGACAGAGTGGCCGACTTTCTCTTTGCGAGTAAAAACGGCTTCAGTCCTACACTGATACCTTTACTGCTTATTGATATTTAAACAATTAATTGAAAAATATATGTACCAACATTTTTTTTTCTTTCCCTGGAATTAAAAATGTTTAAAAAAAAAAAAATGTTTAAAATTCTTTGAAAAACGTTATCGACACACAAATAAAAATGAATATTTACGATAACAGAAAATTGAAAGAAATTCATATATTTTTTACATACAATCAGAAAACTCTTTAGTTCAGGGTATTACATTTTTTCGGTATGGCCTGAATACGTGAATAAAATGTTTCAATCTTCGAAATGCATCATCTGTGTACAAATAATCATTAAAATTCAGGATTATTTCTTATCCTTCTGATAGGCACTGACGGATATATCCGTTCACTAAGTCCAATATCCACTTATAAAGTAAAATTATATAATTGAGAAATTCTAGCTTGTTTTTAAACGTAGAGGGAGTTAAATAATAATCATAAGGTTTATATTCAGGTACAAATTTTATTTTTAATCTCAAGTTGAAAAAGCATTATTTTAGAACATTGTAGAATTGTACAGTGAAAGCAACTTTACAACTTTGTCCTTTTCTAAGGCAGGCAGATGGTTGTTAAAAGGCACTAGAAAATTTAAAGAAGTTCACGTCTTTACTATATGCGTGTAGGAAGGGCTTCAATATAAGGTCTTAATTATTTTTTATATGGTCTAAATTTTGTACATTAAAACTAAAAGTATTAAAAAAAAAAAAAAAAAAATTCATGCACTAGACCATAGATGTAATTTTTTATAGATTTTGATTAAATAGATTTTTATAAATTGGCTTTTTTTTATCAGTTTTATCAAAAAATGGTTTTCAAGACTCAGTTATTATCTATCGCATTTATTTTTCATGGATAATGATGATTTTCCTCTCAGGAAATTGTAACACCAAAGGCCAAGCAGCTCATGAAAAGTCTGAATAATTCTTTGACATTTATTCCATACTTTTCAATTAATAGAATACTTTTTTCGCAATACATGATTTACCTGCAAATGCAAGAAATATAATCGATAACTTAAAAGAATTGTAGATGTAGTTTAACGCATAAAATATTTACTTGAACAAAAATACACTTATATTTTATAAAAGCTTCTACCACATAAGAGAATATTTTGTAAATATAATTAATTAGAAACAAACACAAGTGGTGCATTTTTAATCTTCCAGTTACAATTTTCCCGAAATTTCCTGAATGATTAATGAAAAATATTCATTAATATAAGATAAAAAGTATTTTTTTTAATCATACCCATTAATGAATTTTGCTCAGTTACAAAAGAATTAAAATAGAAGGAGAACTAAATAACATTATCGTAAATAGCAACAATCTTTATTCTAAGCATAAAAGAAGCCAAAATATAAAAATAGTAATAAATAACGCAAACAAAGCAGTAATGAGCTTTTGCAATTTTATGCCATTAAAAGCTTAATTTTAGAAACAGAAAATGTGCAGTGCTGATTATTGGATATTATCAATATAATTATTTTTAAGAAATGGATTAATAGTTTAATTTCTTTATACACATAAACAATACAAATCAATTCAGGATTTTTGTTTTATTTGTAAATTCTATGCTATTTTCCTATTCGGAGACATATAAGATTTAGCGATTTTATTTATTTTGAGAATTATTTGAGTTTCAAAAATGAAACAACGGAAATAAATATAATTTGATGGGCTAACTTCAACTGATTTTCTATAAAAAATATGGATGCATTTTTTATGATTTCTGATAAAACATATAATAGCTTAGTTCAATTAAGATTTTTTTATTTAAATTACACGAAAGTTTAAGGTGAAAAGAAAACAAATGACTAGATAAAATATAATAGAACAAAAATTGAGTAAAATCATAAAAAAGAAATCTGGTAACTAATAAATTGCGAGCAAAAAAAAAAAAAAAAAAAAAAACTTTGTTTGGTATTTGCCTATTTAAATTAACAAAAGAGAAATTTATTTATTGAAATGATTATTTATCAAAATTATTTTTCATGAAGAACACAGATAATTTTCATCGGTGAAAAGTATGACACTAAATATAGATATGAGAAATTTGTGACCTACACACGATATCTAAGAAAACGCATTTATTTATTTATTTGATTAAAAATGAAAGAGATCGGTATTTGTATTTCAGAGTATCAAAGATCTAATGTTACTTTATCTGTTTCGGAGGTATTAAAGAGTTTAAAAATTATTCATTCTCAAAAATTTCACACCTAAGGGAATTTAACTTAGAAAACAAATGTTATTCTAATTCATTTTTACTATTAAATTACAATTTTTAGTTTTTATTTTGCAACGTTTGCTTACAAATAATCCTTATTGTGCGCGTTTTACAAAATTTTGTTCTACACTTCCATATTAAAAATTAGGGGGGGGGGGGAGGATAACACCGTCACCTGTTGAGCGATATGCATCAAAAGGTAATAGACAGAAATTCTTATCAATGCGCAATTGACTATGATTTTTTATATGCGCTAAACATAACATTAAAATAAGTAAAAAAATATATATATATATCGAAACAAGACGTGTTTTTTATCATCATCATACATACATATACACACATATATACTATAATTTTTAATATTTCGTTGGAAAACTAATTATAATGTACATGTATACCAAATTTGTCCTATAGGCAGCAATATTAAAATTTTTAAAATCGTCTCGACAGCGCAACCTGTTGCGTAATATGCATCAAAAGTAAACTTTTGTCAAGATTAGATGCAAACTTATATCGATTTTCATCCATTGGTCCTTGAAATACAGCATCAACAAAAAATGGATATGCACACAGAAAAACAGACATTTTCTAAAAAAGGGTCAAATCGTTATCAATAAATCTCAAAACGCAAAAATTCCTGGAAAATTCCTCGAAATCCTGTAATTGAAAATTTTTATTTTCTTTTTAACCTTCGCTTATATTAATCATATGACCGCCTTGCCTTTTTCAGGGCAAAATTGTAATGTTGTTTTCACTGCATTGTTTTTCAATGAATGAAATTATATATTTCAACTTGAGATTAAAAATGCATTTGTGTACATGATTATAATCCTTATTACTACATTTTAACACCTTCAAACTTGAAAAACAAGCTAAAATTCATGATTATACAATTTTGAATTATAAGTGTATTTCGGGGGAAAAAACAGCTCAGTGATCGGATGTATAAATCAGCGGCGGTCAGATGGTTAAACGAGTTAATCACGTGATTTGATGAAAAATATATTGTACTTATCCTCATTTTCCAGAAAATCCTTGTTTGCTGTTAAACCTTTATGCACTGATTGCAAAATATTACATAAATTGGGTTTACTGATAAATGGATATAACGAGTTTGATAAATTTTGGGATTAATGTTTTTTTTTTAGAGGAAAATTCGATTGGACTTATACTTATCTACAAAGAATTTTTCTTGTGTGAAAAAAAGACTAGACATATCCTCATCGTCAGGAAAATATTTTTTTGCTCTTAATCCTTTATCCACTGGTTGCAAAATAGGGCAGAAACTGGTTTCACTCGGAAGTGGATATAACGATTATGATAAAAACTTAGAACTAAAGTTTTTTTGATAAGGCATACCAATCGGACTTATCTTAATATTAAAATTAGCATTTCATTGTTAACCTCCACTCCACCTGCACAAAATTATGACAAAAATCTGGTTTTCTTAAAAATTAATGTAATGATTTTGGCAATAACTTAGGGGTTCTTGGGATGATAAACTGATAGGACTTATTCTCACATTCAAGAAAATTTGTTTTGATTGTTAAAGTTTGGCAAAATATGGCAGAAACTTGGATTTCCAGAGAATGAGTCAAACGATTTTGATACAAATATGGGAATAAGGGATTTCTAGACGGCAAAGTCATCGGACTTCTTTTTATCTTCAGGAAAACTGCCGTTTATTATTAACACTCACTCCGTCCATTGCAAAATATGACAGAAACTTGATTTTCACAGAAATAAATCTACTGAGTTTAATAAAAGCTTACGGTGGAGGATTTTTTTAGATGGCAAACCTATTGTATTTATATTCATCATCAGAAAATTTAGTTTTCACTGTTAGCCATTATTTCGCCAGTTGAAAAATATGTCAAAAACTTGGTTCTCTGGGAAGAAACTCTAACGATTTTGATTAAAAAAAATTGCAGCTAAAAGTTTTTTGTTTCTTTGCTTGTTTGCTTGTTGGTTTGTTTGTTTGTTTTGTTTTTGATAACGAATCCATCTGGCTGATCCTCATTTTCACGAAAATTAGCGTCCACTGTTAAACCTTACTTCGGCAGTTGCAACATATGGCAGGGACTTGGTATTATTAGAAACTATATATTTTTCGGAAAAAATTAAATTTAGGGGATTTTTGAGTTTACAGTTCAATCTGAATTCTGAATTGTCCTCCTCTTCACCACAATTAGTGTTTACCGATAACCCGTGCATCGCTCCTTAAAAAAATGTGGCAGAAACTTCGTTTTTTGCGAAAATACTCGAAAATGTTTGATAAAAATTTAAAATTAGCGTACTTTTGAGATGGCATTCGGTATGAAATATCCTCACCTTCAAGATAATTAGCGTTCACTGATAAATGGCACTGAATCCATGAAAAAATACGACAGAAATATTGTAATCTATCTTTAAAAAAAAATAATAAAGTCAGAAGGTTTTTTTTTTTTGAGATGAGAAACCGATTTTCTTTTTCAGGAAAAATAAGCGATTTCCAGGAACGAAATATAGAAGAAACCAGATTTTCTGGCAAACTGCTTGAATGATTTTAATAAAAAATTACTGTTAGGGGTTTGAGATGATATCGTAATTTTCGGTGTATAATCCGCAATTTAGATAAGTCACTTTTTCACCAAAAATTTTAATTGACAAATAAAGTTATATTTGTAGGAGCTGTACCTTCGGAAAAAATATAGATTTTTCTATTGTATAAAATTTCTGGTGGAGGAATGGCATATTTTGCCATACACCGAAAATTACAGTAATTACATTTAAATTTCTTTTATCTCCAGGAAAGTTATCTTTTATTGGTAATTCGCGCTCCACCCGGGGCAAACAAACCACACATATACCGGGTGATCGACACATATACCAAGAAAATGTAAAAAAAAAAAAAAAAAATATTCAAAAACTACTGACTGTAGCTCTTTGCGTTTTTCGTTAAAATACCCAGAAAAGAACCGAATTTCCTTTATATATAAACAGAAGTATTAGTTACATTTTCCACCAAGAAATCGCTCTCTATCCGCGGTATCCTCTTCCATTTTAAACCCGATTCGCTTTCTCAAATGACACCATTTTACAAATACTGAAGATTTTTTCATGAGAATATCCAAAGTGGAACGTCTGAGGGCCATTCTCATTGACGACAACTATCACATTGATCATTTACAGTCCTAATTACACTGGTGAACAGAGCCTGATTAAGGGGGAAGCACACATTATTTATACTTACACCGTTATTTTTTAACAAATACTTTCCTCCTATAATAAACAGGAAATTCTCATTAAAAATTATTTTAAAAGAATTCTGGTGTCTAATAACGGTGAGTAAATTGGATTGTTTCACACCGTTAATTTTTTATAAAAAATATTTCCTCGTGAAAGCGTGGAATTTCTATGACATGAAGTAAAAAAAAATTGTAAAAATATTCCGGTGAGAGCGGAGATAATGTGTGCTTCCCCATTAATCAGGCTCTGCTGGTGAATGTGCTGTGCCACTGTAAAAAAGCATGTGCCACCTGATGGAGACAGTTTAAACTGATTTGATAAAAAAACTTTTGTTACCTAAAAAAAATCGATGAATTTTTGTGCATTTCAGCGAAAATAGCATAGTGCTACGGTCAATATTTTTTGAATATTATATTTTTTATTTTTCCTGAGACTTTAGGATCACGCAGTATATTAAAAAAAAAAAAAAAAAAAAACTTTATTTACACTACGAGGGGTTTTTACAATATGACCGAGTTTCTGGTACTTTATATATAAGAAAGCAAAAATACTTATGTTTTCTTTGCAATATAGCCTCTTAAATTAACTTTAAATAACCATTAAATACATCTTCTCCGTTAATGTGTGATTTATGATATAAAGGTTCTTTAAGGAAATAAAAATTAATTGTAAATATTTGAATTTTTCTTTTATGAAAAGTCACGTTTAGTAAACATAATTTCAGGTATCAGGAAATTTTTTATTTTATCTTTCAAAATGACGTGGTAAAACAATTTAATTATACATCATATTTTGTTCTTTTTATTTCATTTTTTTTCGAAAATTCTATATAGCATACTTATAGGTTATTCGAATATTTAGTTTAGTCAATAACATTAATTGGATGCATAAAAAAGATACACATATACAATGACTGAATACATAAATATAACACAATAAAGATAAATTAAAAAAAATAATAAAAAAGTAAAACTCACTAACGTTATATAAATACTATTGATTTTTTATACAAAGTAACAGCTGCGCCTTTTTTTTTATACATAGATATATGATATAATATGTTTATATTATATATATATATATATATATATATAATAGTCTTCGGCAAAAGTCACACCCGATCCTTGGTACAGTCGGCAGCAAAATTATTCGAACGCTAGCAATAATTCCTATATAAAAAAAGTGCACTTAAAATTGCTTTGTAAAATAAATCCTTATCAAGTCATGGTCTTAGTCACTGTAAGAACAGGATTCAACAAGGATTTCTTTAACAAAACAGTATTAAGTGTACTTCATTTACATAGGAATTATGTAACGCTCGAATAATTTTGCTGTTAATAATACCTTGAAAATTTTAAAAACTCTAAAAGAACTGTTCAACCACTATGTGAAAATTTTGTTTAGTTAAAATTAGGTCTGTGGTAGACAGGGGGGCAAACATTAAAATTTCAAACTGGAAGAAGGTCTATTGTTAGCTCGATAGAAATGTCTTTCTAGACAAATGTTTTGAAAAAAAAAATAAAAAACTTTTTCTTACTATGCTTTTTTGGAACGTATGGAGGATTAAAGTTTTCGTTTAAAACCCTCCCCCTTCCCTATCCACTGTATCTTGAAACCACCTTGGAAATTCTGAAAACTGTACAAAAGTGCTTAATCAATTTGAGGGGGGACATTCTTAGTTTAAAAATGGAGCTAAGGGAAACAGGGACATCCAGGTAGGGAAATTTGAATTTGAAATGGGAAAATGTTTTTATTTTATCCCGTTGAAAATGACTTCTCTAAACAAACATTTTTAAAATTATGTTTTCTCTTACTTTATTTATATATTATCTGATTAAGTATAATGCAAATAGTATCGATACTCTCCCCTGTTCTTCGGCATTACGTTGGAATTTCAGAAAACTGAATATAAATAACGTATTCAATGTATATAAGGGAGATTCCTTGGGTTTATAAAATTGGTAAATAGTGTATATTGTTCAAAACATTTTTTTTTCTGAAATATAATTACACAATTGTATAGATGCACTAAAAATTTTAAACATTTTATAATAATAATTACACGAGATCAAAATTAATTTTAATGCCAATATTTTCTTTTTTTTTTTCAATGTATCAATATATGTTATTTATATTGCTACATCAAATAATCTTATGGCTTGGAAAATCAGGAGTGTTTCTGTGATGTAGCACATAATCTAAGGACATTTACTTGTATCGGTATGTTATATTACGTGGAAAGTTATTTGCCGTTTGTAGACATTAACGTTTAAATGTTATTGGTTTTTACTTTGCATATCAGCCGTACATATATGTATAACTTTAAATTATTCAAGAAATTTAATATAAATGTATATTTTTATACATATTTAATAATTAAATTAATGATGCAAATATCTTATATATATATATATATATATATATAATCATCAACTAACATAAGTGTTTATATTGTAAAATTTTTGTACAATAATTTAAATTTTACCTGATTTTAATTAAGCATTAATACGATGTTTACTTCACAGCCATTGGATCCTAAATACTTCATTAAAAAAAAAAAAAAAATCTGGTGTGAAATAACCACACGACTTCTATTACCCGCTATTACATGTATTACATGCATTTTTGAGAGATAATGTGATCAGAAAACATAAAAGTGGCCTAAAGAGAAAATCGTTAGAGCCGTTTTTTAGATACCAACTTTTACAAAAAATCAATTATTGACCGAAAAAAAATAATTACATACAAAAGCATATTTAAAAGTGAGTTAAAATGGCGAGTTTGAAAAAAAATCCGTACAACCGTTTTTAAAGGAACGCCTTTGCGAGGCCTGAAATTGAGCTATTTATACAGGCCGCCTATCAATTTTCCTGAACTAACCAACTATATCATTCGAAAGGACATCTAATAGAGTGTTTATATAGCATGCTTGAAGAAAATCGTTTGAGCCGTTTTTGAGATACGGAATTACGGTCCCACTTCCGGTTTCCGATGTCCCACTTCCGGTTTTTCAATTTTCACCAAAATTTGGAAATTTCATCTGTACACCAGACATATTTCAATTCTAAAGTTTCGTAGATCTATCTTTATTAGTTTCTGAGCTATAATATCCAGAAGATTCTCCATATACATACATACATACATACATACATACACACACACACACACACATACATACACACTGACCAATTGCCAAAAACCACCTTTTTGGACTCAGGGGACCTTAAAACGTGTAAATCAGGTGAAAACCCGATATCGAATTTTCAGACCGAAAACAATACTTCCATTACCCTACGGTAGTAGGGTAATGGAAGTAAAATGATGTTATTGTACTTGTAAATTGCAAGTCTCAGCATGTTTTCTATACATTGCAGAAACAGATTCAAATAATTAAAATAAAAATTCTGTGTTGCTACCCATGTAAATTTAATTATAACTGTAGATAAATAATATATATATATATATATATATATATATATATATATATATATATATATATATATATATATATGTATAATCTATATATATATATATATATATATAAATATGTATAATTTATATATATATATATATATAAATATGTATAATATATATATATATATATACTAGCAGGCTACGCCCGCTTCGCTGGTCACTATTTTTAAAATGAATCATTATAATTAATGAATTCTCAAAATTGCGTTAATTTTTATCATGTGAAAAAAAAAAAAAAATGAAAAAAAAAAAAAACTCTGATCAGGAAAAATGTCGCACCGGGTCCCCACTGCCTTCGGCAGCGTAGACCCGTGCGTGATGCGCACGCGCGAATGCATATATATGAGCGCCCTAATAATTTTACAAATTCGAATATATCCGCAATCGATTTGTAAGTATCGAAAACCTCTATATACCAATTTTGAACGATCTGACACTATTTTAATTTTTTTGCCCCCCCTCCCCTCCCCCCTACTCGCCCCTCCTAATAACTTTACACAATCGAAAATATCCCCATTCGACTTGCAGACTTCTTAAACCTATCTGTACCAATTTTGAACGGCCTAACTGTATTTCTATTTTTTTTTTACCCATAGCCCCCCCTTACCGCCCCACCCCCCTACCCGCCCCTCCTAATAATTTTACAAATTCAAAATCATCCGCAATCGATTTGTAAGTATCGGAAACCTCTATGTACCAATTTTCAACGATCTGACACTATTTTTAATTTTTTTGCCCCCCCCCTCCCCTTCCCCCTTCTCGCCCCTCCTAATAACTTTACACAATCGAAAATATCCCCATTTGACTTGCATGCCTCTTAAACCTATCTGTACCAATTTTGAACGGCCTAACTGTATTTCTATTTGTTTTTGCCCCATAGCCCCCCCTTACTGCCCCACCCCCTACCCGCCCCTCCTAATAATTTTACAAATTCAAAAATATCCGCAATCGATTTGTAAGTATCGGAAACCTCTATGTACCAATTTTAAACGATCTGACACTATTTTTATTTCCCCCCCCCTCCCCTCCCCCCCCTTCTCACCCCTCCTAATAAATTTACACAATCGAAAATATCCCCATTCGACTTACAGGCCTCTTAAACCTATCTGTACCAATTTTGAACGGCCTAACTGTATTTCTATTTGTTTTTGCCCCATAGCCCCCCCTTATGCATGTGAAATCACGTTTTGTCCCCCCCCGCCCCTCTTGGGGACCGAGTTTCAAAAATTCCAGAAACCGATTTTTAGACATTTGTATTAGCTATATTTTAAAGCAAAAATTTTACGGATATCTGTTTTTTTGTTTGAGATAGGAAGGATTTTGTGAAATTACGTTTTGCCCCCCCCCTCCCCCCCTTGGGGGGCGAATTTTGTAAAATCGCTTGCGGCGTTGTCTTTCTCGGGTCGTAAACATTAACCGTGCCAAATTTGGTCCCGCTCGGTGAAACGGCCTAGGATTCTATAGCGGACACACAGACACACAGACTCTGCTCTTTTATATATATAGATCTATATTACATGAAGATTACCCAATATTAGCAAAATTTTAGTTCATTTAACATGACATAATTTTCATTATATTTTAGTCTTTAACTTTATGAATATGTAACTTTATCTTTGAAAAGTAAGTTATCGAATTAATATTAACTACATCATCGAATAATTATACCTGGTCACCCAAATGTCCGTTAACATTTGAAATTTCAATAATTCATGGAATAAGGTAGAGAAGTAAAAATTTATGCACATGCTTGAAATGGCATGATGTTTTATTTAAACAACAACAACAACAACAACAAAAGCGGGCAGGCAACAGAAAAACTGGACGGAAAAACATCAGTGACACCCACGTGATAAATATGTATAAAATGAGCTGTAATGAGAGATAGAATCAGATGCAGCAAAATGCGTCAGGTTGACTGGGCCAAAAAAGGAAGCTTTACTATCAGTATAGAAATCTTCTTTTTTAGACGATTCTTCCCGCAGTGTCCAACCAGACGTAAGTATTGCTGGATCAATTTAGGAAGAAATGGAGAGTTTAGCAGGTTCACCTACAAACTGGAAAGTCAGCGCAATATCTCTCTTCCAATATATATATATATATATATATATATATATATATTCCTATTAATAGTATATTTATATATGTGTGTATTTATATATTTTCCTAGTAACTTCTATTACTTTCTTTTAACTCATATAATACTTGTATCAAATTTCACACAAAAAGATTACATAACATATCAGAATCATTTTGTGTAACCCTGTAAACTAATTACCAATTCTATGGCCACAATTTTCTACATAAAACAAGAGCTTTTAAATATTGTTATAACATTTATTATATTTAATAGGATGTAACCACGTTAAAATGAACTTTTAAGAAATGCTGTCTATAGACTGTAATGGTACGAAATTCTTTTGTATGTCACTGAAAATGAGTCACAGTTATTTTATATAATAATAAAAAGAATACACCTAATTAATTATAATTCATTAATATTTCAATCTAATTTGACATCATTTGGATGATTAAGGAATACTATCCGAATTTCTATGGTGTGGTTCTGTAAATAAATTATTTAGTCTATACATTGCTTTATTTATTTATTTTATTTATTTATTTTGCCTGGTTATTCCATTATAATGAAGGCAGCATAAACGCGTTAAAATGCGCATTCTTCAAAGGCTCTAATGTCACAAAATTATTTTCTGTGTATCTGTAAACGAACCATAAACATTGTACACACCAGTAAAAATTTTTCAACTAATTATATGTTTTTCATGAATAATTTTCGAAATTCTTCATGGTTTTGATGATTATGCGACATTGTCGGAACATTTTTGTAAGGTCCTGTACATTAACTATGAAGTCTAAGTACACATATTTTCTAGAGAAAACATGAGTTTAAGCATCTCAGTAATGTACGCCAATTCCATTTTATTGAATGCAGAGTAGTTCGTTTAAAATGCATTTAAACGAAATTCACCCCATAGGACATAATGAAAAGAAAAAATTGGTGCGTCCCTGTATATAACACAGGTCGGCAAAAATGAAGTTGACAAAATTTGATTTGATGATTTTTGCTGATCTTTAAGTTTTTTGACGCTCTGAAACCGAAAATGCAGCCCATTTGTCTCTATCACGTAAAGATTTTTGTCAATACAAGGTGTTTACCGACACAATTTCTTACATATACCATCATAACAGAAGGTTGGTTGGTTGACATGGTTTTACGTCAAACTAGTGCTGCGCTATTACAATAATAGGCATCCATGATTAATTAATAATGGAAACATACTATAAATCCTACCGTGTAATTATATTGGTGGAAGAGTAATGGAAGAAATTGTATAGGTAGGCACCCTGTATTGACAAAAATCTATACGTGATAGAGAAAAACTCGATCCATTTTCGGTTTCAGCACACCAAGAAGCATAAAGATCATCCACAATTATAAATTAAAAATTTTACATGTCGACCTGTGTAATCCATCAATAATATAGACATAAAAAATATACTGCTATTTATATACATAGTTTGAATGGATGTACCAATTTGCAAGTCAGTCGGAGGAATTTTGCATCCGCTATAGCGGTAAATACAAATTCTGTCCGTAGGCCGTAATGACAAGAAAAACTTTGTGTCCCTGTACATGAATTACAAATAGAGTATACACCCAAAACTATACAGCTAATTCCTTATGGCTCACGAACATGTGTACCAAATTTCAAGTTCATATCGTGATTTTTGCGACCACTATCTCGAGACAAATAAGCAAACAGACGGAACCTACATTTGTTTAAGTCTCCATATGGAGGCCTCCACTGACGTTTCGGCAATAATACTTAAAAAATAAAAATAGTTATAATTTTAAAATAACGCTAAATATAAATATGGTTGATAATGATGAGATTTTTTTTCTTTTCTACAACAATAACGAAGTAATAATATTTAATGTTGAAATTATTAAAATCAGATATAAAAACTATCTTTCGATTAAAAGTCTCTTTTAGTGGATAAACGAGACATACTATGAATGGATAGAAGAATAAATTCGATTAAACAGTTTAGCATAAAATAATAAATTATATTATTATCAGGTCAAGAAATCAACAAGAAAGTGTGATGCATTATTTAAAAAATCTTTCTAATAGTGTTAAAAATTCTTAATGCTTCTTATTTAAAAATGTAAATAAATAAATAAAAATAATTTGCATAAATGTTTGTGCAATAGCATTGAAAAAAAAATTAAGTTTGTAAATATAACAAAAGAAAAATATAATAATAAATATAAGAAATAAGTAATTATCTTGTTATACATATATTTAAAATGAATTTGTGCGTACCAGTATTTCAACTTTAAAAGTTAGGACACGTATCATATAATGGATATTATAGCAATTTCTCTCTAAAGAGATGCTTTTAAATTTTCGATAACTGAATAACTTCTTTAAAATAATTTTGCATATGATTTATAAAAAATTCATCCATATCTACGTTCGATATTAACTCATTTATATGGACCTCATAATTATGTCCCTACTGTAAAGTACAGTAAACATCAGTTCGGACACATTACACATAATATTTTTCAAAATTCACTTTTAACCATTAACAAAATGGAACGACATATGCAAATGATTTGCACCATTTTCAAGTGTAATGAAAAAAAAAAAAAAATCTTTAAAACTCATTTTGGCTCTAAACTACACAATACAGTATTAATGATACCGTAAGCAATTACTATGTTTAAACAATAAATATATCCGTCAGGTTGCAAATGATTTGCACCATTTTCAAGTGTAATGAAAAAAAAAAAATCTTTAAAACTCATTTTGGCTCTAAACTACACAATACAGTATTAATGATACCGTAAGCAATTACTATGTTTAAACAATAAATATATCCGTCAGGTTTCAGTACGCACATGTACGAAAATTTTAACTGAACCAGAACCTATATCCTAAATAATGTACGTAGCGATAAACACCAATAAAGTGTATGAATATTGATTTACTTAAAATTGTATAATCCATTTAAATAATCTCCTTGTATTATTAAAATCTGTGAGCATCTGTCTGTCTGTCTGTGAAAAATGACTTGTAAGCGCTAAAGCTCCGGCGCTAATGGTCGCAGCGCCTCGAAACTGGTGTCGACAGACGCAGAATTTCTTCATCTCGACATCGCGATAATTCACTAAGCCATGCGACCCTAATTAGCGGAGATGTTAATTAAAACGTCGACCCATGTCTACCGAAAAATGACCGATGAATTCACGGCTATTTGCTTAAAAAGAGACATTCTTACGGAAAAAGTGGAAAATAAATTAGAAATATAAGTCGTATCGTTACAAATAAGATATCAAATGAAAGGGTCGATTTTTCTGAATCCGACAGTTTAAACGGCTTATCGATCGGACAATTACATTTTTAAAAATTAACTAAACTATAAAAAATGGTGGCAACAAATCAAAACAATTTTAATATCGCAGACGATCGTCTACAGTCTTAAACGGAAAGAGAAACATCTGGTATCTAATGAGGTCACGTGTTTTGGTAGTGCGATTAAAAATTGCAATTTTGAAAAGGCTTCAGTTTTTAAATGTCGCACACAAAACTTCGTACACAGCCCTAACATCACAAGACAGCCTTGCAGTTCAAATTTCATCGAATTTCGAAAAAATTTACATTTTAATTGGAAATTAAATTTTATTCTAATACGCGTATTTTAAATTCTAGTTATGATTAAATTATTTTTAATCCATCATTCAAAAGATATTATTAAGTTCTTTCATATTATCGAAAGTGGAATTCGAGATTTCACCTGATTTACACGTTTTGATGTCTCCTGAATCGGTTTTCTTTTGTATCTCAGCTACTAATTTAAATAATTTCATAACTAATACATCATTAGAAAGCTTTGTTGATTTGGAATCGAACAGTAGATTAAAGAAATTTCTACCACCAGATGGCGCTGTAATATTTTAAAATTTTAATATTTCAATTTCTAATTATGATTAAATTATTTTTAATACATCATTCGAAAGATATTTTTAAGTTCTTTTATATTATCGAAAGTTTTCACCAGATTTACACGTTTTGAGGTGTCCTAATTAGGTTTTTATGGCATCTCAGCTAATCGAGTTAGACCGTTCAAAATTGGTATACGTAGGTTAATTAGGAGGGGATGAAAGGGTGGTGAGAAATAGGCGTGCACCGCGAGCGTATCCCCTAACTTGTGCGCGCGCAGCACGCATGGGACTGCGCTGCTAATGGCAGCGGGGACCCAGTCAGACTTTTTAACCGATGAGAAAAGATTTTTTTGATTTTCTTTTCTCAGGAATAAAAATTAGATTTGAGAAGGAATATGTGCTCGCAGCGCGCATGAGTTTGCGCTGCCGAAGGCAGTGGGGACCCGGTGTGAGTTTTTACCCGATCAAAACTGATTTTTTTTTTCAGGGGGCACAAAGGATCAGAGAAGGAATACGCGCGCTCAGCGCGCACGAGACTGCGTTGCTAAAGGCAGTGGGGACCCGGTGTGAGTTTTTACCCGATCAGATTTTTTTTTTTTTTTTTTTAGGGGGCACAAAGTGTCAGGGAGGGATTACGCGCGCGCAGCGCGTGTATTCCTTAACTTCTGCACGGGACTGCGCAGCCGAAGGCAGTGGGGACCCGGGACGACATTTTACCCGATCAGAAATGATTTCTTTTTTTTTTTTTTTAATTTCTTTTCTTAAGACTGAAAGTTATTGTTAGTGATTCATTAATTATAGTGATTCATTTGAAAGTACTGACCCGCTAGCGGGCGAAGCCCGCTAGTACTTTAACATCTTTTGAAAAGGAATTCGTAACATATCTTAACTAAACCGTGTGAGTTGTTGTCCAAACCTTTTCCAAACTGTACGCATTTAACCTTTATAAATATTTAGTTCAGTCGAAAATAATGTAGCACTTATTATTCTTTTTAACCCTCTAAGATTCATTGATTTAGCAACGAAACCAATGAAACCTTAATATTTTTAATGCGTCAGTTTTTTCAATATTTTTACTGAGTTTTGATTTATTTTTAAATTTTGTTTTTTCTCTGTTCGGTATATGGAAGCACAACTCCGAAACGTAATTAATGATAATAAGAAAGCACCACAGAATTCGCATTTTAAAGTTAAAAGTACAAAACTTTAAATAAACAACATAAAGGAAAGAATTCGCAACAATTGTTTCGGGTCTAAAGAACGCACGATCCTTCGTCAGGCGAACAAATTAGACACGAGTAGTGCAGCCAAAGAGGCGACGCACCTGTTTCCGCTTTCACTGCAGCGTGTGCTTGCAGCTGCGTTTTGTGCGTTGCTGCTTTGTATGCAGAAATTGTGGCTACTTTGTTCGCCTGACGAAGCGGCGTGTGCTCTTTCAACCTGAAACAATTGTTGCGAGTTAATTGCATTTTATGGCGTATATTCAAAGCCTTGTACTTCGTAATTAACAATGTTTAAGAAGAAACTAAATGCAGATTTTTTTTTTTTGTGCAAGTTCGTAATTGCTGCATTAATTGTGTTTTCGTAATTAATTTTTCCTTTAATAGAAGGACGTATCGTTATTTTAACCTGAAACATCTGTTGGCAGATTTTTGTAATTTATAGTGTTTACTTATAAATTTAATTATTTGATAAATTAATCCTTTTTTGAATTGAATCAGGTTTACAAATAGGTGTTTCAAAGCAAAAATTGCTCGAAAATTAAAATTGATAAATTTTTCTATTTATACATTTATGTTTATCTATGCTTCTACACGGAGAAAAAGAAATATAACGCCTCCGTTTAGAATGAATAAGTAGTCTTTTTTATTTTTTTATCCCCAGACTAGAAATCTAGATTTATGAGCTATGTGTATAAAGTAAACAAATAACCTGGATAGACGAAATGATCGAAATTTCATATACTCTTTTAGTTGCTGAAACAATATTATAAATATTATGAATCATTTGTATTGCGAAAAATTTTCGCTTGATTTTCTAAGCATTGGGTCATAAACCAAAATTATAGTTACTAAAACTCACCACTTGCGTTGTCCTTTATTTGTAGAGATTTTTAAATAAGTTTGACAACGATAATATGGGAAAGCGATCTAGAATTTTAGTAGGGGTTTTTAGAACTAGCTAACAAAGGGAGGCATAATCAAAGTTGCCAACCTAATCCGGCAAATTGTTAGTACCGCCCCATTTTTCTACACCTCTTAATTTTTAGAGTGTTTCTTTCCTTAATTCATCGTAAATACATTTGAAGAGAATTACTCAAAAATTAAGTGGTGTAGAAAAAGGGGCGGTACTAACAATTTGCCGAATTACGTTGGAAGCTCTGCATAATTTATCAGGATGACATGGAACTATTTTTATTAGGGACACAAACTAGATTCTAGATGTCAGTTGCAGAGCTGTTTTTCAATGCAGTAACTATTTTTGAAATTATTTTATCAATTTTGAAAAGAAATTGAGCAGTGAGCGTCAAAGAATCAATTTCAATTAATTGAGCTTATATATGGTAATATTTCGAAAGAGATATTTTACACAAATTATAGGCTTTTACACTGTATAATACATAAAATTGTATTTAAAATGTATTTGCATAAAAACGAAAAACAAAGAAAAACTCAATGCAGTAACTATTTTTGAAACTACTTTTTTAATGCAGTAACTATTTTTGAAATTATTTTATCAATTTTGAAAAGAAATTGAGCAGTGAGCGTCAAAGAATCAATTTCAATTAATTGAGCTTATATATGGTAATATTTCGAAAAAGATATTTTACACAAATTATAGGCTTTTACACTGTATAATATATAAAATTGTATTTAAAATGTATTTGCATAAAAACGAAAAACAAAGAAAAACTCCTTTCAAGCCCATTTTTAGTAAAATAATGTTTTAAGAAGAACATCTGGTCGAATGCTAGTCATTTTTTTTTTTTTTTTTCAAAAATTATTTCACTTATTTCTTTCTTTCAAAGATTACTTTTGAAAACAAAAATAGAACAGTTATAAAATTTATTACTTATGTTAAAGTTTTTTTAAATTAGCGATTAAATGTTGACTATTCCATTCATAATTTTATTTTTATCTATTTATTTGTTTATCAAATTAAGCTCAAAAGAATAAAATGAGAAAAAAAAGATTATTGCTTTAATTTTTCACACTAGTGCAAGTGGCCTCCATTTTTTTTTTTTTTTTTTTTCAAAAAATGACTTCTTATCAAAATAATAAAACATATATATTCTGAATCTTCCATTATTTTTAAATATTATACAATCTATATCCTATTAAATAAGTCTAAAACATATTGATACATTTATGTTTTGGTTCGAAAATATTTCGGCGTGAAATTGAAGTAATATTCCATATCTTATGGATGTCCCGTTATTTTCTATCAAAAATCTTTTCTATTCATCCCTTGAAAGCAATGGTAATTACGCGAAGAGACATTCTTGCGCTTGAAGAAAGGCAGGCCTCCAGGTCTGTCGCATAAATCAACACCGGAATAAATAGGAAGGAATTTCGGAATGACATCTGCTGTTCACTTTGTTGCATTCCGAAAAAAAAGGAATTTTTATATCTAAGTACGAAGATATACAGGATGGAATCATTTTTTTATACATAAAAAAGAACATACAATTTTTTCTTAATTAAGATCCTCAAAATGAGTATTTTGATTTATTCTTACTAATAATTAATTCGCCTGTATTTAACAGGCTAAATTTAATGATAAATTATATTACATAGTTATTTTGAAGAAAAAAAAGTGAATAAATAATACTACTAAACCGAATGGGTCATTCTAAGTTAAACAAATAAAAATATAAAAAATTATTTTGATTCCTCTTTTTTTTTTTTTTTTTTTTTTTTTTTTTTACACTTAAATAGTGAAAAAATTAAACATAATAAAACATCTTAATTTTGAATTTAAGTAAATTTTAAATTGCAGAGTAATAAAAACTTAAAAAATGAATGAAACTAATTAATGTATTTTTAGTAAACATAAACCAAGGACTTGTTATTAGAAAGCTGCTGTTATAGCATTCCAAATTTTGATTTAAAATTTTAATTATATATATATATATTTTTTTTTTCTAGAAAAAGAAAAAAAAAAAAAAAAACTACACTGTAAATACAAGTGTCTGAAATTCAGACAAAATTGCGTCTGAAACGGGTATTCAATTTTAAGATGCTAAAAAGTGTCTTAAAAGGCACATCGTTTCACACTCGAAACGTCTGAAATTCCGCCATCTTTGATCCTGTCTGAAGGGAATATTTTTCATAAATAGAAAGATGCGTTTTATACTGTTTACCTGTGAGAAACAGATTTTAGAATCTCCTAGAGCATAGAATACATATATTAATAATTTTTACAATAATAGTCCCCGTTGCCCCGGCAGGAATCGAACTGAATGGATTCAAAGTCGAGTGTCTTCCCAATCAAGCCATCGGTGCTCACGCTGTACTCTGCCTGCATAACGAAATATAGCCTAGTATCCGTAAAACAAATTGAATTTTTTTGTCTTTGCAATAAAACTGTTCATAAGAAGTAAAGCTCAATACATGTTATCTTAAATTTCATGTGTAGATGTTTAGAGTTTGTAGAGGTTTAGTTTTTTTTTTTTTTTTTTTTTTTTTTTTTTTTTTTCGTAAAATGCGTAATAAATATGAAAAAATAGTAACCTATGGATTTTAAACGATTTATATATATATATATATATTTAACTGGTAATGCTCTTTTAAAAAATGCTCTACTAAAAAAAATGCTCTTTTACATTTTGAAGTGCAGGGAAACATAAAATAATTTTTAAACGCGAAAAAAAAAAAAAAAAAAAAAAAAACAATTATGCACAAATTGTTTAAGATTGTTTAGCTACGAATTCGCTTTCTTAGCTACAAGTTACATGCTTCGTTTATCTTAATATTTTTTTGATTTATTACATGTCAGAATTTTAAATAAAAAATAACTTTGTTTTTTTAATTTTTAATAGAGTAAGATCCGTGTCTAAGTATTTTAAATAAGTTAACTTCTTATATTACATAAAATAATGTCAAATTTATTTGTTTAAAAAAAAAATGTTAAAACAGGATATGCATGCTGCTTAAAGTAGATTCCATACGGAAAATTTGTTAAGTAATACAAATGTCTGAATTTTTAAGTGTCTGAAATTTGTAATGTCTGAATTTTTAAGTGCATAAATTGTAAAATGTCTGAAATTTTATGTGTCTGAAAATGTTATATGTCTTAATTTCAGACATATCGACTTTATTCAGACACTTATCTGAGCTCATTTATAAAAAAGACACTTACGTGTCTTAATTTAAGACAGCAAATGCGTAAGTATTTCAGACATTTATGTGTCTGAATTGACATTTCAGACACACTTCTGTCTGAATTTAAGACGCTTCTATTTACAGTATAGTGGGCATAGGTAGACTCTGCTTAGTTCCCCATCATATTTATGTTTTCATACATTTCTAGGGCGAGACATATTATGATCATATTAAGAGAAATGAATTTGACTAAAGCTTGACACAGTGACAGAATGAAATTCCCGCCTAATAGGCTATCCACCGTTCATTTCGATATATTTATCTCATTATAATCTATTAATATATTTTATCAGGGTCAGTTCTGTTGTTCAGTATTCATGCTACTATTTCCAATGCAACAATCCTCAAAATGCACATTTATATGGAAATTTTTCAATTTCACTCTGTTGATAAAATCTTTAATTACGAATAACTTAAGAAATTTTCCTATTAGAATATTTGTATTCAATCATATTCAAACCAATATCATAAATGTAATTTTGAAGTTGTCTAATGTATTTACGATCCCCAAAATGGACGTTTAGGCTCAATTTTGCCCTATTCTGCCATGTTAAGTAAATCGTAAATTCCAAATGACTTACGAATTTTTTTAATTGGAAAAATCATGTTCAGTATTATCCATGCCAGTATCCAAAATAATATTTCAAAAGAGGTTCGACATCATACGATGAAAATATCCCTCAAGATTGACGTTTATGTGAAATTTTGCCCTATTCTGCCATGTTAAGAAATTCTTAAATTTCCATTAATTTGCGAAACTTTTATATTGGAAAATTCATAGTCAGCATTATTCATACCAGCGTTCTAAATAATATTATAAAAGTAGTCTGACATCTTTACGATGAAAATATCCTTCAAAATTGACGTTTATGTGAAATTTTGCCCTATTCTGTCATGTTAAATTCGTAAATTCCAAATAACTTGCGAAACTTTCAAAGTAGCACGTTTATAGTTAATGATGTTCATTCCGAATCCAAAACTGATATTTAAAACTGTCTTGACATCTTTACAGTAAAAAGTTTCTACTTAATGGGCGTTTAAGTGAAATCTTGCCCTATTCTCCCACATGTTAAGAAAATCGTAAATTTCTAATAACTTATGAAGTTTATTAATTCAAATGTTGCAAATGAGTAGGGTACTTGATAGCGTTGAAAGTAATATTTTAAAATTGATCTTACTTCTCTGCGAGTATTTGTTCTTGAGATATCATGTACAAAAGCTAACAAACTCACTAACGGACTAACAAAATAACAGACACCCTACAGACGGACAGCATGCAAATTTTGTCATTTTCGGATTCTTCACGCCTGAAAACGTGTAAAAAAGTCAAAAAACTGAGGTGGAAAATTTTCACGATTACCTAAGTTCCCCTACCTATAGTATGATGGGGAATTAAAGAAGAAAAAAAAAAAACAAAAAAAAAGAAGAAGAGGAAAGATCGATAACCTTTTTTAATATAGAATGAGATTATTATAATAAATAAATATGTTGATAACTTTAATAATGTTTACATATTTAAGCAATAAAATTCAGATACAATTTAATTTATTGATAAAGTAAGTAAATATATTATAGTAATATTCTCTTACATTTTTTGCAATACTGCATTATCTTTAGGATATTTTACAGGCATTTATGAATAAGGCTTCTTACAACGCGAAGTTTATCGTAGATAATTAAATACCTTGGTCAAAAAATCCATTTACGGCCAGGAAGTATGGATTTATTTGACTTTCTTTGTAACAAGTGTTGAATAATTAATAAAGATATTAAAGGAATAAGGATTCTCATTATAAGCAAGATTTGCTTTGTATTTATTAATTTTTTAGGAAAATATTTATATAGAGATACTATTTCTTATTTTACTTAATATTTAGGAGAATTATTATTATTATTAATATTATTTTATCTGGTTCATTAACTTTTTCTAAATCACATAATTCTTTAGATATTTATTTTAAATTTCAGACACCTGTATTTAGCTAACAAGGGAATTAGAATCAGTCAAATTCTTATTAAAACCAAACCAAGCTTAAAATAAAGAGCGTGGTCGAAAACATAGGACAGAATGCAAATTTTGAGCAACAACTCCCAATAGGGAAAGGTAGGGTTCTAGTTATTTTTATGAAAACGAACGAAACAGAATTAATGAGCAAGAAAACGTTGCAAAGTGCCAGAACATTTGGCTTGAGTAAAGAAGATTTCAAATAAAGAAGATTTTCCTTATTTACTCAAGCCAAACACTTTGGCACTTCGCCACTTTTTCTTGCTACCCGTGCCTGTTTCGTTGGTTTGCATAGAAATAGCTAAAAGTTCTAGGGTCATATCTCTTGCTCCATGGGGTTTGTTGCACAAAATTGCACTCTATCTTATGCTTTCGACCACGCTCTTTAATTTAAGCTTGATTTTGTTTCAATAGGAATTTGACTGATTCATACTTCTCTTGTAAGTTAAACTAAAATAAATAAATTAAAATAGATCTCCGTGAATTATTATATGAAAAATCTAATTCATTGTTAAACGAAACTTTAAATGTGTTTATTCATTTCTATTCATGATATCAAATAACGGTATAACAGCAAAATCGTATTTTTTTACAGCTATAATTTAGTTTGTACAAATAGAACATAGTTATTCAATAAACTGCAGGAATTAAGTTAATAGTTCGTAAATAATACAGAACATATGAGATCGTTGTCTTAATTAAATCCTATTTAAAAAAAAATCTTTATATATATATATATATATATATATATATATTTAACTTAAAATAAAAAATCATTTGGTAAAATTCGTAGCTTTCTAATGTATTTCATCAGCCTATTAATAACTGAGCAAAACTATATCTTTAAGTTATGTTCAGAAAGATTATACTATTGCAACAACGGCTGTTCAAAACGTATGCTGATTTTTCATAAAATTAGCATTTTAGTACAGCAACAAATTAAGAAATTTCAAAAGCTAAAAAAAAAAAAAAAAAAAAAAAGTTATATAGTATAGCGGTTTGGTTTTTCAATGAAAAAGAAAAAAAAATCAGTTTTCTCTACGATTTTTTTTAAAGTACTCTCACATTTTAAAGCGATCTCTCACTATTTCCCTCCCTGTGCTCTCCGTATTACGTGTTAAATGCGCCCTAAAGTAGTGCACATTAACTTTTGGCATTTGCTTCCAATTTTATAAACCTAATTTAAACTTAATATTAAAATTTGTCAAGTGCGCCAAAATTCAGTGCATAATTCAAATTTATGGAAAGTTTTCTATAATCTGCCATAATAATTATTCGAAATTAAAAATAATCTTAAAATGTCGCAAAACAGCAAATTTTTCGCATAAAATTGAATTGTGTAGATTAATGCATGGGAAATAGTACGCCATTGCATAAATATTAAAATACGAAACTAGTATTAGTATAACAACGTAGAAAATTTATACAGTGCGCGAAAAAAAAAATACAAACACAACATTAACTTGAATGAAAATATGCTTTGTTTTCATTTCGTATAAATGAAATCTTTATATGTATGATTTCGGTTACACAATTTCGTAAAGACGCATAAAAATCAAAATCTGGCTTCAAAATATTGATTTTACAAAAATTAACACTAAAGGAAATGTGGAAAAAAGTATAAGGGACACGTTCTAAAATACTTAAACTTTTCTTCAATAATCAAGAAGACTGCCTTTTTTTTTTCAATCACATGAATAAGCCGACAGTTCATGGATCCTAAAAGATCTTTTAAAGTGTCCACTGAATTTTTGTCCCAAGCGTCTTTGATAACAAAGACAAGATCCCGTGTGCATTGATATTGTGTGCCATTTTTATAACTTCTCGGGCTGGAAGCCCTAAGTTTTCGATTGGATTAGGATCGGGACTTCTCGCCAGCCAAATCAAGTAAATTTATAGAATTAGCTTCAAACCAGAGTTTTGCTCTCATAGAAACGTGTATCGAAGCATTATCACGTCGGAAAATGTAGTCCCCTGAAGTAGTCAGTGGCGCTTCAGGTAACAAACTTTTTCCTAACATATCAACATATTTGTCTGAATTCATTTTACTGTTGATAATGACTATTGGAGTGGTTCCATTTGCCTCAAAAGCGTCCAAAACCATTACCGAGCCACCGTCATATTGACTTTTGGAAAACAATTCTTTGACCTTTCGCAGATTCATATCAAATTAACGAAAACCATCAGGTTCATCAAGGTTGAACATTTTTTTGTCAGAAAAAATTACATCAGTCCATTTTTGACCAAGAGAAATGTATTTTTTTGCAAAGTCAGTTCTCTTATGATGATTTGTAAGAGGTGAACGTCACACTAACTTTCGAAAAAAAAAAAAAAAAAAAAAAGGAAATATTTATTTAAAACATTTTGAACAGTCCTTTGGGAACATGGTAAATTCAAATTTTGTCTAACATCATTTGCAGTTTCTTTTTTCTCGCAAACTCACCTTACAATAATTCTTTTCGAGTGAGAATTTTTGGTCGCCCAGTTCGTTTTGTCATGCCATATACCCTAGATTATTTTAGAAAATTATGAACTACCGTTTTAGATCTGTTGATTCTTTTTGAAATGTCCCGTCAACTTAATCCACATTCTCGAAAAGCAACAATTTTCCCTTTTCCAGAGTCAGAAAGATGAGTTCCTTTGGGAACCGATAAAAAGTTATGATGAAAGTCAACGAGTGCGAAAAGTCTTTCATAAACTAATCTTTTAACCCGAGATTGTCATTTTCTGTTTTCACATATGCGAATTTTTCAATAATTAGGGAAGAAAAAATAATGTTCTTATACTTTTTTTCCAACATCATTTGGATTTAAAAATCAAAATGTAAATTTAAGCAGATTTATATTTGGAAATTTTAATTAGTTTACACAAGAAATAATTTAATTTTACTCCTATTTCGACTTGAAAAGTTTGCCCATAATTCCGTAAACAAGACTTGTAGAACTGGCGATTTTTCGCGTTTACTTATACTTTTTTCGCGCACTGTATAAGGAAAATTGATAGAATGAGAAAAAGGTTAAACTAGTAGATGGGACATTTCAGTTTCCGAATGGTCGGGATGATCAGTTAAGTTCATTTCTCTTAACAGGAATATAGAATAACCTAAGGGGACCAGATAAGCAAAATTCGAAAAAAGAAAAAAAAATTGTATCTTTTTATATCATTAAATAGTTTAAAATTTTATCTTTTCAACGATGTGTGAATTACGTTTATACATATATATAAATCGCTGTAACTTTTCATTCGTTCTGAGTGCACTTCATAGCATACTGTTGTAAATAAAATCTTTAAATAAATTTTTCTCCAAACGTAGATTTTTCAGGTTTTTATCCCCCCCCCCCTTTTTTTTTAAATATCTATAAAACTTAAGAACTTCAATGACACGTATATTATGTTATAATGTACACTTTATCGCAGGGTTTGATGATTTTTTGAGAATTATTGATTTTATTCAGTGAAATTTTATGAAAAATGCTAATTTAAAAATGATTTTCAATAAATAATTAATGGTATTTTTATCAGTTTCACTTAGACGTAAAATATCTGTTAAATTATGTTCAACATGCTATTCTAACTACCAAAAATAATTTTAAACTCAATCTTTCACCGTTTCAGAGAAAAGGGTCCATAAAATTGGTGAATTTAATATGGCAAAAATAGCTCTTTCTTGGCTTCCATAAAGTAGAATTTTATAAGAAATGAAAAGAGACCTCTCAATACATTATTATTATTATTATTTTAAATCAACGCATATTCAATACGGTTTTAATTTAATATATAATTAACACGTTGAGCGCCACGCAAATTCTTAAAATCCATTAAAATTCCATAATGATTCCTCCGGTAATAAATATTTTTTTAAAATAAATTTTCAATCATTAAATGTAATTTTTTAAATTTTATATCCTACTTTATATCCACCATCGATGGTTGACGCGGCATTATACCATATTTGACACTATCAGCCACCGATGGCTGACAGGGCGCTCAACGTTTTAATTTTTTATTGGTACTGCTTTTTCTTTCGGGGTAAAACTTTCACTGAAATGTTTGAAGTATAACATGTTCTGCACACACCTAAAGTTTCAAGACGATTCCTTCAGTACTTAGAGATATATGACAAAATGTCTAGAATTTTGAATGGCTGACATGGCGCTCAACGTGTTAAAAATATTTTTACTTGTATCGCAAAAATTATTTTAAAAGCAGTCTAATTCCTTTATGATAAGAATAATCTTCGTAATACGTTTTTATGTAAAATCTTGTCCTTTTCTGCCATGTTAATGAAATATTAAATTTCGAATAGTATAACATTTTTTAAAAAATTAGAATGCTTAAAATTAGAAAAATTATCGACAATTTTATAAATCATGTTTTAACAATGCATTTTTTAGAACATTAGCAATAAACTGTATATCTTCAAGTTAGTACTTTAATATTTTGATATATTCTTTAAAACTTTTGATTTAAAGAGTTTTAGAAATAATTTATTGTTAATCGTATTTTTTATACAATTTAAAAATTTAAACAATTTTTGTGCCTATTAAAATTTTAAAATATTTACCATAATTATTAAGCATATTTATTTTAAATATAAAGAAGCCGTTAACAATTTTAACATAATGGTTCATCTTGGTTCATAAGCCATTTATTGACTATTAAGTGGGAAATTAAACATCAGACTAATAAAATATTAAACAATAATTTAATTCAATTAGAATATGTGTATTTAGCTATATACATATATATGTATGAATTTAATTTTCGTAATGTAAAACTGGATGTAGAATTTGAAAATTAAACGAAATAAATTTTCTTAAACTAACTATATTTATACTAAAGCTCTTTATACCTGTAATAAGTTGGGGAATTGAAAATGCTCTTTATTTATTTTACCATAAATTTCACATTTTGTGGTTCAAATGTGTAATCTTTGTCACATTTCACTGAAGAAATACTATAAATACATTGTCTAATGACCATGAAAAATTTTTAAATAATTTTTTTCTTTAAAATAATTATGAAAGAAAAATTATACGGAAAAGATTTGTAAAATATTTTTTCTTTCTTCGATATTCAATAAAATAAATCATTAGTTTCATAAAATATTTCGACTTTAATTTAGCTACACTTTTTAAGAGGTCCTGCAAATGGGATTAATGGACTTGAACATTTGTCTGTGTGTGTGACAAAAATTTCGCGCCAGCTCTTGATCAATAACAAATTCCAAGAATTTCAAATAAATTTATATTTAGTTGCACATACTTAATTGCTTTTGGTGAAAATCTTTTAACAGGTGGAGTTACAATCCCGTGTTTTCATAATTATTAATATGGCAATATAAGAGAAAATTTCAAATAAAGCTACACAAATGATTTTTTATTTTTTTTTTTTTTTTTTTTTTTACGAAACAGAAAATTAATATCAGAATTAAAGCAAAACAAAATGACTTAAAATATTTAAACGTTACTACTGCCTTAACTAAAACTAACAATAAAACTCAATAGTAAACACTGATATTAAAAGTATCCGAAAAATATTGAACTACAATAACCCAAACTATGCTCTAATGCATGAGAATATAGAAATCATAGCTAATGAGTGCACTTATAAGGGCGTGGAACTCAATCAGCAATTAGACCAGCGATGGCGGTGTGTGATGGGAATTGGAAAAAGACTAACTGGCAGTCACAGAAAGAAAGTTCCTGAAGACGGTCAGGCGCCTGACCGAAAAGACTTCGATGAAGAGAACTAAAAAATGTATTTAATTAAATTTCATAACTAAAAGTTTCTTTTTCAAAATGAATGAATGGGGCATTAGATTTGTTTTTGTGTTCCAAAAATTGATCTTTCAATCTCGCAATATTTTATTTTGAAGCAAAAAAATGCGAAAAAATGCACTTAGTTATATTTTTTCGTTTTCAATTAAAAATAAAAAAAGTAAAGATATGTATATATATATATATATAAACGAGAACAAATTTAACAATTGCGATATTTTATGAATGGAAACACGGAATTTAAAAAATGAACTAGGTAATGAGCAATTCTGCAAACACATTTCCCATGGGCTTTACACATTTAACATGTCTTTTGGTTGTCGGCGATGATTTGTATTGTACACTCTTATAGTACAACACTTGGTAGTACACATCATACAATACGATGATTCGTATTGTACACACGGTAGATTCGTATTGTACACTCATTCGTATAGTACGCTTTGAGTCGTATTGTTCGTAGTGGATCCGAACCACTACGAACATGCATGACTGATTTATGATTCAAACCACGAATCTACTGACGTAAGTTCATAACATTATGCTTGCAGAGGGGCCACCCCACAAATGAAAGTCTAAAATTTATTTTTTTAGAGATTATTGTTTTAAATTTAAAAAAAAAAGCTTAGGTTACGTTTAGTCATATTTAATTTTTTTTTTTTTTTTAAGATCCATCTTCTAGTATGCATTGTTCAGTGTTTATGGTGGTTATCTTTTAAGCTCGCGACAGTACGGCATACACCTCCTTCCGAGGACATTCCACTGGCAAGGGAAGTACGAATCAGTAAAATTGCTATTGAAACCAAACCACGCTTAAATTAAAGAGCATGGTCGAAAACATTGGGTACCATACAAATTTGCTGCAACAACTCCCATGGGGGTAAGATATGCCCTCTGTTAATTTTAGTTATTTCTATAAAAGCCAACAAAACACGGAGCGTAGTGTGAACGCATGGTTCAGAGCTAGCGTGCTTGACTTCGGATACGTAGGTCGTGGGGGACGCGTTTTGTATTTTAATTCATTTTTTCAACTGAAATATTTATTTTTGACATTTTAATTAAATTAAATCATTACTGTAAGTAAAAATATTAATTATATTAAAACAAGTTTTTTTTTCCAGCGCGGACTGTTCAATATATATATATATATATTTTTTTTTTTTTTTTAACAAATTTATTTATTTATTTATTAAATTTAAAGAAAATAATAATTTAACGGGAAATACTTTTATATTATATTTAAGTAAGATTTTGTTAATGATTACATTCAGATAAAATTTTGTTAATGATTGTTTTATATAAATTATTACTTACTATTTTTTTAATGATGACATTAATAGCAAGAGTTAATCGTCTGCTCTCAATTGTATTATTTATTCACGCAATTTTTTGCATGAAAAATCCTGAATGATGAACAGCTGTTCGACGAAAAGCCAAGTATTTGACAAAATGTTCGTGATGAACAATAATCGGTGGTGAACAAAATTGAAATTAAATAATTGTGATCAATATTTTTATATTTCTTTTTCTAATTGTGAAAATTACTTATGGTTTCATGATTTTTCTACTTTTAATCATAAGTGTTATAAATTAGAAACTATATTCGTACTTTTAAACACGGTTTTCTTTTTTATAAATAAAAAAAATAAAAAATAAATGCATTTCTTAAATTCCTTTTCAATACTTTATTAATTGGAATACTCAAAAAAGAAAAAAAAAAGTCTTCTTAATGTAATAAATATTTTCAATAAATATTTTCAATTTTTTCATTAAAATAATAATTTAATTCAATTATAAACGTGTGAAAGAAAAAAAAAATTGAAAGAATTACAAAACGCCTTTGCGGGACTCGATCCCAGGACCTCCGTATCCGAAGTCAAGCACGCTAGCACTGCACCATCCGTTCACACGACGATGGGTGTTTTGTTGGCTTTTATAGAAATAACTAAAACTAATAGACGGTATATTGCACCCCCATCGGAGTTGTTGCAGCAAATTTGTACGGTACCCAATGTTTTCAACCATGCTCTTTAATTTAAGTTTTGTTTGGTTTCAATAGCAATTTTACTGATTGATATTTCCCTTGTAAGACCTAGGACTGTCTCTCTTGTACACAGTTTACCATAACAAACAAACCACTACACCATACCATCTGAGTTTACATTTTTTTTTTTTTTTTCATGTGTTAAAGAGTATTTTCGTTATTTTAATTCGTTATTAAATGTATGCTTACACTACAAATAAACCTGTTTAATTTGTAGATAAAAAATGATATCCCAGAGATGAAATCTCTAGAATAAGATATGTTTATATTTACGATTTATTATTATTAAGAAATTTAAGATTTAAACAGTGTCTGTTTAAATATAGCTACAAGCTATAGAAAAAGCATGGCGAATAGAATAACACTTTTAATGACACATTATAATAAACCTGTATACATTTTTCTTCTTCTTCTTTTCTTAATGGAATTACTGTAATAAAAATGGGAATTTTTTTTATAAAAAAGTAAAATATTGCTAAAAGTTTTAAGCCAAGAGAGATGTCAACTCACATAAACATAGAGATTTTTTTTTAACACTTCTACAAACATAAAAAATATGTTTCCATTTGCCGATACAGTGAAAATTTCAATCTCACTATAATATACTAACTTTTATTTACCAATCAATAGAAGTAAAGAACAATAAACAACCTTTATTATTCTGAATTGTTCTGTTTTTTTTTTTTTTTTTTGTAAAACGTTTTGGTTTTTTCAGTGCAATTTATGAACCCAATTTATTTAAACAATATCGAACTTATGATTTAAGAAATTAACGTGCATATTTTGACTCTATTAAAAGTATTCATTTGTGAAAAGATATTTGTATGAATCCACAATTTTTAATTTTCTATCAAACAAGAGAGAGGGAAAAGAAAAGTGTTGACAATTAATTAATTCCAGATGAAATATGAGTTTGTAAATACACGCAATGTGTAATTAATTCAAAACTCGTTTAACTATTACTGATGAAGATTATAGTTTGCGCGGAAATTTTTCATTCCTATAGCGTGACAACAATATGCTTTCATCACTGTAAAACAATCACTGTAATGAAAAAGGTCTCATTAAATTCTCATTACATGATCGAGGTATGGCTTTAAGTGTTTTAAATATAGTAAAATAACTTATTAAGAGGGCATTAGATTAATGGGAAACATAAGATTACGCAATTTTTCATACTTGAGTTTTTTTATTAAATAATTTTCAACAATTTTGTTTAATATGATTTTTTTTTTTCACGGTTTTCTCAAACAGGGAATTTATTCGAACAAAAATATTTCAAAATGTATTTAAAAAAATTATGTTAAATTGCTTTAGAATAAAAATATCAATAACATATAAAAGTGCCAATATGAAATTAATAAATGTATTTTGTTATTATTATTATTTATTAAATAGATAATTTTATAATTTACATTTTTATAAGATTCAAGTGAAAAGAATTTATTTTTGCTTTGTATTTAATAAAACATGATTTCAAAAAATGTTTTTCATTAAACAAATAACTAAAGTATTAATTTATTTGATTAAGTATTTTAGTAAAAAATAATACAAGGTAAAATACCTTTAGTATATATTTTGGAAGGTTTAATATATGTTCAATAATTTCGATTCAGATTTCACATATAAATCACTGTAATATCGTAACCAGCACAACATTGAAATTACACTAGGCATCAACAAAGAAAAGTTAGACGTTTCATCTGGAGCTTTATTATAAGATTATTTAGGAATATTTAAAAAAAATGTTCTTTAAAGAATATTAAAGATATAAGAGTAATAAAAAGAAAAGAAAAAAGAAAAAAAACTGCAATTTTTTTAATAAATAGTAGGGGAAGGTGGGGCACCTTGGACATATTTTGACTTTTCCAATTTAAATTTTGTAATTATTCACTAAAACTAAATGCAAATAGTTTTTTTAAATACTGTATGGTGTTATATACAACGTATATTTACCCCAAAATTTTGTTAAAATTATATGAATTATATTTTTTTTTTTTTAAAAAAAAAGGTCCGAGGTACACCACTGGTAGTGTATCTTGGACCAATTATTAAAAGATACAGAAAAACTCATTTTTGAGTAAGAAAATCTATTTATTAATCAGTTACACACATATAAATTCAAATAAAAAAAAATTGTTTTTCGAAATCATTAATCTGTCACAATCGTATTGTTATTAAATCTAATTTGCGTCTAAAAAGTGCGAAATATTGTGATTATAATCAAGAGGGTAATTAGATAAGTCAATTCCAAATGTTAGCTTTTGGAGCTGCTTTTCTGATCCACCACATAATGTGACCAGTCTAAGGTACACCACTCTGTTACTAAAAACGATTACTAAACGTTACTAATCGTGATGTTTAGGTTGGGCTTAACTTAGTAACAAGCATATGGGGTTATAAATAGAAAGCTACTTCATGATGCATAACACTCATTTCAGAATTTACAATGTATGTGTGGGTATAGAAATGCATCGAAGTATCTGAGAAAAATTTACTTTTGCAAGGTGAATTTACTTTTTCAAGAACTCTTAAAAAAATTGAGCTTCCAAGCAAACATAGATTACTTCACTGAGACCCCTAATAGTAAATGTTTTAACTGCATGTGATATTGTTTATATACCTAAATAAATAAATCTATAAATAGCATAGGTCTGAGGTAAACTTATGCCCAAGGTATACCACTTTCCCCTATTTAGTATATCCGCTAATAACGTTTAAAGATATGAATATAATAAAAATATTGTTATTTATTTTTTTTAATATAAACAAGGATTTTGTGCTTAGCAAATAAGTAGAGTAAATGGATATTTTAACTTTTTTCACAATAACTTTAAATGGTACTGTTTAAACGAAAAGCTAACTAAAAACAGAAGTGTGTGTATGTGTGTGTTAGGATTAAGAAAAATTGTCTACTCGAATATTCTAGAACTAGGCCAACGTGCGCAATCTGTGTTCGATAACGGAATTTTCCATCTAATATTTTTAAAATTTAAAACCTTTCGGCCGCTTGAGGGACCCTAAAATACAAATATTAATATATAAACTATTTTATCCTTTAATGTCTTATTAACAAATTCCTCCTTTTCATAATATAGAATATTGATTTTTTTTTTCGGTATATAAAGTAGTATTTGTGATATAAAAAAAGTGCAAACGCAATTCAATTAATTATAAGGAATTTAAAGGTTATTATTATTATTATTATCATTGTTATTTTATTTTTATGTACAGTCGGTAACAAATGTGTCCGAACACTAGCAAAAATTCCTATGTAAAAAAAGTACCCTTCATACGGTTTTGTCAAATAAATCCTTATCGAATCATCTTCTTAGACTGACTAAGAACAGGATTCGGCAAGGATTTATTTAACAGAACTGTATTAAGTGTACTTTTTTTTACATAGGAATTTTCCCTAGTGTTCGGAGACTTTTGTTACCGACTGTAAGTTAAAAACAGGAGAGGAAAATATTTTTCCTTCAGTATTTAAAAAAAAATTAACGTACATTTATGTATATACCGGGTGATTCAAAATAGATGTTACAGCGATTATCTCTTAAACTAACAGTCACAGAAACATACTTCCAATTACGTAATTGGTGCAAATCAGGACTAGATTTCAGATATGGCATTTTTTGCACGAAGGACCATATATAAATTAATTAACGAAATTTAATTTTTATACAGTCCTTTTCCTCTGAGTAATATTTAGAAAAGTATTGCCTTCGGTCTAAAAAGGAAAACAAAAGAATGCCTCTAAAGGAAAAATTCGCTAATTTAACGCAATTTGAAAATTATAACTTATACCACTTTACCTGCATTTTTGGTGTTCATTTTTCGATGCCAAAGTTTGGGGGTTATCCATGAGATGATAAAAATTAAATAACGATCCATGTTTAAAAAAAAAACATTTAAAAACCCTTTAAATGCATAAATCAACAATTTGAAGAACTAAATGCAAATTGATGATATACTGGATGGCTAAAAATTTCAATACATAATTGAATCTCTTAGTGGGCCATCTGCAAATTGAATTTAAGAGAGAGAAAATATATTAAAAGCTATAAAAAGGCAGATAAAAGAATAATTTTAAATAAAAATTAAAATCCTTCAAATGCACGAAATAAATAGTTTTTAGCAAATTGATGTTATTATTATCTTTAAAACTTTTAATAGTTGAATTTCTCCAGCAGAGCCCAGGCATGGGATTTCTCTTCCATTTTAAGCTTAATCCGACCCATTGTGTGGAGTGGGAATACCGATGTAGGTTCTCAAACTTTTAACAAATGAACGAGATACTGGTTGGCGGGAGCAAAGAGCATACAGCCTTATTATAAAAGTCCAGGAGGTGAACTGAGTGTTGAAAGGATAGGGAAAGGTCGTTTGTGATCGACTAATACCCCGCACCATCGCTGGGGTTCGACACATTTTTATAGCGGAAACGGCAATTGACATTTTTTTTCTAACACTGTATATTTAAAAAAAAATCAACGTTTGATCAATCAGGAATTGAATTAGGATCATCTGCGCAGAAGGTAATTGTTACCTAAAAGACCACTGATCCACTTTTTATATTGTATCGTTGTTATCTTGTTATGAACAAGAAATCTCGAAAAAAGTTACATATTTTAAATAGAAAATTGCTAAAGAGCAGTGCTAAACTGTAATTTGAAAACAGAATTGGTGCCAGTTTTGTGGATTTCGCTTGATGAGAAGACGCGGAAACTTGCAAAAAATTCCAGACTTCGTTTACTAACTGTTTCTGAGACCAGGAAAAAATCGCATCAATAACCTATTTTTGTACACACTTCATTGATTTTGACTCAAAAATCGATGAAAGTTAGGAGAATTTTGCTGGTTCCACAAAATCTTGTCTTCATCATGACAAAATTGGGATTTTGACGATGTTAAATAACAGAACACTTGTCTGAAGATGCTGTTGATTTAATCCGATCATTGTGACGATTTTCTAATTGATCTAAGCAGAATAGCTTTTCAGAAGAATATAAGATCCGTTTCCAGTGTGAAGTCGCGGCCTGCGTTAGCATTTTTTTTTTTTTTTTTTTTTTTTCCCGATCAGCTTTCGAACAGCATTCGTTTGTTTTTCTCGGTGAGAAGTTGTGCTTCTTTCAGCTTCTAAAGATGAAAGTTTAGCTCCTCTTTGGTCATAAACTAAACTGATCCACGAGCAATACCTGCCTTCCTCGCTGTTATTTCATTGACATCTAAGGATTTTGGGATACGCTTTATCGTTCTTAGAAAGTTTCAACAGATCCCTTTTTCCAAAGGTCAGACTCCTTCCTTGCCAAGTTCTTTTAACTTGTTGATTGCATTGGAAACCGTTGAATGAGGCACTTAAAGCAATCTGATAATTTGACATTTACGCTTAAGTTGACGAAGGAGCTCCAAAATCGTGTTCCATTCGTTTGTCATCTTGTAATATACATATATATCAAAGATCAATAAATAAATAAATAAATAAAAACCGCTGAAAATCAAGTAATAATAAAATCATCAGCCGGGACATTTTTTTCTATTCGTTACATTATTTCTGGTTTCTATGAATAATATTGTACGGAAAACTTCATAAGATTTTTATTTTTTCTATAACGCTTGATGCTTTGATTTATTTGTTTTAGATATGAATTGTAAGAAAAACTGGAAACTACTTTTAAAGTAATCCCGAAATACTCAAACAGTAACTTAAAAATATTTAATTTTATTAAATATTTACAGCAAAAAATAAGCTATGCCTATTTTATTATTTCTTTTTCTAATAAAAACCTTTTCTACATGTTCGTAACATTTTCAAAAAAAATGTTTAAAGTAGAATTAGAAAGCTGAATAATAAATATTATGTTATTAAAAACTCATAAGAAAACAATATTATAATATTTTCCAAAGACAAATATCAACTTCTTTACATAACATGTTACTTTGCAAATGACTTTGCGAAACATCATTTTTAAAAGGACAAATTTGCTTTATATACTTATGCAACTGAAGAAAATTTAGTAAATGTTTCAAGATAGAGTAAAGGAAAATTGCCAAAAGATAGGTTAAATCTAAATTAAAAAATCTGATGTGGGCACCACATGACTTCCTTATACACTTTTAGAAATATACATAATGTTAAAAAACATTGTCACTGGAGCCGAAACATTTGGCTAAAAATATTTAAAAAAAAATGCATGCATACGTAAAAAAAAATAAAAAATAAAATTGTGCCTTGAGGGGACTCATGTCAAAGTTGTGCCTTTTGGGGGACTCATGTCAAAGTTGTGCCTTGGGGGGGACTCATGTCAAAGTTGTGCCTTGGGGGGACTCATGTCAAAGTTGTGCCTTGGGGGGGACTCATGTCAAAGTTGTGCCCTGGGGGGGACTCATGTGCCTTGGGGGGACTCATGTCAAAGGTGTACCTTGGGGGGGACTCATGTCAAAGCCTAGCCTTGGGGGGGACTCATGTGCCTTTGGGGGGACTCATGTCAAAGTTGTACCTTAGGGAGGGGACTCATGTCAAAGTTGTGCCTTGGGGGGACTCATGTCAAAGCTGTGCCTTGGGGGGACTCATGTCAAAGTTATGCCTTGGGGGGTACTCATGTCAAAGTTGTGCCTTGGGGGGACTCATGTCAAAGTTGAGCCTTGGGGGGACTCATGTCAAAGTTGTACCTTGGGGGGACTCATGTCAAAGTTGTACCTTGGGGGGACTCATGTCAAAGTTGTACCTTGGGGGCGACTCATGTCAAAGTTGTGCCTTGGGGGGGACTCATGTGCCTTGGGGGGACTCATGTCAAAGTTGTACCTTGGGGAGGGGACTCATGTCAAAGTTTTGCTTTGGGGGGGACTCATGTCAAAGCTGTGCCTTGGGGGGACTCATGTCAAAGTTGTACCTTGGGGGGGACTCATGTCAAAGGCTAGCCTTGGGGGGGACTCATGTGCTTTGGGGGGACTCATGTCAAAGTTGTACCTTGGGGAGGGGACTCATGTCAAAGTTGTGCCTTGGGGAGGACTCATGTCGAAGCTGTGCCTTGGGGGGACTCATGTCAAAGTTGTACCTTGGGGAGGGGACTCATGTCAAAGTTGTGCCTTGGGGGGACTCATGTCAAAGCTGTGCCTTGGGGGGACTCATGTCAAAGTTATGCCTTGGGGGTACTCATGTCAAAGTTGTGCCTTGGGGGGACTCATATCAAAGCTGTGCCTTGGGGGGACTCATGTCAAAGTTGTACCTTGGGGGGACTCATGTCAAAGCCTAGCCTTGGGGGGACTCATGTGCTTTGGGGGGACTCATGTCAAAGTTGTACCTTGGGGAGGGGACTCATGTCAAAGTTGTGCCTTGGGGGGGACTCATGTCAAAGCTGTGCCTTGGGGGGACTCATGTCAAAGTTATGCCTTGGGGGTACTCATGTCAAAGTTGTGCCTTGGGGGGGACTCATGTCAAAGCTGTGCCTTGGGGGGACTCATGTCAAAGTTGTACCTTGGGGAGGGGACTCATGTCAAAGTTGTGCCTTGGGGGGGACTCATGTCAAAGCTGTGCCTTGGGGGGACTCATGTCAAAGTTGTACCTTGGGGAGGGGACTCATGTCAAAGTTGTGCCTTGGGGGGGACTCATGTCAAAGCTGTGCCTTGGGGGGACTCATGTCAAAGTTATGCCTTGGGGGGTACTCATGTCAAAGTTGTGCCTTGGGGGGACTCATGTCAAAGCTGTGCTTTGGGGGGACTCATGTCAAAGTTATGCCTTGGGGGGTACTCATGTCAAAGTTGTGCCTTGGGGGGACTCATGTCAAAGTTGTGCCTTGGGGGAAATTCATGTCAAAGATGTGCCTTGGGGGGACTCATGTCAAAATTGTACCTTGGGGGGGACTCATGTCAAAGTTGTGCCTTGAGGGGGACTCGTGTGCCTTGGGGGGGACTCATGTCAAAGTTGTACCTTGGGGGGGACTCATGTCAAATTCGTGCCTTGGGGAGGGGACTCGTGTCAAATTTGTGCCTTGGGGGGGAATCATGTCAAAGTTGTGCCTTGGGGGGCGACTCATGTCAACGTGTTCTGAACTTTTCTGAAAGTTTCAAATGTCTAGCTAGTCGAGAAGTCAGTTAAATTGCAAGATTTGTCCAAACCGTTTTTGAGCTATTACCGTTTTTTGATACATTTTGCCCATTATGAACCTAATTTTCCTAAATATCTCCAAAACGGAAAATCATATAAAGTCCAAAAAGTGAGGTGCACAACTAGATGTTATAAGAAACCTATGTACCAATTCGCAACTTTCTACGTCCAACCGTTTTTGAGTTATGCGACATAGACCCCCCCCCCCCCACACACACACACACAGACACACATACATACAGACGTCACGAAAAATCGTGTAAAGTCGCTTATATCTCTAAAACGAGAGCTCGTGTTAAGACAAAACTTGCAGGTGTGCAACTAGACATCATGACTGTCACACGTATAAATTGGCAACATTCAGCGATCATTCGTTTTCGAGCAATGTGAAATACAAAATCCATTTCGCAAATCGGGATTACTATACTTCCTTATACTTTGTATAAGGAAGTAAAAAACAGCAATATTTCAAGGGAATTCCTTTATATATATGCATATATATATTGTATAATAAATTCATTATGTAAGATAATTTATATGGAGAAAAAACCTTAAAATAAAAATACAAAATTTATTAAAGATTTCTTTCTTCCTTTCTTTTTTTCCCCTCGCTTTTGTATACTATCTGGTTTTATATATACAGTTTGGTGCATGTAATTTAAATAGATACACAACCTCGAAGAAAAGTTGATTTAAATATGCAGATTTTATCTTTAGAATTATTATATCCTTCATATTTTATTGTCAAATGTAAACTAATTCTGTTTCATAATTTATAAATTATGTAACAACTTAGTTTTATATTTACTTAATACTCGAAAATTGTCCTTAAAAATATTTATTTAACATTGTAAAAATTCGCTTAGGTTAGAGTAGCATAATTTATGAATTAAAGAAATTTTATGACTTAAGGTGATGATGGTCTTTAATAATCGTATTTTTATTACATAAATTGTTACATTATGGTGCACAGATATGCATTGGTTTTATATAAGCATTACGTATATTAAATTTTATCGAAAATATTTATCTAAGAAAATTTAAAACTTAAAATTTTATTTTATATTTTTTAATTTAAAACAGTCTAATCTTCTAAGTTTTATGTTCCCTCTCATTTTTCATTATTGTGGTTTAAAAATACATTCTAAAATGTTAGAGTATTACTTTGCAGATTGATTGATAACGTAATTTATATTTTCTCGTACCATATGGTAGTAGAGAAAGTAATTCTTTCGAAATTGTGTCTAACTTATAGGCTAAATTTAGAAAAATTAGATATTTGAATCTAAAAACCAAGTTTTTCGACTATTAGTCTGTGTCTGGTGGTTAGTCCACAGAACCCTAAAATAAATAAATAAATAAAATAAATACACAACGTCTATGACAAAATTTCTGGCATGCAATAAATTTGGTTTGTTCCTTTTTGCTTTTTTCTTAAGAAAATTGAAAGGGATTTTTTCCCCCAGTTTTTTATAAGACTGAACTTATGAAAGTAGCGGCAATCATTTTGTGTCCTGATTTAAGTACTATTTTATTATAAAAACTAACATTAAAAAAATTGAAAACATATGTATAATTCAACACATTTCTTAATTAAAAGTTAATTTATTTTAAACTTATAAGAAAATTATTTGAAAAATTGCAGTACGTTTACCTAACCATGGGCTATTTCAAAATATCTCTACTACATTTTGAAATTTATTTTTAAAACAATTACAGAAGAGAAATGCCTTATGAATTTAAATTTAGTTTTTTATGCATACATATATATATATATATATTTATATCTCTGCTCTGCAGGAAAAGAAAGTTGGTATGGCTTCAACAAAGCTAACTCAAAATGATCTGAAAAATTTTAATATGGTGTCAAAAATAGGTGTTACAATTCTGGGAAAAAAAATAAAAAAATAAAAGAATAAAAATGAGTTAAATTTTAAAATGTAGGCGACCCCTAAGCGAAATTTAGCTATTGCATTAATAACTGTACATTATTATAAATCGATTACGGCAAAATTATTTGGGGTGGCGTTTTTTCAGACTGTACATTTATTTTATTCTTTTAAAATTAAATTTAAACTATTCAAAAATTATTTCAGCTCATGAGTTCTTTTTTTATGGGAAAACTGTTCTAATAATAATTTAAAACTTAGGATTAAGTACATTGGTTTATACACTGCTGACCATCCAAAATGCAACACCAAAAAGGAATGCAAATATCAGAATGATATTTATTGGCTACAAAAATTATAGTAAGAGAACAACTGATTAATTTTTCAGGAATTTTGAAGTAATATATCCTGAGAAATCAGAACGTTAAAGCAGTGACCTCTCGGACCAATAACGGCACTTATCTGGCTAAGCATTGAATCGAACAGCGAGTGGATGACATGTACGAGTACAACACTTTATAAAGCATCAACACGGTATCACAATCCCTCAACCGCAGTCACTAGTGAGTGGTGGTATCCCAGTCATTTTTTAACGATTAAACAATCATTTTTATTGATGCGATATCACGAGAATGTGCAGGCCAGAGCAACAATCAAACATATTCTGCATCAAGGAAGGTTCGAAAAATACGGACATCTTACAGTCGTGCATTGTCCTGCATAAATGTTGTGCTACGAAGGCCTCGAATACAAAAGAAAGTGACGGGCCTTAACTCGACAGAACTGTCATGCCCATTATTCATAGTCCCGGGCATGCGAACAAGAGATCACGTGTATCCAATGGAACGTGGTGTATATCCAATGGAACCCAATGCCATCATTCCAGGTGATAGCCAGTATGATGATATCAAATGCTAGCTAGCAATTTGCACTATTCACAATACCACTAGATACGGATGTGGCATTCTTGATTCTAAAAACAGGATTGCGATTTGTCTGAAAAGGCGTCTGAAAATTTGTCTTCACGCTATTCCTGCACCCAGGTTCATCGTTGATCACGCATTAAAGGCACTCATGTCAGTAATGCACATTTTAGGATAACCAAAGTTTGGTAGTCTCATATTAAGTCACCACCTGAAGTGATGGTATGTGGTAGCATTGGATACAAGTCTCGATCACCTCTTGTTCGCGCTCCCGGCACTCGGAATAGCGGCCATAAAATTTTGGATGAGTTAAGGCCAGTCGCTCAAATAAATGCCTACTTCAAAGACCTGAAATTGGCCTACCAAATACGGACGACTATCAATTTTCTCTCATTAGCCAACTGATACATACAAAACTACACAAAAAAGGAAGTTCATATAGCAAATTTGAGGAAAATCGTTAGGACCATTTTTGAGATACCGACTTAAATTAAAACAATTTCCTATACCCAGTTGTTTTAATTTTCACCCAAATCGGAAAAGCTCAAATTTACACTAAACTTGCTTTATATATAAAGTTTTTTGTTCAATTTGTTTTTGTTTTATTGGATATGGTAGATATACAAAGTCCGTACATAGCGTCTATATAAAATCTATGGAGACATCACAATGACTAAATAAAAATAAATAAATAAATAAAAACGCTTTTTTGGAGTTTGGTAATGTTACATTATAATAAATTAGCTGAAACACGATATCGAAAATTACTTCTAATATTTACTATAGTCAGGTAAGGAAATTAGGAAAAAAATCCTTTTAATAAGCCACTATTGTATGAAAGCCTGAATGAAATATTTTATCAAGCAAATTAATGCTTTCTGACAAAATATGAAACGTAGGTGTTATAAATAGACGGGTGATTGAATTTTTAAGATTCACTTAACATAAACTGCTATAAATTTGATATAAAGTATATATATACAGTGCTGGCCAAAAAAAAAACTTAATAACTTTCTCTAACCATTTACCCAAACTTTAATAACTTTCTCTAACCAGATATATTTGTATTCTAATTAAAAATGTTAATTAATTTATAGTTATAAAATATTAATAAACACAAATTTTATTTCTTCGTAACATTCCACTGTCCCGCATGATAAAACGATTTGAACGACAGTGTACACTTTTATTGTTTTATATAACTTCTCGTCTTCTGCTTTCATACAGTGATAGGATTTTGTTGTCTAGATAACTGTATTTTAAAAGTAAGAAAATAAAGGAGACAAGTAATTAAAAAATAATTTAAATAGAAATAATAGACATATCCTTAATTGGTTTAAAAAATAAAAACTTAAAAAGGGAAAAAAAAATATGTGTTTTAAAGGTCACGAAGAGACTCCTAATTAGAAATTTAAAAGTAATTTTTTGTAAAATGCGCATAATAAATTATATTCCAAAATTAATTAATAATTTTTGTTAAATTAATAAAAGAATTCTTAAATTTATATTTCATTTTTCAAAGGAATTATTTATACATGATTATTTTTAAATAAAATATTAATTATATATATATTTTATATATAGATATATATGCTAAAGAGTTGCATTTTTAAATCAAAAATGTCAAATTTTAATTGAATTTTATCTTGTAAGTATTCTTTTCATTTTTAATTATTGATAATAATAAATAATTATTAATAATTATGATTATTATAGATTTATACATTTAACATTATTTTATTTAGTGTATACTAGACCTACAGACCATGAGGATTTTTAACCCAATTTTAATAGGTATACACTGTAAAAAGGAAAAAGAAAATGCTTAAATACACTTCAACGAGCGAGTAAAAATACCCTTTTTCCTCTATACGGTAAATTTCAAGCGTGTTATAAATAGACGGGTGAGTGAATTTTTAAGAGTCACTTAACATAAGCTGCTATAAATTTGATAAAAAGCATATATATAAAGTGGCGGGGAAAAAAAAAAACTTTACATTTGAGCGTCAAAAAAACAAAAAACCTTTTCATGTCAATTGTTCTTCCCGCTATAAAAATGTGTTGAACTCCAGTGATGACACGTGTTGTTAGTTGGTCACAGATGACCTTTCCATATCCTATCAGCGCTCAGCTCGTTTCGTGGGCTTTTAGAATCAGATTATGCGCTCTTTTCTCCAGCCGACCAATACTTCGTTTATTTGTCAAAAGTTTGAAAACGTACAGTCGGGGGAAAAAAAAAAAACAAAAAAAAACGCGACACTCATCGTTACCTCGTTGCTAATTCATGCACAGAAAAGTAATAGGTATCATTCGACTGGGAATTGTTAGTACTTTTAGAAATTGAAGTGAAATTTTTAATTGGGGGTCGTCTACATATAAAAACGCGCATCAACTTTGATTTTTTCAATGGTTATGCCCCATTTTTATTTTATATTTGAATTCCTGGGATCGCGACAACGCGAAAAAGCATATTGGTTGTATATTTTACTTACTTTTTCACAGAGGGGCGTTCAAAGCGTTTTATTAGCGTTCAAAGTTTGAAGGTGCTAAATTCATATTTCAAAGTTTTATTAATATCTTCACAAAAAATAACTTGATCGATATATATACATATATATATATATATATATATATATATATATATATATTTTACGAGATACAGTGAAGAAACCCAAATATAATCCATCATTACTTTTGATTCTGAAAAATATTTTTAATTCGGAAAAATATTAATAAATTCATATTCATAAAAATTAGGAATTATGAATTATATTAATTTTTACATAAAATGAATCGTAATGCTGAAAAATTTGGGTGTGCAAATTTGCAGCTCATTCCAGTTATTAGTTTTCGAGATATAAATAAATCTTTCTTTTGGAGTGGTTTAGGGGGCCGTCTCTTATAAAGTTTTGCATGCGATAAGGAATCAAACCTTAAAAAATAACAAACAAAATATTTTTATTTTTTATTTATGGGTCAAATTATATAACAGAGTCAAACGCAAAGAAATGAAAAAAAAAAGATGATTTTTAGACATTAGTGTTAGCATCAAGAATTCTTGTTTTCTAAAGAAGACAAGCCTTGCCTCCATCGTTCTTCAAAACAAAACAATACAGGAAAGAAAAGTAAATGTAACATTGAATATTCGTGTTTACCCCCTTATTTTATGTTGACAAAAATATGCTATACGGTAAATTTCAAGCGAGTTATAAATAGACGGGTGAGTGAATCTTTAAGAGTCACTTAACATAAGCTGCTATAAATTTGATAAAAAGCATATATATACAGTGGCGGGGAAAAAAAAAAAAAAAAAAAAAAAAAAAAACTCTACAATTGAGCGTCAAAAAAACAAAAAACCTTTTCATGTCAATTGTTCTTCCCGCTATAAAAATGTGTTGAACTCCAGTGATGACACGTGTTGTTAGTTGGTCACAGATGACCTTTCCATATCTTATCAACGCTCAGCTCGTCTCGTGGGCTTTTAGAATCAGATTATGCGCTCTTTTCTCCAGCCGTTCCTTCGTTCGTTCCTTCGTGCCTTCCTTCGTTTATTTGTCAAAATTTTGAAAACGTACAGTCGGGAAAAAAAAAAAAAAAAAAAAAAAAAAAAAAAACGCGACACTCACCGTTACTTCGTTGCTAATTCATGCACAAAAAAGTAATAGGTATCATTCGACTGGGAATTGTTAGTACTTTTAGAAATTGAAGTGAAATTTTTAATTGGGGGTCGTCTACATATAAAAACGCGCACCAACTTTGATTTTTTCAATGGTTATGCCCCATTTTTATTTTATATTTGAATTCCTGGGATCGCGACAACGCGAAAAAGTATATTGGTTGTATATTTTACTTACTTTTTCACAGAGGGGCGTTCAAAGCGTTTTATTAGCGTTCAAAGTTTGAAGGTGCTAAATTCATATTTCAAACTTTTATTAATATCTCCACAAAAAATAACTTGATCGATATATATATATATATATATATTTTTTTTTTTACGAGATACAGTGAAGAAACCCAAACATAATCCATCATTACTTTTGATTCTGAAAAATATTAATAAATATTTAGAAAAATTCTTAAAATTTTTCATTTTATATAATATTTTCCTTACCGATTAAGGCGATAAACCATTTTACAGTCCAAACTTTTCGATGATAAACTAGTATGTTGTGGCCACCACAAGACTTTCTTCTATATTTACCTATACATATTCAATCAGTAACAATATTAAAAAAAAATAAAATAAAATAAAATAAAATAAAAGTAAGATTTTTTTTCTTTTTTTTTTTTTTTGTTTTTTGTTAAAAGTAAAAAAAATCGATAACTTTGTTTTAAATTATCACAGATTTATAGTTCAACCATTCGTTTTAAAGGTATTGACGAGACCTTTCGAAAGATACCCATTTTCAAAATTTATCCCCTCCGGGGGGGTACTTCCCCCCCAGGGGGGGAAGCGATGCCCCCCCCATGCAGAAATTTTTTTTCCTAGTTACATACTACTATTATCAATAATTCATATTAATTTTAGAATCACAAGTTTAAAACAACTCTAATTATGCACATTTAAACGAATTTTTGTCCTATTCTGCCATGTTAAAAATTTAGATAAAATGCTATCACAGCGCCACCTGTTTAGCTATTGATCCCCAAACATAATCAGCACCAGTTTATGTCGGGGACCAACTAAATACCAAGTTTGGTTAAATTTCGTTAAAAAAAAAAAAAAAAAAAAAAAAAAAAAAATCGATTTTTTTTCTAAGTTTTTTTTCGTTAAAAGTAAAAAAAATCGATAACTTTGTTTCAAATTATCACAGATTTATAGTTCAACCATTCGTTTTAAAGGTATTGACGAGATCTTTCGAAAGATACCCATCTTGAAACTTTGCCCCCCCGGTCGGGTACTTCCCCCCCCCCCGCTGGGGGGGAACCGATGCCCCCACATGCACAAAATTTTTTTCCCAGTTAACTATTACTATTATCAACGAGACCTTTCGAAAGATACCCATCTTGAAAATTTACTTCCCCGGGGGGGGATTTTCCCCCCTGGGGGGGGGGGGAACCGATGCCCCCCCATGCACAAAATTTGTTTCCTAGTTAACTACTACTATTATCAATAATTCATATTAATTTTACAATCGTAAGTTTAAAATAACTCTCATTATGCCCATTTATACGGTATTTTGTCCTATGCTGCCATGTTAAAAATTTGCATAAAATGCGATTACAGCGCCACCTGTTGAGCTATTAATCCCAAAATCTAATCAGCACCAGTTCATGTCAGGGTGCAACTAAATAGCAAGTTTGGTTAAATTTCATTCATTGGTTCGTGAGATACAGCGTCCACAAAAAAATGATACAGACAGACAGACAGACATTTTCTAAAAACTATTAATTCGTGTTCTCCATATCCCAAAACATGTAAATCCATCAAAAAGTGGACTTCGAAAATTTTTGCGAATCCAATACTTTCTCTATATTACATATAGAAGAAAGTAAAAAAGATAAATAGAATATAAACAAAACTTCATCAAAAATGCAAAAAAAAAAAATTATATAAATTCTGCCTGTTCAAAAATATGATATTTAGTAAAAAAAAGAAAAAAGTAACACCCTGCATTTTCAAATGTATTTATATGCACAAAACACGTTTATTATTATTATTATTATTTCCTATTAGATAAAGGGTGAATCTTGGGAAGATGACGAATCTATTTAGAAAGATTCTTAAAAAATTTCATTTCATATAATATTTTCCTCACCGGTTAAGGCGAAAAACACTCTTACAGTCTAAACTTTTGGTTGATAAAAAAGATAAATAGAAGGAAAAAGAAAAAAAAAAACTAGTATGTTGTGGCCACCACAAGACTTTCTTCTATATTTTCCTATATACATATTCAATCAGTAACAATATTAAAAAAAAAAAAAAAAACGATTTTTTTCTAATTTTTTTTTTTTTTTGTTAAAAGTAATACATATTCAATCAGTAACAATATTAAAAAAAAAAAAATACGATTTTTTTCTAATTTTTTTTTTGTTAAAAGTAATACATATTCAACCAGTAACAATATTAAAAAAAAAAAAAAAAAAAAAAAAACGATTTTTTTTTCTAAGTTTTTTTTTTTTGTTAAAAGTAAAAAAAATCGATAACTTTGTTTTAAATTATCACAGATTTATAGTTCAACCATTCGTTTTAAAGGTATTGACGAGATCTTTCGAAAGATACCCATCTTAAAAATTTACCCCCCCCCGGGAGGGGTACTTCCCCCCCAGAGGGGGGAACCGGTGCTCCCACATGCACAAAATTTTTTTCGTAGTTAACTACTACTATTATCAATAATTGATATTAATTTTACAATCACAAGTTTAAAATAACGTTCATTATGTACATTTATACGAAATTTTGTCCTATATTGCCATGTTAAAAATTTAGAAAAAATGCGATCACAGCGCCACCTGTTGAGCTATTGATCCCTAAATGTAATCAGGACCAGTTTATGTCGGGGACCAACTAAATACCAAGTTTGGTTAAGTTTCGTTAAAAAAAAAAAAAAAAAAAAAAAAAAAAAAAAAATACGCTTTCTTTCTTTTTTTTTTTTTTTTGTTAAAAGTAAAAAAATCGATAACTTTGTTTCAAATTGTCACAGATTTATGGTTCAACCATTCGTTTTAAAGGTATTGATGAGATCTTTCGAAAGATACCCATCTTGAAAATTTGCCCCCCAGGGGGGGAACCGGTGCCCCCACATGCACAAATTTTTTTCCGTAGTTAACTACTACTATTATCAATAATTCATTTTAATTTTACAATCACAAGTTTAAAATAACGCTCATTATGTACATTTATACGAAATTGTGTCCTATGCTGCCATGTTAAAAGTTTACATAAAATGCGATCACAGCGCCATCTGCCGGGCGATTGATCCCAAAATCTAATCAGACCCTTTCCATGTCAGGGTCCAACTATACACCAAGTTTGGTTCAATTTCATTCATCGGTTCGTGAGATACGG
>OZ005654.1:10803701-11058701 GCA_963930645.1 Salticus scenicus | reverse complement strand
GGCGATTTTTGTAACTCTTTCAAAATTGATAGTGATTGGCTCTTCATTATATATTTTAGTTAAAACAGTTGTAATTTTACCGATCATAATGTCATGGCTATGCTCTTTAATTCTGGTGTTAATTTTTCTTTTTGTTTAGCCTATATAACATGATTTTCTTGACTGTTGGTGAAGGGGATGTTATAAATATCGGCGGTTTCAAGGGGATGAATACGGTCTTTATCACTTTTAATGAATTGAAAAATATTTGGGTTAGGTTTAATAGGAATGATAATATTGTGTTTAGTTAGAATTAAAGAACATACCCATGACATTTTGACCAGTAAAATCGCAACTACTTTAACTAAAACTGATGGAGAGCCAATCAATATCGATTTCGAAAGAGTCACAAAAATCAACGATTATAATAATCATAACTATGCTGAGTAGTGTGGGGCTGTCGAAATTATTGGTAACTTTGATTTGTGCAATGGCAACGATGTTGCTGCGTGAGTTGATAAAATGTGGCACCAACTTTTGAAGGAAGCCACCAGCAACACAGGACACCAGCGTAGTCAGTATCAAGTAATTCAGCACCTGTAAAGTCGGTGACAAGAGTGGGGCAGCCCACTGAAAATATTCGGCCAAATCCATAAAGCCTAAGTAATTATTATTTTTATTATTTAATATTGATAAATGTTTAATGAGATTATGTTTGTTTTCTTCAAATAGAACATTAATAGTTTCATGCATATCTACAATACCAATATTATTAAAAAGATCATTAAAATCAAGTTTTTATATTAGTTAGATTAGTGAGATTTTTAATATTCTTTATGTGTTGAAAACTGTTTTAAATACAATAATTGTTGTTATTATTAATTATACATTTATATTGTTTTTCAAAATATTTAATATTACATTACTAGCATTTGCGTTGGATTTATGAATGTAATAAAATTTCTTGTTTCTAGCTCATTATCTTTTAATTATACTTCATGAAATTAAATAGATTTCATTCATGAAAATTCAACACTTAAACAAACAAACTCTTTAGATTATGGAAGTAAATGAGATTCAAGAAACAACTTGTCCCTTTTAAATGGGCTTGAGATACTTTTAATATTACACTAGAGAAATGCAGTGGAGATTGGGGATCATCTATTTATGAATAAATGCGTAGCAAAGTTATAGAATATGATCCTTATTAAGTAAAATTTCCTTTTAAAGACATTTAAACAAGCTTGATGCATCCATAATTATTAATATTCCTTTTAGGATAATTACACGATGCATCACATAATTGAAAATGGCGAAAAATAAAAATCGTTACATAAATATTAATTGAATAATTTCTCATATTAAATTTTTGTAAATTGTTAGATATTATGCTCGGGTTATTAAGTTATAAGACTGAAATTTACAAAGAATTTGTATTTTGCCCTGTACAGTAAGGATTTGTATGTTCTGTAAATTATTTGCCATAAATAACTGGACACTTCCTATTTAATATTGGGCCACAGTGGCCCAGTCGGTAGAGCACCGGGATCGTAATTGGAAGATTGCGGGTTCGGTACTCGAGCCAGCCAAAGACCATTGTGTACACTAATGGTGGCTGGTGCACGTAAAAACTGTCGGGGCCGCAATGTCCTCCATGTTCCCATCAAAAATTATACCTCTGGGGGGTCACCGAAGCGAAAGAGCCATCCCTTCCGTAGAGGATTAAAATTGTGATGGCATGGCTCTGGATAACCTCTAGGGGTGTGTTCCAGACCGTCGCCAATTGCTCATTGCGCAGCACTAGTGCGACGTAAAAACCCATCCATCCTATTTAATACGTTTTGGAGAGTATTTCGAAGGAAACTTTACGAATTATCTTGAAACTTCGGGTGTGAAAATAAAATGTTACACTTCATACATTTAAGTTTTTTTTTTTTTTTTTTTTGTCCCCAAAATAGAAAAATGACCAGTAACAAATTAAACACAAACAAAATGTCAGGTATCATCCTTGCTCGAAATTTATCAAAGCATGCGATTATTACTTATATTAGTTAACTGTATTTATTTTTATCCGAAAAATACGTATCTATTTTTTAGATATAAGGGCTTCTTTAAAAACTGTAAACAGTTTTCATGTTTGTTTATTATAATATGCAGGATTTTCCAAACAATGCAATGAAATTATAAAGAAACTTGAGACACCAAATTCTAAACTAGATACAACATACTACCACTAGAAAATAAAAACTTAGAACTGAAATTTAGTTCACTCTGTCTATGAGAATAAATGCCCCAAGCACGTATCCTGGAAATTGACAAATTTTTAGGATACTTGCTTAGGGCATTTATACAGTCATGGAAAAAATTATAAGGACAAGAGAAAAGTCGCTAATTCTAGGAGCCGCTTGGCTAGAAAATTATTCAAATATTTTTATGATAAAAATACGTGAAACGAAACATTTTCAAACAAACTTTACTTCGAAAATTTTGAAAATCATTAAAATGCAGGAATTTTTAAGGTTTTAATAGTCTGCTACTTGGAAAAAATTATAAGAACACGCATTTCTTTTGAAATCGTAAAATTTGCATATTTAGTCGTATCATATGATTGTTTACAATAACACAAAAGTTTTACGCAGTAGGATTGTTCACTTTATCTCGTTTTTCATCATGCCGAACATCATACAACTCTTTGAATTTGAAAAGGGACAAATTATTGCTTACAGAAAATGTGGAATGAGTGGACGTGGAATTGCAAGGAAATTAAACAGATCTAAAACAGTAATTTATATATATATATTTTTAATAGCATCCAAAAGAATTTGGCAAGAAAAGCGTACAGGTAGGTCTCCCACTCTTACTATGCACTAGAAACGTGCCATTTACCATCGAGCTTGCTTAAAAAAAAAAAGAGTTCTACTCAAATTAAAACAGAAATGAATTTACCATGCACTAGCCAAACAGTGCGTAATGTTCTGCAAAAGAATTCCAACGTTAGATATGCAAAACTACGATCACACCCACCACTTACAAAACTTTAAAAGAAGCTTAGATTGGAATTCGCTAAGAGTTTATTTGGGTCTCGATGGAAAGATGTCGTATTTTCTGATGAAAAAAAATGAACGGACCAGATGGTTTTCGCCATTATTGGTATGACTTGCAGAAATACAACCTTTTCTTTTTTTTTTTTTTTTAAATGACAATTCGGAGGAGACTTTGTGATGGTGTGGGCAGGTTTTGCAGCCAATGAAACCATACCAATAGTGTCCATTAGAATTAGCATGAATTCAGAATCATATTTTGATACGCTAGCGGAAAATTTATGACCTGAAGCACCTCTTATCACAGGTGGTGATTATTTGTTTCAACAAGACAATGCAAGTTGCCATGTGTCTTGTGCATCGCGTTCATGGTTCGAGGTCAATTCTGTAAAACTTCTGGATTGGCCGGAAAGAAGTCCTGATTTGAACCCCATAGAGAATTTGTGGGGCATTTTAGCTAGAGAAGTGTATAAGAATGTTACGCAATATGCAAATAAAGACGAACTGACATCATCCATTGAATTGGCTGGGAAAAACATTTCTAAACAAACTTTAACTGGACTTTTTGAGTGAATGACTGGGCGATTATAGTAATTGAAAAAAAAAAAGTTTATTTTGTAGAATATTAATTTATTTCGGGACATATTTGATAATGTCTTTATATTTTTTTTCCATATTTCACATAATACATTTGCCTTAATATGTGATTTAACAATTTTATTGTAATTTAATTTCACACTAACCAAGTTTCTAATGTTTCCTAATTATAATAATGATTTTAAAAATAGTAAAATTAAAGAAAAGAGAAGTTTTAAAGCTAAATATTTGAATTATTTTATAATGTTTAAAAAGCAGAAATTACAATTACACCACCTTTCCACAAATGACTGGATACTTTCGATTTCTGAAACTTTCATATATTTCAATGAAAGTTTTGCCCCAAAAGTAAAAGGGGGACCAATTAAAAATTAAATAAAAATGAAAATGCTTGGGATCACACTGTAAAAAGTAATGCTTGTACTGTTTTCTGGTTGCAACTTGTGATTTTGAAAATCCTTCATATTACACGTATGTATCAGAATGCAATATATATGTATATATATAATTAATTAAATATGAACATTTTTATTAAATATTTTTTAATGACTCATGCGCAAAGTTTATAAAAATTTCATTTGCATAATTTAATGACCAAAAATGTTGAACTATTTATATTAAAACTTCAAACAAATATCATGTAAATTCGAAAAGTTGTATGCGATAAAGTAAACTGATATTGAATTCCTGCGAAAAAAAAAAGGGGACTAAACTATAAGTGATTATACTCACTTTTTTTTATTTTAATTCAATCATAGGCAATATAATGCGCATCGATTGGAGAAAAAAAAAAAAAGGTAAAACCCCCGTAAAATTTCCTTATTTTTGAGAATAAAATAAATACAGTTCATTCTATTGCGTTTAACCATTTTATTTTACACGACATTTGTTTGAGGTTTTCATGTAAGTAGCTCAATACTTCAGACTATTGAAATATGAAAATGAAATTTAATTAAAGCTTGGGCATGTCTATTTAAAAATAATGCACTTAAAATTCTCACGTTTTATTAGAACTTTATTTTTTAAACATCGTGATTTTTGTATGCTGTGTCCTGGGTTTAGTAATATCGTGCGTGTAATAAATAAAAAGTATCTTTTTTCTGTAATTTTTTTAAAAGAAACCATTATATCTGCATATATACATGTGTTAGCCTTAAAAAGATTTATACAGACACAATAAAAAGAAGCCTCATAATCATACGCTACAGTCAGAATGCATTTCAAACATTAGTTTTTGTGCTGTGATCTCAAATGTTTTCCTTATATTTTTACTGGTCTTCTTTTTGCTTTCGGGAGGAAACTTTTACAGAAATATATGAAATATAACATGTTCCTCACACTTCTAAAGTTTCAAGATGATTCGTCTAGCACTTTTAGAAACATTTGACAAAACGTTTGAAACTGAGTGTCCAGTAATTCGTGAAAATTTAGCGTAGTGTGAAATTATATGAAATATTATATATATTTATAGGTTAAGTGCACCAGTGATTGACACTTTCAGAGCAATCTCTGCTGTTGTTAATGTTCTAATCATAAGAAAATATTTTTAGAAATTTTAAGTTAGTACATATGGTATGAAAGACGTTCAGAACCACATGTATGTTAAAATATATATATTTGATAACAATTGGTATTTTTTTTTTTTTTTTGTGAATTTTTATTTGACACCCACTCGATGTTCCAGTAATTGACCCTGCCAGTTTTTCATTTTATCACTAATTGGCCCCCTATGTTCCAGTGTTTGACACTGCTAGTTATTCATTTTACCTGTTATTAGCACCCTATGCTCCAGTGTTTGACATAAAATGTTAAAATACTTATATGTAAAATATATGATTTTATTATTTTTATTATTTATTAATTATTTCGGGACAGATGTCAATTACTGGAGCATGCCAATCACTGGAGCACCTACCTTAATTAAAAAAAAAAGTATTGTGTTTAATAATTAAAATTTGTTGCATATTGTCACTGTTATTTCATTTTTTAATCAACCTATATTTATAGAAGCTGTCAAAATTGATTTATTTACTAACATTAATTCACATCAGAATCTTCCAATTTTCTGTTTTAAGAAACATGTATTTTATATATCATAACATTACAGGTGTTATTAATTTCATTTTAAACTTTATATACTTGTTCATGCATGATTATTTATATATATTAGAAATCTAAATTTACAACATGTTTTTATAATTATAACGGATTGATATTTTACAATGTTTGATCCTATTGGCAGAATGGAAAAGTTCATTTTATTTGTTTTTATTGCAACCTCATGGATGTGCAACAACATTTTCTTTTCTCCTTCAAAAACATTTATTGTTATCTTTGTAAAAGGCTGTTATTTTAAAGTTGTTACATTCACATCTTGAGGCGTGACAAAATTAAGGAATTTAGCTTTGTGTTACAATTTATTTCATTACGACACTTAAAATAAGTATATTTAAAATAATAATAATAATAATATATCTTTTCGAATAAAAAACACTTTTCTAGTGAAAGCGGTTTTCACCGGAGAAAGCAATTTTCTAGTGAAAAACACTTTTTTAGATTTTCTATTAAATCATAAATAATTATTTTATCGTATATAACAAAATTAACTTATTACTATTGTAATCTTTTTTTTTCTTCAGATTTTTTATTTTTATTATAAAGGTGTTGAATTTTACTTTAATTTAATTAATTAATCTCTTAGACTCCTTCGCATCGTGTTCTTTTGTGAGTCATTGCATACATCTATATCTATATTTATAATAATAAAATGTGTGTGTGTGTGCGCACGCGCGTGTGTATATCGGGCGCCTTTTAGGAAAACAGCTGATCACAAAGCTACATAAATTTGCGTGGAGGTTTGTATTGACCTCTCCTGATGCACCTTGAAGCCTAATTTTCGTATTTTTCATTAGATTTTTAAAAATTAATAAAGTCTAAAAATAATAAACTTGTAATAGCTTTGAAATTAGCCATTTAAATTTTCAATTGTTGCCAAAAAAGTTTATGAGTTATTATTATTATTTTCAGTATAAAAGGAAGCGAATGATAAAAAAAATAATAATAATAAATAAATACCAGCAAGCTTCGCCCGCTTCGCTGGTCCCTACATTTTAATGAAGTCTCAAATACATACAACGTATTAATGCAAAAATATCATGAAAGGAAAAATCATAATAAAAATTCATTGTAATTGGTCAAAACCTTAGTTGGCGCTTGGCATAAAAGCTAATTCAGCAATATATTAAGGAGCTTTACTTATTGATAATTCTGGGCATTTTTTTAATTTTTGATGCTACAGTAGAAGGCATATTTTACGCCAAGAACTCTACTTTCACCACAGCAACTTTCAGCAAAGTAGCACATCAAAAATATAAATGAATTATAAAATATTAAGCAAAAAAGAAAGAAACAAAGAAACAAAAACAATAATCGCATAAATTATGTATTTTTTATCTAAAATGGCGACAAAAATTCAAAAGTCGCCAAGGGGAGCTATAATAAGGCTGTACCATTATCAGGTTTACATATTTATTTTACGTATATGCAAACCTCATATTAAATAACCATGAAATAACCACATAAAATAAGTTGCCTAATTCAATTGACGTAGCAATTGTAGCATATTGTAATATTATATTTGGCGTGCAACTGCTGTAATTTTATGGTTCACCGGATAAATAAAAAAGATATAGAAAATAATATGAAAGTAACTATTATGTTCAATATGTATAGTGTTGTTTATATGTAAAAGAGCTATTTCAATTTTTTCGCTACTGTCCGTTTAGAAACTGCCATCTTATAAGCACCGAAATGGAAGCCCACTCATAAAGTATTGTCGTACGCAATAGGACACGCCCCTGAGATTTTGAGGATGAGCAAGACGATACCGAAAGCAGCGGGGGCCCTAAGCGAGCTTCTGAGCAATATCAATTGATTTTCTTTATATTTTTTGTTTATAAAGCGATATAGAAAAGATATTACTTTAATTTTAGTAACCAGTGAAACGGGCAAAGCCTGCAGGTACGAAAATGAAATAATTTATACCAATTTGAATATTGAGCTTTTGAATGTGACATCTGAAATAAAAAATTAAATTACGACAAAAACTCTATAAAAGAAATGTGTTGTGTCACTCACATGACTTTCTCATACCCTGAAATTAATTACTATAAATACAGATTGGAGATTAAGGTGTATGATAACGAGCACTGTTATTGAACTATATGTTAAAACAATTCAAATTAGGCTTCAGAATTATTTCACAAATAATTCTATGTGATGGAGGGGGGGGGGGGGTTGTACCTTCCCATCAATCCCCTGCTTTGTGTATATAGAATGTATATAGAATTTATAACTGTTATTAAAATTAAAAGTTCATCGAAAATTATTCAGACAACTTCTCGCATCATTCCTTGAAACTTAACATCTTATACAATCATGATCACTTTTCTAGCAACAAATCGTATACTATTAAGTGAGCAATATTTGTATATTTCACTGTTCTCGAAAACGGTAGCTCGGACAGTCACAAGATTTAACACAAAGGTGCCCCCGAAGGGTCATTGTGCACATGGAAGTCAGATTTTCGAATTTTTGATTAGTTTTTTCGTAATTAATTAAAGTGTGAAAATAATAGCCTTCTAATTTCTGATAAATAAGCCATTTAAATTTTAACAATTTATCCATAATTTAATTGTTGCCAATTTTTTTTTTCGACAAAATAATAATAATTAAAAAAAAAAAAAAAAAAAGTACATTTATTTAAAATGAGGAAAATAAATCAGAAAGATTAGAAAATAAATTAGAAATATCAGTCGCATCGTTACAAATAAGATACCAAATGAAAGGGAAATTTTATGTAAATACGATGCATTAAACAGCTTATCAATCGGACAATTAGATTTTTTAAAATTAACTAAAGTATGAATTGTAGGTGGCAACAGCAGAAGATTGTATGGAAACCGTTAGGAGAAAAATAAATCAAAAATGTGCTTCACATTAAGTCACATGATTTTTAAATGGGATAAAAAATTGCAGTTTTCAAATTCGTTTAAATTTTCTCTCGCGAACACAAAAAATATAATATACAGCCTGTACCCCACAAGACCAACTTGCATTTCAAATTTCAACAATTATTTTGGTTAATAAACAATAGTTATTATTTTTTTTTCAAATTAAGTTTTATTCTTTCTTCAAAAAGATTTATGTGATCATAGATATAATAATATATATAGATCTATCATCCCCATATTATCGTGCAAAGATTTTTGATGCCGAAAAAAAAGCTTTGGAATGAGCCATTAAGTGGTATTGAAGGAAAACAGGAAAAAAAAGAAGAATGAATTTGAAACTATATCTGAAGCTTTTCATTCACCTTTAGTAAATAAATTATTCATGAATTTTATTTGCTAAAATTGCTTTTTCTCCCCAATGATCAATCTATATATTATTACTATATCTATGTATGTGATACGATACATTAATAATATGGGTTTTAAAAGTTTTTAAAATAGATTATTATACTCAATGAACCATATTTTTATTTTATCAGTTTCATTAACAGATCCTGCTGGGCGATTTTTTAAATTTCGGTGTTGAAGTACACCGAATGTTTTTCGACAAGAAGTTTAATATAGCAACAGCCATTTTAATCTAAGTAGCGCATCAAATATATAAAAACATAAATGATTTACTTTTACACAAAGTTTACAGAACAAATGCAGTTTTAACGATAGAAAATTTATTTTAACAAGCACTATTTTAAACCTAAAAACCATTAAAAATATAAGCAGAATATAAAGGATTCTTATGTATAAACAAAAAAGAGTCTGATAAAATTATTAGCAAAATAGTCTTCCCCTTTTCATTAAAAAAAAAAAAAAAAAAAAAAAAAATCCATCGGTAATATGGCGACAAAAATTCAAAAGCCGCTATTGGGGCGACATAATAAAGTTGTGTAGCACGATAATGTTTACCTATTTATTTATTTTTTTATATAATAATCACTATGCTAATTTATCATACAAATAAATGAGCCTCTGTGTGTTACTGCACTTGCAGGCTGTCGAACAGAAATATTTGAAAATTCAAATTAATATTTAAATAAATAAATAAAAATATGTTTAATGGGAAATATATATAACCATAAAAATATTAGTTGTCTAAAATACGGCAGAAATAGCGCTCATAGCATATTGTTACAAGGGATTAAGTCTTATTGTTACAATGGATTAAGTCTAAAATGGTGACAAAAATTCAAAAGCCGCCAACTAGATTAAGGCTGTACTATCAGGTTTACAACCCATGAATTATATATAAACACAAAAAATTAATTGTCTCATGCGACAGACGTAGCCGGTCACAGCATATTGTAATATTTGGCGTGAAATTGCTGTCATTTAATGGTTGATTGGATATACAAAATAAACATATGAAATAACGTAAAAGCAAATATTATGTTGTCTAAACCCAGTTACATTTGAGTTCAGTCCGAGTTACATGTGAACAACACGTATAGTGTTGTTCACGTGTAACTGGGATTCAAATATAAAAGGGAAACTCGAATTTTTTCGATACTATCTATTTCGAAACCGTTATATAATAAGCACCTAAATGGAAGATCATTGGTAAACTACTGTCGCAGATAATAGTGACAAGCGCCCGAGTTGCAGTGGATGACCAAATCGCTGCCGAATGCAGCAGGGACCTGGAGCGAGTTTTTGAACAATTTCAGTAATTTATTTTATTTTATTTTTATAAAGCTATATAGAAAAGAGTTTCCTTTAAATTTAGTGGCCAGCGAAGCGGGCAAAGCCGGCTAGTTTATATTAACTTCAAAATACAACATTTGCAGAAATCGATTGTTTTTAAGTTACTCTAAGAGACACAGACGAAGATGAAATGCCAAAAAGTAGGCTTTGGTATTCAAGAAGCCTCAAATATATAAATATACAAAAAACAAGCGATGAATATTTAGCTTAACAAAATACATTATTTACCATATGTCTATGAGGAATTAATTTCAATTTCTAAGCAGACTTTTTTTTTTTTTTTTTGGTGAAATATTATAGTAAAGCATTTCCGCTAACAATAAAATGAATGTTATGGCTTAAATCTGTACTGATAAGTATAAAGGGTTTATGTCCACATTCTTGATTTTTCAGGAGATGAAAAATAAAGTTAAACTAACTAAAACCAAATCAGAAGAATCGATTAGGAAAAAGGTATTTCGTTGACTTGTACACTTTATAACATTCAGTGATAGTCAACCTTCATTTAATAACGGGAAAAATTGAATTAAATATTTATACCATACATAAATGGTAAATTTCGGGTTTGAACTTTTTTTTACCAATGGATTTTCTCAAAGACTAAATGACATAGACTTAAATCCTTTATACCAATCGATTGAGAATTTTTTTTGAGTCTGACTATGTACTTAACTCAAAATCGACATTTTTGAACTTAAATCCTTTATATTTATCAGTACAGAAATATTGGCAGTCCTGTTTATATTCTGAAGGTTATCTACATACCGCATGGTGAACATAAAAATAACCCTATATTAATAACACACAGCATAACCTGAAATACACTTCCATGAATTTTCATATGTTGTCCCACTGTAATCTAAATCTTCTATGTAGCCTTGTAAACGAACGGTGAAGGATTTTCGTACTCTACATGAAACATGTTTTTTACGCATATATATATTCGTTTCATTTGGTTTAGTGCAGCCTATAGATGTTAAACTCTACTTATCTGCAATTGCTCCCATAGTCGTAATGTATTTGAATTCTCTTGGGTGTTTCTGTAGATGAACTATTCCCTTGATCTCCACGAAAAGTTTAGTGTGGCATTCCTATACCGTGCAGATTTAGGAAACCGAGTTTTAATTTCCTGCTATTATTTGTTCTTGAGACATACTGACAACAGACACACAGACAAACACATACACACACAGAGAGAGAGAGAGAAACACAGACACACACACATACACATAGACCAACCGCTAAAAATATTACTTTCGGATTCAAGGGATCTCAAAAAGTGTATATATAACAAAAATTCAATTTCCAAAATTTGACCCCAAAACAATACTTTTTCTACCATATATAACACAAGTAAAATTATCTGGTGTGTCATTCACATGACTTTCTTTCACCCTGCATTTCAATACCATAAAGATAGATTGCTATTAAATCTTAAAACAATCATAGATATAGTAATATATACAGATCTAACCCATGTTATCGTGCAAAGATTTTTGATGCCGAAAGAAGAAAAAAAAAAAAAAATGCTTCGGAATCAGCCATTAAGTAGTACTGGAAAAAAGAGAAAAAGGAAAATGAATTTGAAACTGTATCTGGAGTTTTTCATTCACCTTCAGTAAATAAAATTTTCATAAATTTTATTTGCTAAAATATTCGTGTCTATTCCCGTGTGTATTCACTCGGGGAAAGAAGGTTATATTTTGGTAAAATCGTCGTATTTTCCCAAGTGAAAAGGAATGCCTTTTTTCTCCCCAATGATCAATCTGTATATTATTACTATATCTATGAGAACAATAGTGTAGGATAATAAGGTTCAATGTACTTTTTAAATAATCTATAATAAGTTTAGGAACAGCCTTATTTGACATATAATTCTATGTGAGGAGAGCAACCGCCCCCTCAACCCCATGTTCAGTTATAGTGCATACAATAAAAAAAAAAAAAATCAAATAAAAAAAAAATCAAACTTGTTATTAAGCCGTTAGTAGTCACTATTTTGTCGCTTTGCCACCCATCCCTTCAGTGTTGCCAGGTTTTTTTTTTTTTTTTTTTTTTTTTTTTATTATTTTTATTATTCAATAGCCACCAAAAATTTTTAGAAGTAGCATTTGATATACATGAAAGGCGAATAGAATCGAAGAAACGTCGATTATATATATCATATATCACTTCTTAAAATTATTGGTGACAGTTAAATATAAAAAAGTGCGCAATCTGTACCAGGTGGCGCTGTCTATAGCGACTACTAACGGGTTAATTTGCCTTTAAACATAAGTGTCAACCTAATGCAGACTTCAGAATACCAAATTTGAATTTCCTGCAGCTATTTCTTTTTAAGTTATGTTGATAACACATATACATACAGATGAACCGCTAAAAGTTGGACTTTCGTAATCAGGGCACTTCAAAACGTGATTTTATGCAAAAAACCTAATTTTAACATTTAAAAAATACTTTGTTTATTGTATGAGTATTAAAAATTAATCTTGTTTCCTGAGCAGTGTTTATCGACATAATAAAATATAACAAAGTACTTCATCAGTCACATTCCATAGAAAAGAACGTTTTGCTTAATTTTGGGTAGCCCTGTATATTGTCTATAATCAATATGTACCATAAACAATAATGTGTATTTAAAATTAGTCTTACATGAAAAACTTCTAACGGAAAAAGTAATTACAATTCCAGCAATTTTCAAGTACAGCAACAATATATCCAAATACTTTGGGTAGCCTGTAAATGAATGATTTCCGTACAACAATCATTACAAAACATACTTTTATGAATGTTATAAATTTTGTTACTTCTGTTTTGTTTAAGTCAGTCTGTAGATTTTACACTGTACTTACCAGCAATTTCTCCATAGCCATAATGTATTTGAATTTTCTTGGATTTCCCTGTACATGAATCATTTGCTTGATCTCAACGAAAAGTTTGGTGTAGTCTAAATGTGTTTTGTACACATTTAGAATACCAAGTTTGAACTTTTTGCTAAAATTTTTTTATATATATAGTAATAACAGGCAGACACACACACAGACCAACCGCTAAAACATGATTTTTTGGATTCAGGGGACCTCAAAACATGCAAATATAACAAAAATTCAATTTCGAAAATTTCACCCCAAAACAATACTTTCTCTATACTTTATGGGTAAGAGAAAGTAAAAATGAACTAAGTTAATATTTCAAACAAAAATGTAACATATATGAGAAAGTAAAATATTAGACTAACTTAATATTTTAAATAAAAATTTAACATATAATATAACATATAAAATGTGAAATACAATGTTCTGCATAAAAAAGAAAAAACTATTTAAATATTTGTAAAGTCTCATGCAGCACATATAATTCGAGTTTGGGGAAACTCATACAAAGAAAATTTTTAAAGCCATTTTAAATCATTAGTTTCAGTTCATGTTCTTTCAAAGTTATTAATATTTAAATGCGTAAAACTTTACTGGACTTGTTATTCCTAGATCAATAGAAGCCAGAAGAATAAAATACAATATGTATGCTAATTTTCTTCCCTTTCGTTGACTATTTTAATTTTCAAAGCAGAATTGATTCCCGCATTTCATATATACATCTTAAGAATTGTACTGTAAATTTTCATAAGGAAATTTACATTTTCTGGGTAGCGATGATACAATCTTTTTAAAATCAAAGGCATTATTTGCATCTTAATTACTAATTATACAATCTCTAGTGGCCCATGTGGATACTTTTCTTTCTTTAAATAGGAAAAATAAATCCTTTTAAATCTTTCAAAACATTCTAAAATAAATGATTAGCAAAAATATAATAGTTACATTTCATTTAAATATTTAAAAATAATCATCAAATTAAATATATTTTATTTTTTTATATTCATACCTACAAAGCTTGATATATATATATATATATATATATATATATATATAGTGCCTGAAACAAATATATGTGATGATATTAATGATTAATAAATAAGGAGAAAAATAATAATACGATATTGTACTAAGAAATCCATTTTTTAATGTTGGATCTTCCTAAAAATGCGATTTTTGAATATGTAAACCACAGTAATACAAAACCTAACGTACCTCTGCTATGTAAACTTTATTATCCAATGCACAATATTTCTCCGTGTCAAAACTATTTGTTTGCCTAGCGTGGAACGCAAAGCTACGGTGCAAAATGGAAATTATTTTCACAGTAAAAAGAAAACTAGTGATATATACATTAATTGTCTGAATTTTATACCGGGTGATTCAATAATCACAGAAAAAAATATATATATATGTTATTCAAAAACTACTGACTGTAGCTCTATGCTGTTTTCTCTGAAATGTACAGAGAAGTATGGGATTATATATATATAAGAACAAATATTATTTACGGTTTTAACCAATATATTATCAGTATTGCTATATTATCAGTATTCTCTTACATTTTAAAGTGATCCGCCTGATTAAATGACGCCATATTCCAAATACTGAAGCTTTTTTTAGAACATTCAATGTGCAATGTCTGAAGGTCATTCTAATAAATGACGGCCGTCACATTAAACACTTATAGTTGTTGCATGTACGCCGCCACTGTGCTCTCTTAAAATGAATGAATTAGAACAACTCAACTTGAGTGAATTTCACTCATTTGCCTATAAGAAACGCACCTTTTCATTTTGAGGTAAATTTAATAAATTAATTGAGTTAACATAATGTATTCAAACTGGAGTTATTCCTTGTTACTTGAGTAATTTATTTATTTTATTAATGATTTTAATACAAACGATTTTAACAAACTGGATCACTTTACAATGGTACTGCCCGTCGCACTTGTACGCTGCTGAAAAATTTCGTTGCAGCGAGAACGATGTTGCCACTTACAAGTGGTTGAATGAACATAAATAACTCAAGTACCGATAGATATCGATAATTCAAGTTCGCTTAACGGCCCTCTTCACTCACCGTCGCCGGAAGCCCGAGCCAATGTTATTCAATGGGAAAATTTTCTTTACAAATAGCTTATTAACTAATACATATTTTTAAATTCTGTTTTCACATTCAGAAAATTCCCAACTGTTAAATTGACGAACCTTTTTTAAAAATGTTTTTTAATTTTTCAATTTTTAATATTTTATTTCGAAATTGCAAAATGAAAAAAATTCACATATTGAAAATTCGTATTTTGCAGCTTCAAAATAAAATATAAAAAATTTAAAAAATAATATTTTGGAAAAGGTGCGTCAATTTAACAGCTGGGAACTTTCAGAATGTGAAAACAGAATTTAAAAATATGTATTAGTCAATAAGTTATTTGTAAAGAAAAATTTCCCATTGAATAACATTAGTTTCGGCTTCCGGCGGCGATGAGTGAAGAGTGCCCTTAAATAAAAATTTTTTAATTAGCTCAAAGAATTGCATTTTTAACTCAAGTCGATAAAAATAAATAAATAAATAAATAACTCGTACTTCATATGGTGAATTAACTCATTTATTTTAAGAGAGTAAAAAAGCAATTTTACGAGGTCTGTCCAATAAATACGCGAACTAAGACCATAAAAAGTTTATTTTGCAAAATTTATTCTACATCGATTTGGTCCCGTTCAAAGTACTCTCCATTCGTTGCTATGCACTTATTCCATCTTCTTTTCCACTGTTCAAAGCACCCTTGGAAGTCCTCGGCATTCAGCCTTTTAGTTTTCTCGTCGTCTCTTGCTTTATTGTGTCCACATCTTCCTAGTGATGTCCCCTCATCACATTTTTGCATTTTGGGAATAAAAAAAGTCGCATGGGCGAGATCTGGCGAATAAGAAAGATGATCAAGGATGGTGATTGAATTTTTTGCCAGAAACTGGCGAACAATAAATGCTGAATGTGCAGGTGCATTGTCATGTTGAAGGATCCACCCAACGCCTTGAGTCAAATTTCGTCGCACACGACGCATGCAATCCCTCAAACGCTTGAGAACTGTAAGAAAAATAGTTTATTATTTACGTTAATTTCCATTTCCGACACAGTAAAAACAAGGACAACATAAACTAACACAACTGCACAATACGCACGCACAGCTCGACGATCCACCATGCACTGATGGTTCATTGGGTCTCAGGCAACTAGCACCGTTAGTGAGCGGGGCTATAATCCGGGTCGTGGCTGACATATGGCACCAGTTCGCGTATTTATTCGACAGACCTCGTTCTATTAAAGCGCCACCAAAGTAAGAAAATTGAAACAAATTTGCTAAAAAGTCTTTTGTTACCTAAAAATTTCCATGTCTTTCCGTGCATTTTAGTGAAAGTTGCATAATGATACGGTCAATATCTTTTGAATGATTTATTTTTTATTTTTTATGTGGCTTTTGAATCACACGATATTAGTTATACATGTGTAGCTACTCTCAAATACATTTACTGTTTCTAACAGTATTTCAGAGAGGCAGGAACATTTGAAATGATTGTCCCACATATGGCACCACGCGCTTTGTAGGGTTAAACACTACCATACAAGTTTTATATATAGTATATATAGTTAATTGTTTTATCTAATTTTTACATTCCTTTTTATATAATCAGATGATTAGGAAAAATGTACTTTTGACATCAGATTAAATTTAAATAAAATTTTGTTAATTGCATATTAATATAAAAACTCTTATATTTTTTAATTTCTCATAATATTACATTTTTCGGAACACATATGTTTATTTATTTATTTATTTATGTTCTAAAAATAAAAATCTCTATATATATTTAAAAAACAAAAGATACTGTCACTGGCATCAATTTTTTTTTGCCTGTGACCACATCTTCTTACGGAGTGCAAAGTCCCCCGCATCATGAGAGATATCAATATGTGCCGAATACTCCACGGAAGACATTACAGGTAATTGGGAATTTTTATCATCTTAATTAATGAAGTTAATAATTAAAAACGTCGGGTTTATAAAAATACTCCATTTGACGACTTGCAAAAAATTTCTCTTATTGCATCATTTTCCAGAATCACATCTTTTTGTGCGGGGAAATTGAAATGTTATCAATGGTGTAAAAGATAAAATAAAATATATGTCAATTGTCTGCAGGCACTTTTTTCCCTACTTCCCTACTTTTATAAAACTGAATGTCATACTAGCAATTGTTTATCAATTTTTAAAGGTTTTTTTTTTTTTTTTTTTTTTTTTTTTTTTTTTTTATTGGGGGGGGAGGAGTAATAAAATATCTAATATCTATACTTTTTACTATTAATTTTTTTTGTTAATTTAGGACAATATATAATATCCTCTATATATTTTTCTAACGTACAGCTAGCTAATAATTTTACACATTCGAAAACATCTCAAAAGAAAAAACTTTATTACAATTAATTTAATTTGAAAAAATCTCTTTCAACTTCAATTTTTAATTCTCTCCTGCCTACTTCTTAAAAATGCGAAGGATAAATGCATTATGTTCTCTATAAAACTTTTACGTTGGTTGGTTGTAACATTTAAGGACGATTGATAGCTAGTATCCTAGGCTTATAGGCGGAATACCCTCCGAGAATGTCTTTCTAAAGGATCCTAGTCCGTATTTACGTGGAATTCAGAAAAAAAAAAAAACACTGAACACTTCGAATCTGGCACTTCCCATCTACCAGTCTTGAGCGCAGGACCGCTCGGCCGCTAGTGGGATAAGAGTTTTATGTGATAATTTTTTTTCTTCCAATAATTAGACTTATGAAATGATCATAGAAATGTTTAGTTCTGTAATGGTAAAATTTATCAATGCATAATTAGAAGATGCTGTAGTTACAAAATTTTGACTATAAAATACTTTTTTATGTCAAAATATATCCGAAGTATTTTAAAATATGTTTTAAATAAAAAAGATAAATACACTTTAAAGTCAAAAAGAAATGCAGTCCATAGATATTATTTGATTTTTCCCCCTTTTTTTTCAAAATATTTAGGTATTAGAAATTTTTTCTCAAGAAAAAGTTTAATATAAATTTTTGTTTGACATTACTGCAAAATAGTGCTATGAGCGCTTACAAGAATGCGAATTTTAAAAAAGGATAAATAATTCGAATCATAAGCGGTGTTATGTTAACAAGTAATTATACAAAAATATTCATTGCCAAATAGTGACAAAAATTTAAAAGTCGCCAAGGGGATAGATAACAAATTAATGTTTAATGCAACAAAAGTTATATTAAACATTAAGTATTTCAGCTTGACATTGAATATAGGGATTTCTATAATATTGTTCTGCTTTTGTCTTGAGTTATGCACTGTTAACATTGCTATTGAGGATAAAAGGTAAAGCAGCGAACAGGCGGGTAGAGCCTAGAAAGGGTTAATAAGCGAGTCAAATCGAATGTTGGTGAGCGGAGCCAGCAGGAGGCAGATCCCCCTAGTGCTTTTAGAAATCACATGCATCATAATTAAATTTTGTATTTTCGATTTAAGCATCATGATTCAAATGTCAGTTATTAATACCATTTAAAAAGTAAATTAAATGTATTTTTACAAAACTACTTACTTTATACATGTGTTCGGAAATAAATAAAAATAGATTGCATACTGTGTGCAAATAATTTCAACTTTGACTCAAATATCTTAAAACTAATCTTAGATATATAGTATAAATTTCAGAATTGCGAAGTAAAGATACAGAATTTTATCAATTCAGTTATAAAGGTCAACGGTTTTAATTAAAATAATTACATAATTTAAGTTTTCATACTGCTCTCCAATAAAAAAAAAATTTCAATGAGTGAAATCTATATCATACTCTAACAAGGTCTTGTACATAAAATTCATATCAAATAATTCATCGTTTTAAATCGAAAATTAAGTTAATAATTAAACAAACAATTCCTTCATGATGCATTTAACGTTCTGTATTCATTATTTTTGCATGTGAAAGCTCTTCTCTTTGTCTACATGCCCCTCTGAGCACGCTTTCTTTTTCATCCTTACTACTGCCCCTCACATCACTCCTATTTTCAATTTTGTATTTATTTTATTTTATTTTATTTATTTTATATTTACTTATTTTATATTTTTTTAAGTTTAGTTTTACTTTAATAAATATTGTTTTAATCCTCTATCAACCGTAACAGACAAAAAATGTATTTGAAACTTTTTTTTTTTGTTACCCAATACTACTTTTTAAAGATATGTGCAAAAAAAAATATATGCATATCACCTCATCTATGTACTTAATGAGGACTTAGTGAGGTGGTACTTCTGTGCACTATTGGTACATGGAGATCGAGAAAGCTATTAGGACTTTAAAAATGAGTAAAAATGTATTTATATTTATAATCCTTATATTTTTACTAAGATTGACAGTAGATTCTTTAGTTAATATGGAAATTAAGAATAAAATATTTAAAAATATATATAAATTAAAGAGTTTTTCTATTAGCTTGATTCGCACTAAAAAGTAAGAAAAATTTAAGATCAAATGATGCCACATAAATATCATACTTTAGTTAACATTAAAAAAATTAACTGTCGTGTGGGAAAACTGTTTGCACCCCTGGATTCAGAAATATCACCCCTTTCATTTGGTACCGAATTTGTAACGAGCCACGTACTTTTTAAAATAACTGAAAGAAATTAGAATGAAGTGTTGCCACCTAAATTTCCTACTTTAGTTAATTAAAAAATTCTTAATGAAGTGCCGTAAAACTACTTGCACTCCTGGATTCAGAAACATCGTCTCTTTCATTGGGTACCGATTTTGTAATAATAGGACTGATACTTCACATCTATTTTCCCTTTTTCCGTTTTTAACCCGGATTCGGCAGAAATTTTATGACACAGAATGTAAGCTAAAGAAAAGTCTAAAAACACACGTGAAGATTGAGGGAAATGCCAAGCAAAATAAGCAAGAGCACTATTTGAATTCCTTTCTGGAATAAAAAGTAGCCTAAAAAAGTAGTTTCGATTAAAAAGTAAACTTGACGGAATTTTTTTACTGTAGTTTTCTGTTTTCGCGAGACAGTTGAAATCATGTTACGTAGTGTTTTTGATTGCAGATCAGTGTAATCAACTAAATTAACTACCCCTAGATATTTTTTTCTTAGTCATAACATAAACGGTTATTATTTTTTTTTTTTTATTAAAAAAGTACCAAGTACTCAATTACACATCACACCCAATTCTACCATTTTTTTCCACGTACTTAATTATAATAGAAAATACAATTATTCATTTATTCATTTATTGGAACTTATACAACATGACGTATGAAAGATTGCGACCATTTCATTAACGTGAATGATGTATTTGAGACACTTTCATCTGCAAAATATTTCATTTATTAATTTAAAGGAAAGCTAAAATCATTAAATAACCTGATATGTAAAGATCGACGCTATTGTATAACATATCATTTGAAAAGGATTAATTGGGTGCATAAAAAGAATAAAATGACAGCTTTATGACATTAATCTTAATCTGACAAATTAAGATTTCAAACGACTTGCCTGTCTCATTTTTCATGACACAGCTAATTACACCTCTCATGTGTAAACTTAATTTATGGTCTACATCTTGAAATATGAAAGCAATTAAATTCTTTAAGACTATAATTAAATGAGAAATTTTCTAAAGTGCTTAAATTTCGCTAACTATAAATCTATTTTATCGATTATTTTTCATAGATAAAAGATTTTTTTTTTCGTTGTGTCAGGTAAATCCCGATTTTTTTTTAAATCTCTAAAAAGCATTTAAAATAATTTGAACAATTAGTATAACACACACACACACATACATATGTATATATGTTTTTTTACAGTGATCGAAAAAACGTTAAGATCACCATCGAATTTTTTTGTTTACATTCAAAAATAAAAATATCTTTATAATTTGCCTTTACATTTAATATATAAAATGTAAGAAATAAATAATAATAATAAATATATATATATATATATATATATGAATTTAGAATATAAAATACGTTTATTTTCAATATAAAGTAAAAATGTGTAACGTAATCAAATGGAAAAAACTTTAAGACCAGTTTTAAAAGTGATTGCTTGCATAATCAGATGACGTAAGATTTGCACGGTTTTGTGCGGGATAGTTGTTAGAATGAAAATAAACAGTTTTCTTTTTTAATCATTTAGCTGAGTGTTGAAGCCACTGAGATTATGGGTAGACGAAAATTACTGAGTGACATTGAAAAAGGGAAAATTTGGCACTTCGAAAATGTGGACTGAGTAAAAGCTAAATTGCCAGCAAAATCGAGAGGTCTAAAACTGTATTTCATCAATTTCTCGCAGATCCATGCAAATATGATAAAAAAAAAATAGAGGAGGAAGGCCTTCAAAGCTATCAGCTAGAATGAAAAAAAAAAGTGTTATAAGAATGGCTGTTAAAGACAATGCATATTCTTCAGGAATAAAATTGGCATTAAAGCTTCAAGTAAAAGCTAGAACTGTCAGAAATGTCCTGAATCGTGCAAAAAACATGAAACATTCAAAATTCGAAAGCAAAACTGAGCTTGAAAAAACGGCTTATTAAAGCAATATGGAAATTCGCAATATCTAATGCCTTAAAACTCCACTTTTGGTAAAAAATAGTGCTCAGACATAAAAAAGGGATTTAAGCCAGATGGACCTGATGGATTACGAAACTATTGGCAAGATTTAAAACAGGATTCTACGTATTTTTTAAAGCGAGTGCAACGAGATGGTTTTGTCATGATTTAGGCAGGTACCTGTGCTCGAGGTAAGACTAATATTCTATTCCCTAAAGGTAATATGAACTCTTTTGATTACCAATAAGACATACTGGTTAACAATTTTCTTCCATTTAAAGATGCGCTTAAGGACCCAATATTGATTTTGTTGCAAGATAATGTGTGTCTGTGCACAAATCTGCTTCAACCATTTCTTGGCTAACTGAAAATAATGGAAGTTTTATAAAATTTCCGACCAAAAGTCCAGACCCTATAGAAAATATGAGGGGTATCGTTGCACGCAAGGTATATAAAAATGGTAAACAATACCTTTCTGTTTCTGAGCTCAAACCTGCTATTTCAAAAGCATGTAATAAAATATCGATTCTAACATGTAAAAATGTTGTAAAATCTTTCCAAAATCATCTTTTAGAAGTAATTCGTGTGAAAGGAAAACACACGAAGTACTAAATATTAGAATGCAATACTTTTAGTCAATGTTTAACTTTGTGGTATTAAGTTTTTTCCACCCTTTTATGTTGTGAAAAAGATTCTCTTGCGTGTAATATATAGCTAAAACCATTCTTTTAAAAAATCTATGTGAAGATTTATTATTCTTTATTCTGTTTATACAATTTGATGTTTTTTTTTTTTTTTTTTTTAAGTAAAATTACATTTTTTGCAATTTCACATGTGGTCTTAAAGTTCTTTCCAGCGCTGTAGGATGTTTGTACCATTTATATAAAAATAATTTAAATAATTTAAATAACGTTTCCATTTACAAAATTTTTATAGTAATAAAAATAAACAGTCAGAAGTCTTCATTTAACAGCTTCTATAGTATTCATAATACGTATATATACGTATAATATGCCATAGTCTAAAGGAATTAAATCAGGAGAGCTAAGGGGACATACATTTGCAGTAACAGGGTCAAGAATATTCTCAGCCATTTATGAATCGCGTTTATGAATAATATTTATCCTTCATTGACCAATGGATAACCTGTATAGGTTACATTGGTATTTTACTGAAAAAACGTAGTAGTTTTGGAGCATCACAATCCTTTTTCATTCACAGTTGTAAAAGCCCAGAGCAATCGTTGAGCTTTGGATGTGGTTGAGCATTGTGCTGGTAACCGCCTGGAGAACTTTACACAGCCACCGATTTGATACTTTTGGCATAATATCTCGTATTTGATGAAGTTTCTCTGATACAAAAGAAACCAGAGAGTTCCTGTTCATACAGAAGTTTTCATATTTTTCAAAATGTATTCAGTTTCGATCATTCATTAATCGTGATTTCCCTACAAAATGATCCCTACTAAGGTCCGAGAGGTTCTGCGCTCGAAGCTGGTAGACAAAGTGCGATCCCAGGTCTTTCTCGGAGTTTTCAGTAGTTTTACGAAACTCCCGTAAATACTGGCTATCATTCTTTAAAAATACCTCTCCAAGACAACATTTCACCTAGATCTAGGATCCACGTGTAGTCAATTATCCTTAAACCCATAACCACATTCTCCGACATGACCAACGTTTTTTGCATTACTTAAAAGTAGTAAAAGATGTCCTAATGAAATGCAGCATGCTTTATAGTTTGAAAACATGTACGTTGTTAAAAATGGTACTTTACTTTCAGAAATTCTCTGTAATTTGAGTAAAAAGTCGTAAATTACTAAAAAATCACGTTAACAAAACGTAATTTTCTGTAATTACAGAGAATTTCTGGCAGCAAAGTTGCACTTGTTTAACAGTGTAGTATTCTATCAAAAGCACTGGTGGACTTCCAAGAGTCCTGATTAACTTAAGATTGGACGGAGGTGAAGAATACGGATGACGTAGTAATAGTCCAGTTCCAAGTTGACACTTCCAGGGAGTCCTGACTGATACCGTATCATTGAAACCAACATAAATAATGTGTCAACCCTTATGAATGTAGAAAATGAATTATTGGGTGAATTTAAAAGAGGCAGATATCGGTATGAATGCGTCCTGCAGAGAATTAGAGATTCATAGCGTAGTTCGTTTTATGTTATTTTGTATACATTTTGCCACATTGAGGTTAAAAAAATGTATTAAAATGTTTGCAAAATTTAAATTTTGAAGAAATTTTAGGAAAGTGTGCAACGACGTGTACATTTGTATGAAATTCTCTATATTTGTTCTTGAAATAGAGCTGCTAAAAATTTTATTACACAGAGATCGACGTGAAGACAGGAATTTTCTAAATAAGGCCCAATCGTGTTCTGCAGTTCTCAAAATGTTCAAATCCATAGAAAACCAGAAGTCGAAAATTTTTACTTTCTTCTATTGAGTATTGAAAAAAAGTGATAATATGAATCATTTTGAGACTACATTCGTTAATCCTAGGCTTTCATAAAACCCTCAAACAAATTTATATTTCAGTTAAAAATTATCATATGAATGCTGTAAAAATTAAGCAGTTTCTTAAAAAGAAGTAGTAGAATACTTTAACAAATGTAATTAATATAACATATGATTTTTATAAAATATATAAATTTTATAAAGCAGTTTATTTCACCAACGTGAATGAAACGCTTTCGTATCAAACTATAATTTATTTTAATATACCTATAAAAGTGCAATGTAAATGTTTTTATTAACTTTTTTATGTTATATGTGCATTTAGAAGTATTAATTATTTCATAAATCTAACGTTATAATTTTCTCTTACATCTATACCATTGGTAGTCAGCTCATTATTTATGCTAAAAATATAAATTTTAATACTTTCTTTTTATACTAAAAAGTTTCGAAACTCGCGAGTTCCCGAAATGCACATGCATAAACTTCAAAGTAAATGTATCTTTAAATTGAAATAACCTTATATCAAAGTGACTTGTGGAAGAAATCTAATGCTTATAATGGAATACTTTGAAATCTGAATTCTAAGTAGTCAGATAAAGTTATAACTGAATAGTTCAGAGGAAATTGCGGTGTAAGCTTATCACAAACAGAAAAGTGGTGTTAAGTTCAGCGGTGATATTAGATATGCGCAGAGTACGAAACATATTGCTTTTTCGAGAAAAGTATAGGAGGATTATGCATGTAAATTTACTACGCGATAAAATAAAGTCTTTGTTGTTTTGAATTCAAGTTTAAATAAAATAAAACTCTAATCTATTTTACATTTTTTTTTTTTTTATCAAAACATTGAAATATAATGCATACAAAGAAAGAAATATTTTAAAAACACATATGAATTATTTTGATTCTACAGAACCTTTTCAATCAGTTAATTGGTATGAAAACAATATAGATACATATATATATATATAGATTTGTGCATGTGTGTGTGTTAGATTTGTGTATCTACATAGGAGACAAATAATTTAAATAAACTTTAAAATTTCTAATATATATAATAAACAGAATGGTTTATTTTTCAAAGTAGAAGAACGTAAATTAGTAGAAGAACATAAGTGACATTATTACATATTATACGTCTAAAGGCAATATGTTTATACGGAAAAATCGCGTTTCGGTTTCAAAAACAGAAGATAATTCACATGTTTTCTTTTTTACAAATTTACACAATATTGCTTTTTATAAAGTGTCATCTGAGATACTATCGGATTTGTAAACTATTTCCAATTCTTTCATTAATCATCTGTACGAATATTTTTATTTATTGACCCTTAATAAAATTAATATATATATATATGTATATTTTCAATTTTAAGTGAATAAATACTTAATATTTGCATATATATACTTAAGTTATTCATATAAATATAATATTGAATAATATTAAGAATTTTTTTACGATTAAATAAACATTTAAAATTTAATTAAGATTTTCGTATCTAATATTTAATATTCATTAAACATGATAGTGTTTATCTTTTTTACAAAAGTCAGTGTCTAAAAAAATGTTCTAATGATTTTCTTTAAATTTGCTAAATAAAACCAATTTTAGAAGTCATTTCGTGTGTATTATTTGATGCGTCTTGTAAGGTAGGTCAGTTTTAGATCTCTGAAAAATTTACGTTATAAAACAATTTTCTACTAATTCTTTTAAACTCAGTTTTGTGAATGTGCCTGTATGCTATTGCATAAAAACTGTTAGGTGTTGTATTTTTCAAGTTAACTTTATGTCTTCTGACTACACTGTCTCCAAAACAGTAAATATAATTTGTAAGGAAGTGGAAATGGATATCGTGGGGACATTGCACCAACATGAATGTTACGGTCAGTATTAGTGTTCACAATGTTCCAAACAATGTGATATACCAGCAAGGTTTTCAAGTAAAATCACTATATTCGCAAAGTATCGGTCTACTGGTTTACATAAATTATATATATATATATATATATATATATACACTATCAACCAATAAGTATTTGGACAATTTCGAATTTAGACGTTTTGTCAAATATCTAGAAAAAATCTTTAGAAATTATTGAAATTAGAGAGTAAAAAAAACAGGCTATAGCTCATACAGTTCAGCAAAAGTTTTGTCTTGAAAAGAATTAGGGGACCAGTAAATAATTAAACATCAATCAGAATGTTTTGAATCACCCTGTAAAAAGTAATGTTTGAAATGCGTTTTGACTGTAGCAGAAATTTCTGAGATTTTTTTCTCATGATTTGTATAATTTTTTATACCGCTACCACATATATTTATGGAGATATAACGTCTCCTTTAAAAAAAATGAAAAAAAAAAATCCGTAGGGTATTAGAAACCATTTTGAAAACTTGGAAAACTAAATTAGACACAGGATACAGTAATCGGAATCCAAAAATGTTAAATATCATACGAAACATGAGTATTTTTACTCAATATTTTGTAACTACGCATGCACAAGCTTAAAAGAAAAAAAAAACATTCGCATAATTTATTAGCCAAAAGTATTGAGCCATCTATATAAAAACCCCAAAGAAATATCGTGTAAATTAAAAAAGTTGTGAGAGATAGCATGAATAGAATTTCAGTTACTCTTTTAATAATAAGGGGGTGGGGGGTTTACATACTACTTTTGATTATTATTATTATTATTCAATTAATGACCAATAGTAATGTAGAGTTTGCTGATTGTAAATAAATATCGATAAAATTCCCTATCGTCTTCTTTAAAAAAAAAAAAAAAAAAAAAAAGAATTAAAAAATAAATAAACAAATAAGGAAATTCTGTTTATTCTATTTCTTATAACTTTTAGAATTTTTCATGATATTTATTTGGGATTTTCATATAAGTAGCGCAATTCTTTTGATTATTAAATTATGGAAACGATTTTTTATTTAAAAGCTTGCGCGTAGTTGAATATTATTTAGTGAAAAGCCTCATATTTAGTAAGATATTTAACATTTTTGTATTCTGATTTTAGTATGCTGTGTCTAATATAGTACGCCAAGTTTCCAAAAACAATTTATTTTAAAGAAACCATTCTATCTCCATGAATATATGTGGTATCCTCATAAAAAATTATACAGGTAATTAGACAAATTCTCATAATCACATGCTACAGCAAAAGCGCTTTTAAAGCATTACGTTTTACAAGGTGACCCAAAACATTTTCATTCTTTTGTAATTTTTTACTGGTCCCCTATTCTTCACCAGCACAAACGTTTTGCTGAAATATATGAGGTATAATATTTCCTTTGTACTTCAAAAGTTTCATGATAATTTCTAAAGAATTTTTCTTGATATTTGACAAAACGCCTCAATTTGAAAGTGTCCAAATACTTATTGGTAGGTTATATATATATATATATATATATATATATATATACATACTACCAAAGCACTTTGGTCTTTATGAATATAATTTTTGCAAGTATCTCCAAAACGGGAAGTCACAGAAAAACCAAAAAAGAGGAACACAACTAGATGTTGTGACAAATCTATAAACCAATTTGCATTGTTCTACGTATAATCGATTTTGAGTTATGTGAGATCCACTCATACACACACATACGTATACACAGACGTCACAAAAAAATGTGTAAAATTGTCGATATCTCTAAAAAGTGAACTCGTGCCAAGACTGAAGTTGGAGATGCACAATTACACGTCATAGCACTCTCAAATAAAAATTTACAGCATTCAACAATTGTTTATTTTTGAGCTATGCCAGATACAAAATCCATTTCGTAATCGGGATGACAACACTTCCTTATATATTGTATAAGGTAGTAAAACCTATTACTCCAACCATAAAAGTCATGATAATAGGATTACATTTACCGTAGAGAAAGATTATACTAGCTTGAACAGGTATAACATTTCACAGCTTATTAAACAATGACTCCTTGTCAAATTCACAGCTTACAGTTCAATGGAATTCCTTCGCCTGCACATGGCCTATTTTTGTTCCCTTTGGTGAAAGTTAATGGAGAGAAACGATACGTTATATCAAAACAATTAATTATGTTAAAACTGAGAAAGGGTTTACTAATTCTAGCTACCCTGAATTATATTTTCCGCCAAATTTGGTCGCTAATCTCGCCAAGTTTATCGCCAACGTAAGTATAGTTATTCGCGTCGATTTGGTGACTGATTTGGTGACTGAATTTAGAGAAAAATCGTAGTGTAGCGTTGCCAAAGTTTCGAAGCTCTAACTTCAATAAAAACAGAGATTTCCGAAAAGATTCTTTCGTTTCGAGCGTAGAACTACACACACACATATGTACATACAGACGTCAATAAAAAATCTTGTAATATTGTCAATATCTCTAAAAAGGGTATTCGTGTCAAGGCTAAAGTTGGAGATGTACAGCTAGATATCATGATAATCACAAATATAAATTTTCAACATTCTTAAGATCATTTGTTTCTGAGTTATGTCAGATAGAAAATCCATTTCGCAAACCAAGATTACAATACTTCCTTACCTTGCATAAGGAAGTAAAAAAGGGAAGAAAGAAAGAAATCAATTGAAAGAGAGATAAAACACGGATTCAAAAATTAATCTATGAAAATATTTCCGCATACTTTTTATTCTCCATGCTTTTTATTTGTTGTTGTTCTCTCTCTTTTCCTGATTACTTTAATCTTAAAATTTTATTTTAAAATTAACAATCTTATTAAGATTATTGGCAAATGGATTTTGATTTATCGCAAAACTTTTATTTCCTTATGATTTTCACTTTGAAATGACTATGGTTTCACTAACTGTAAAATAGGTTTCAAAGTCTAATTTAAGTTCCTTTTGATTTGTACTTTGACATATAGATGGCTGCAGTGTGCAGTCAAACAGCTTTTAGTAAGTAAAACATTGTAAAAAAATATTATTAAAATTAAAAGTAATTATGCTAAATAACTTTTCTTGCACTAAATAAATTTTTAAAATTAAATATGCTAGAAACGTAATTGTTAAAGTCATTAAAATTTATTTATATTCTTTATTTATTTATTTATTTAAATGTAAATAGGACAAAATACAACACAACTTCGGATTGGCTTGCTATTTTATACTACTTAAATTAAGTAGTTCTATAAAATGTGTTTTCATTTAAGTACTTATTTCTGGAAAAAATTTGAATGTTAAAATTTCAAGATGTATTCTATCTTATTTTTAGTTGCTTAATTCATGGTAATATTTTTTATGCAGGGTTAAGCTAGCTTTTGTTATTTTGAACAGAAATCTTGCATATCTCTGCTCAGTGTTTTAGGGATGGCTCCTGAAGCAGTAATATGGCATTTTGAAATATTTTATTTAATAAGCTATTAATTTTTTTGTGATATGATCCCAACATATTTTGCTAATCTCAACTTTTACGGTTCATTTTGTTATTGTAAGCTCGATTTTTAACATTATTAATACTATCCATTATTAGCTTCTTTTCTACTACATGACCTTAAAAGATCCTTCTTTTACGTTTTCAATACGTTTTGTAATCTAATAAGTTTTGAAATTACGTAAGTAATTTTATTAATTTTCTAATAAATTTAAACTAATATAACTGTTCAAATACATTCAAATTATTAAGCCTATTCAAGATAACTAGTTATCTAAATGACCTTTCTGGCATTTTGTGGTGAATGATTCAACTGTTTAGTTTTCGTTCTTATTCTTTTTATTGTACTCATGAAAAATTATATATATATGTATATATATACTATATATATATATATAGATATATAGATAGATAGATAGATAGATAGATAGATAAAGAGAATGTTTTATTTTAAATATAGTCTTGTACAAAAATGAAATTGTAGTATTTTTCCTCTATTCTGCATCCTAGTCGTTGTTCTTTTGATCCGGAATTTATATCTGATCTCTCCACTAAAATATCATGATGCAATAATTTATTATATTTCCTAACATGTCTTAAAGAATAATTTTGAATTTGCTCCTTTTTGTCTCTACCATAATCTAACCATTGCTCATGAAAAATTTTATTATCTATTTATCTGGATATTTTCAGCCTTTTTGCAAAATTAAGTATATACTAATGTGTTTATGTTAAAGTTTTAACCCTATATATATACCGGATGATCTAATAGTCACAGAAAAAATAATAAATATATATCATTCAAAAAGTGTTTACTATAGCACTATGCGGTTTTCACAGAAAACATGGGATTTTTTTTTATGTGGAAAGATTATTAGCAAATTAATTTAAAAATTTTGGAATTTTAATTGTTAAATTACTTTTTACAATGGCGCAGTACTTTCAACAACATAACTAAGGCTATAAATGCTCAACGTGACGGCCGCTATTCATAAGAATGACCGACAGACGTAGCCCATTAGGAATGCTTATATATATATAAGTTTCAGTATTTGCAATATGACGTCATTTGAGAATGCGGATCTGTTAGAAATGTGAGAAGATATTGCGAACAAAAAGTGCCCCGCGTTTCTGAGCATTTCTGTGCAAACCACATCGTTTTATTGTAAATAGTTTAATAATTATACGGTTTTAAAAAGTCTAGTGACTTTTGGATCACCCGGTACTTGGCGAGACCCAGGTTTTTTAGGAGGCTTGATTTAGGTTTTCGTCTTGATTAATGTATTTCAATCTGTTCCCTTTTACGCCACTCCTTCATTCATTACGATGGATTTTGTTCATTACTGGAGAGATTTCGAAATAGTATTTGCTGGTAACTGTCTTAGTTCATTTTCCTTTCAACTCTTTGGCGATCGCATTTTCCTGCATATGAGATAGCATCCTACACCATAACGGAACCGCCTCCCATCTCCTGCTGTACAACTGTCGAGAAATTTGTGTTAAGTCATGTCCTGGAACTCTATATGGAAACATATATTATTTTAGAACGAATAAAAGTTTAATTTAGGTGGTCAGGACTGCAATTACTGCAACTAGCCTGATTTAAGGCAAACTGACCTTCAGTTCGACAGTAAACAGATGGATAGCGGTCTGTTATGGTGTGGGGCGCTACCTCATATGCAGAAAAATGCGACTTCCAAAGAGTTGAAAAAGAAATTAACTTGACCAGTTAACAACGGATGATATTTCGAAGTCCGATAAACTTCGGACAATTTTTAGGAGGTGCAAAATGGAAATTTAAACAACATAATGCTCATAATCATACATCTGAATCAACAAAAGTGTGGCTTAAAAAAATAAAATATTTATATTAGACTTTGGCCAAGTCGAATCCCTAACTTAAATGTCATAGAAACATGTGTGGTCTCGACAAGAAAATAACAAAGACTATGAAAATAACAAAGACTATTATTCAACAAATGAATAAGAAATGGTCATTATGGAGGAATGAGACAATATTCCCGCATATTTTCTTAAAAAATTCATTAATTCAATGACGAATCGTGTGTTTCAAGTTATTCAGATATATGGTAGTGGACCATCTTACCAAATTTGCAAAAATTGCATTTTTTACAAGCGGTCTTATAATTTTATAGCAGTTATTTTTGACATTTTCTTTTTATGTTTTCTTTTTTCTAAATTAATTCCGTTTATATTAGTTGCTTCGTATTGGCATAGAATGTTTTTGGTTTTCACTGAACGATTTTCTTTTCTTATATAAATATATGTCTTATTCTTTCGTAACAGACTGTAAGTATGTCTTGCACTCATCAAAGCTATGTACAGTCGGTAACAAAAGTTTCCGAACACTAGCAAAAATTCCTATGTAAAAAAAAAGTACAATTCATACGGTTTTGTTAAAAAAATCCTTATCGAATCATGTTCTTACACTGACTAAGAACAGGATTCTATAAGGATTTATTTAACAAAACCTCACGAAGTGTACTTTTTTTACATAGGAGTTTTTGCTAGTGTTCGGACACTTTTGTTACCTACTGTATATTATAAACAAAAATATTTTATTTATTCAAATTAATAAAACATTTTCTATTTATTTTTCTTATTAATAACTACATCACATTCATTTACATAATCAAAAATAATTTTCATCAAACCAATTTTTTCTGCTTCACATTTTATTACAATGCACTACTTTGAAGTCAACTGTTAAATTCTAATTGAACTAACATATACTAAAATATTATATATATATTTGTAACATAAAAACAAATTTTGTATAAAGCACATAAAATAATAAAAAGTAAATTAGAAGCAATTTGAAAATTTAAAAGTAAATCTCAAAAACTATATTGTGATTTATTAATAACTATTGTATGTTATAATTTTTTCTAGTTTCTTTCCAAAAATAAATTCTGATCATCTATATTTTAAATTTAAAATATTTCATTGTTATGCAGTGCACCACATTAAGCAAAATATTATACGTTTTTAATCACAAAACGTTTACTAATTATAACGTATATATATATATACATAATTAACAAAAAGCACTTTCTTCATTCCCCCCCCCTTTTTTTAAGATATGAAATGCAAGCATAATTTATCTTGTTTTATTATATTTGTTGTTATAATTATTATTGTTGTTGTAATTTACATGGATATTTTATATTTCAGGTTAAAAAAAAAAAAAAAAAAAAAAAAAAAAATGTTATTTTATATTTACACAAATAAACATATCATGTGTAATATTTTCATTGTGATCCTTTTTAAAAATTATTATTATTTGTTTATAACAAATAGATTTATTTTATTATTATCTAATGAATATCTCATTCTAATGTTTCTGCTATTTTTTACATTGTATACATTGTACATTTTAACAGGTATTTTTTTTTTTATTATTATTATTCAAACATAACTAATATCAATTTTTTTTTTTTTTTTTTCGGATTTTCTTTTTAATTATTTTCCTTGGACTTTTGTTGTTTTAACAAAACAAACGTTATTTTATCTAAATATAACTGCAATAATTAAAGAATTTTGTTTCTACACATCTATTTCGAAAAATAATTTATTAAACATGCAATTATATGCAATTCGTAGAATGATCGTCTACTGTGTTTTCAAACTGGCAACATATAATAAGAGATTACACATGTATAATAAAATACATAGTTCTTTTTACATTTACCATATATAATAATAACCAAATACATTTCAAAACATAACATAAAATAAAAATATTAAAATTTTTCGACAAATATGAAAGTAATAGGTATAATATATATATATATATATATATATATTAAATATTCACATCAAAATTTCTCAATATACTTAAAAAAATCACTCTGCAATTTTATATTTAAAAAATTATACACATGTCCTGTACATAATTATTAGTGCGCTTTTCATTTATTTAAATTATTGCTGTCCACCACAGGTTCAATGATTTTTTTTTTATTTTTTTATAACAAGTATTTATAGCTTCTTACTTAAGTGTGTCCGTTTAAATAAAGGTAATATTTTTGTATTACTAAATTGAAATTGAGGTGTTTTCTCGTTAAAATTTATTTATAATACTATTCTATAACATGATTCATAAATGAGATTAACGTTTGCGTTAAAATGTTTTTCTGAAACTCATTCAGTGTGCTTCCATCCCAACTATAGTTTGACTTAAAAGATAAAATATCTTATAAGCGAACTCAGCTCTTCCTAATAAATCACACACGCAAATACAATAAAATATATTGATACTCGATATTGATTTCGACTGCAAAGATCAAATACAGCTGACCTATTAACTGGGCTCTTTACGCCAGGAATAGAAATCTTCGGAGCAGCTGATTACTTGGCAGCTATAGCTTCGAAAGATCTGAATTAGAATCCAATTTCCGGTTAGGATCCTGATCATCGAACTTTTGGGCATTGATCTATCTTCACGCAATATAATATGGAATAAAAATGCTCATCCTAAAAGATGTAAAATCAAACTAATTTATGAATACAATTATATTTTGGTAAATTAATTTGATTATTCAATTAAAAATTGATTTATTAAAATTATACTCATAAATTTTATTTTTTGCATTTATTATTATACATTATTAAATGAAAATTAAAATTATAAAATTTCTTTCAACAATAAAATTTCAGCAATGTCATTTCAGTATATTATTAATTAAATGTTTGAATAAAAGATTATGGTATTCAATACCTATTTATTGGTAAATTTGTTTTGAAATTTAAAATTAATACCATTTTATATTTTTAGTTGTACTTCAATAAGAATCTTTATGACGTAAGGAAGTATAAAAATGTTAAACAACTATCCTGTTAAACATTGACAAAAAAAAAGAGGGGGGGGGGGGGGCAATCCTTAATTTGAAAATTTTTTCGTTTTCTAAAATTCTATTTTATGCCTAATCAAAAGGTCTCCCAAACGCATACTTCATAAAAAGACATACCCGATTTATTTAGAGTTTTCTCAAACTCTGTTATTAAATATGAGATCTTTTTCCTGACAGAAGACTTTTCTGTGTTACGTCATAAAAACTATTGCACGTGACCACTGCAGAGGAAACAGCAACATTGTAAATTTTATATTTGTATTGCATGGTTAAATATTCGTATTTATAGAGAAATGTATTTTTTGGGGAAATTCACAGGGAAATGCAGAGTCAGAAATCACATGTGGAAGATAACAATACACGATTTATTCTCGATCTCAGAAAACTGATATTGTTTATTATATTGACTGCATAAAGTCTTCAATCTCTTAAAATTTTCATCAAGAATATTTATGCAAATCAATTGATTTCTCATAATTTAACGTTTAATGTGTACTTTTATGTCCTCCTTTTATGAGAAATTGTGTGAAACGTTGAAGAAAATATAAAGATGACCCTTATATGGAAAAGCTTTTCTGCTAAAATACTTTCATATAATGCTTCGAATCATTATTGAAAAAGCATCATTGCTTTAACAATATCTATAACATTTTTGTAATATCAGTAAATATGATGTTATGCATATGTATTTTTAAATCTGTGGTCAATTAATATAAAAATAATTTTACAAATAATGGTTCAACTCTACACTGTATATTAATCATACTGCATTTCTCTAAATTTTCTTTACATAATTTTCTTTTTCCTTTTTCCTTTAGAATCTAACAAAAATAGGATTTTGTAACGCAAAGAAAACATTTTATATATAAGTTATATGTATAACTATAACACTGCGCAATAACTAGTTATTATAAATGGGATGTGGCATATGTGTATTTGTTCATCCAAATGTTTATATAATTAAATAAATTTTACTCTTAAAGCTACTTTTCTAACATTAGTGTTTTAATAATTTCAAAAAATTTCAAATCGTCGTTATATAGTTTTGATTAACCTTTTCTATTATATGGAAATATAACCATAGAATTTTACATATATTGTTTTGATTAATATTTTAGCTAACACGTATTTACTAGGCTTTAATTATTGTTATCAAACGTGAGTTTTACACGTTATAAAAATATTGCATTAGTGTACCGTGAAAATTGTATTTCATAAACTTTCTAAAAATATTTTCTCCGCCATATTTCTTTCAATTAATATCACTACAAAGGTATCTTACGCTTTTCATTAATATTTCTGAAAGGTTATCTTTACTGTACTTCGGAAAAACAAATCGCTACCAAAGAACTTATATTTTGCAAGCAAAGAAATCCATTTTCTGTAATGGAAGAAATAAAATACTGTTTAAAAAATAGTTTCTACTAAATTATTTAAAATAATAAGTGTCCTGAATCTTTTTCAGTCAGGTGAATTAAGTTTACTTTTTTTTTTTTTTTTTTTTTTTTTTTTTTAAGGGAAATTCTATTTACTAAAGAAATAACTATAAATATATAATGAATATAGCTTTTTTTAATCCCATTACTTTTTTAGATAATTAAATATTTATCTAATAAGTCGAATTTATGTTATGATTTATTTATAAAAAAAATTTAAAAACATAAATCTGCAACATACAGAGAAACAAATAGAGTTATCCTGATGCTAAAAACAACATATAAAAAAATATTAATAGAGTATAAATATTTTAATATAATGCTCATTATGAGATTTTTGTACATTAAACGCACATTTTTTAAACATATGTGCATAATATTAAATAATTGTAAAGTAATGTAAATTAAAATACAAAAATCCACAAAAAAAAAAAAAAAAAAAAAAAAAAAAAAAAACATGATATCGGATCACGTTGACGCATATTTATTAACTTATATAATGGTGTTTTATAATTTGTTTTAAAATACTAAACAGACAATTTTAATTGCTTTTAGTTTTAATCATCGTAAAGTTAGTTATAAATATAATGCATTACAAAAAGATTTTATGAAACTTCCCCCTTCCCAAATTTTGGGACGAGAGGAGATTAGAAGCCCGTTTCGAAACGTAACTCAGCTTCAAAGCAGTACATCAGGAAAGCGATTGCATCATGTGCGGGCGTGTTGTTATGTGTGCCCGACATACACCATCAAGGGATTTTGCAAAAATTTTACCATTTACCATTTGGGACGGTGGAAAGCAAATAAAAATAATAATTAAATATAAATAAATAAATAATAATTAAAATCACATTTTAAGGCGTATAACTGCTTAAAATTATCTCACGAAATCGATATTTAGCTTTCTGGGTTGATTATGTGTGCGCAACATGCACTATAAAGGAATTTAGCGAAATTCCTCCTCTATAAGGTGTCAGAGAAAAAGCAAAAACATGTTTCCCAACACAACTTTATTAAAAATTAACTCAAAAAGGCAATTTTTATTGTATTCGGTGTCTGCACTTACTTTCGTGCCTTTAAAATAAAATTTTAGATACAGGAGAACGAACTCAGCGCATGTGGGTATGGTACTGTCGCACGCAGTGGGTAGGTACTAGGACCCGACATAGTACAAACGGAAAAGACCTTTGCTGAAATTATTGAGTACACATACGGCGTTCATGGTAAATGAGTTTGTTTCTGGATGTGTGCTTGTGAAAGGCGATGCCTCAGGTAGCGATGACCCGGACTCAGCATGTTGGAGGGAAGGAATATGCTACTGAAGCCAACGGGAACCAAATCGAGGTTTTAACTAAATTTAATGACTTCTTTCATCATTATTAAGATTTTTATATAATTAAGTTATATGGAATTCTGAAAATTCCTTTAAATACACTAAGGGACAGAAAAAAAGCTGCATTTAGATATTTTCCTTTCTCTTTATGCAACCGCCAATTTTATCGTTTAAAAAGTAAGTTTTCGAGCTGATTTTATTACTTCGCTCTCACTTACACTTTAGGATTTAAAATCAAAACGCAATTGCTAGGAAAATTGTAATTTTAGAAAATATTTCCAATATGGCAAGAATAACACAATGAACGATGTCACAAAAAGTATTGTTAGAATGAAAATCATAAATATATTTTAATGTGTGAGATGGCAAAATAATTAAATATTAACAAAATATTGGTGAGACGTTTTTTAACAAGATATAAATTTTTTTGTCTTTTTAAAGTGGAAATTTAGCTTTAGTTGCATAGTTGCTCATCCTAGCGAGATGACCGCATATTAAAAAGCAAAAGTTATAAATGTCGATTAATAAATATCATATTCATAATTTAGAAAAGATTTTTTAAAAAAATGTGTATAGCAAAATACTTTCTTCAAAAACAATGCAAGAACAATTAAACAAAGCAGGTTAAAAAACAGAAGATCTGCAAGGGAAAAAAAAAAAACCGTTATTAAGGAAAAGAATAAAAAACTAGTTGGCATAGGTGGACGCTGCTCAGTTCACAATCATGTATATCTTCCCATAAATTTCTAGCTCAGGACATATTATAATCATCTTAGGAGAAATTAATTCGACCAAACATTTGACACAGTGACAGAATGAAGTCCCTGACTAATAGACTATCCATCGTTTACTTCTATATATTTATCTTATACCAATCTATTAATTTTTTTTTTTTTTTTGGTTCAATTTCGTAGTTCAGTTTTTATGCTACGATTTCCAATGCAACAATCCTCAAAATGCATATTTATATGGAATATCACCCAATTTTGCTATGTTGATAAAATCTTAAATTGCGAATAAGTTACGAAATTTCCCTATAAGAATATTTGTAGTCAATCATGTTCAAACAAGTATCATAAATGTTATTTTTAAGTTGCCTGATATATTTATGATACTTAAAATGGACGTTTATGCGAAATTTTGCCCTATTCTGCGATATTAAGTAAATCGTAAATTTCCAATGACTTACAAAATTTTTAAATTGGAAAATTCACACAGTCAAGGATGTTTATACTAGTATTCTATACAAAATTTTAATAGTAGTCTAACAAATTTACGATGAGAATATCCCTCAAATGGACATTTACGCGAAAATTTGCCGTATTCTGCCATGTTAAGAAATTCGTAAATTTCGAATAATTTACGAAATTTTCAAAGTAGCATGTTTATAGATAATGTTGTTCATCCCGGCATCAAAACTGATATTTAAATGATATTCTTACACCTTTACGATAGAAATATTTCTTTCCATGCACGTTTAAGTTAAATTTTGTCCTATTCTCCAACGTTAAGAAAGTCGTAAATTTCGAATAACTTCTGAATATTTTTAATTAGAATGTTGCAAATGAATAGGGTTCTTATCAGTGTCATACCTAATATTTTAAAACTGGTCCGACCTCTTTCCGAACATTTGTTCGTGAGATATAGTGCACACAGCCTAGCAAATTAACATACTATCGGACTAACACACTAACGGACTAACAAACTAGCAAGCGCCCTACCGACATACACCATACTGATTTTGATATTTTTTTATTCATCACACCAGAAAACGTGTAAAAATGTCAAAAAACCGAGGCCGAAAATTATCCCAATTACCTAAGTTCCCTATACCTATAGTATGATGGGGAACTAAAAACAAGACTTCACTTCACCAAAAATTAAAAAAAAAAAAAAATCAGTTAATTATTAGGCTTATTAGGCTTTCTCTAATGAGTCAAGTTTAATTTATTTCGAGCTGATGAAGAAAGCTAATAGGACGAGAAAAATGTGACACACTTAATGAAAATAGCATTCTTAAAACAGTGGCACATTCTCCGTAAATTATGGTATAGAGGTGCATAACTTTTCAAGGATTCGGGCAAATCTTCATGCTCAAGGGATCAATTAACTCGAAATAAAACATGGCCATTATAAAAATGACACCTGACCGACTATTTTGAAGGTATCTCAGACTTTCCCACAAACTTCATTTCAAAATGATATTGCGCCTTGTTTATGGGCGTGTGTGGTACGTTTATTTGATTCAAGTTGTTAAAATGACCTATTCATTGCCATGAACACCTATAATTCTGTAAGTAATAATATATTTTTCACTCTAAGTTAAATCCCACAAAGAATATTGAAGAATTTCTTATTCACTAGACTTGGAAATAGTCCTAATCTCAATCCGCTCGAAAATGTTTAGTCTATAAAAAGGCAGGTGAGAGGAGGGTATACGCAATTTGCAGCGTACAACTCAGCAAGAACTAGAAAAAAATATTTATAATATTTGGAACAGTGAAATTTCAAAGATTTATATTAAAATGCTGTGTAATACTATGCCATTGCGCGTTAAACAGTATTTCCACATAAAGGTGGAATTAACCCAATGCAGAATACATACTTTTATTAAAAAATTGCTTAGATCTAACAAATAAATAGTTTTATTTCATATATTAAAATATTACTTGTTTATTTCATTTAATAAATTATAACAAAATGCAATGTATATGTTTATTATATTACGTTTAAAAAGAAAGTTTTAAGTAGATTTTTATTAAGTATTTCTTCGAATGTAATAAAAGGAATTACTGAATCGAAAATGTGCATAGGTATCATTTCATCTCTTTGGTATTATGGAAATATGACAGTTTTATTTCTTTCAACCATTAGTTTTAAATTTATTACAAGTAAAAAAGGCAAAAATGAATTATTCTGCAGTGCAGCTTTTTTTTTTTTTTTTTTTTTTTTTTTGTCCTTTAGTGTTGTAAGTAGCGAAGTGGGCAAAGCCTGCTAGTTAGCACAAAAATATATTTTAATTATAACAAATTGTATGTATATTATTTCGTGTATAATTTTTCAAAATAATATACTAACCGAAGAGTTCTATCTTATGTTTTAAATTTTAGTGTAATGTTACTAAAAATCATTAAATAAAAAATAAAAATAAAAATGGAACAATTAATAAATACTATTACGAATACAAGTTTCTTCACATATATGGTAGAGAAAGTATTGTTTTGGGGTAGAATTTTCAAAAGTGAGTTTTTCTTATATTTACACGTTTTGATCTCCTCTGAATCCAAATACCTTGTTTTAGCGGTTGGTCTGTGTGTGTGTGTATGTATGTATGTCTGTTATCAGCATATCTTAAGAATAAATAACATCAGGAAGATCAAGCTCGGTATGCTAAATCCTTATCATATAGGAATACTAAAATAAATTTTTCGTTGATATCAAACAAATGATTCGTGTACAGGGACATCCAAGAGAATTCAAATACATAAAGTCTATGGAGAAAATTATAGGTAATTTGAGATTAACATTTATAGGATGCATTAAACCAAATGAAATGAATGTATATTTTGTATGTGCGTAAAAGCAGGTTTCATATAGAATATGGTATAAAAATCATTCACCGTTCGTTTACAGGGCTACACAAAAGAAATGTTAAGCGAACATATTCTATTTTATTAAATGTAATTAGTGAAAGTGCTTTACTATAATATTTTACCATGTCCAGGAAAACTGCTTAGGAATAGAAATTAATTCCATATAACCACATAGAAATATATTTTTAATTAAATATTCATTGCTTTTTTTTTTTCTTATTTATTTATTTTTTTTTTCATATTTACACGTTTTGAGATTTCCTGAATATCGAAGTCAAATTTTTAATGTTCGGTCTTTGTCTCTGTCTTTTATCAGACTAACTTAAAAAAAATAATTACAGACAATTCAAATTTTGTATTTTGAATTTGATGTAAGTTTTTTACTAGAAAAGTTTCATGAAAATTGATAAGCTTCAAGGTAAGGTGTCGGTAAAAGATGTCTAAATAATTTTTAATGAACTTTTAAATTTAATAACAGATTTGAATTCTATGAAAATGCATTTAGGATGGGGGAGGCGTAAGCCTCCTCACAAAGAATTATTTGTCAAATAAAGCTTTTCTGAAGCTTAATTTGAATTACTTTTAGCATAGTTTTATACAACAGTATTCGTGTTTTCACCCCTTATCCTCCAATCTGTATTTATAGTATTAAATGGCAAGAAGAATGTTGTGCAAGTGGCCAGATTATTTCGAAATGTTTATAGTGCTTGGTGTATATTCTGCAAATTCAAAGGAGAACTAAGATTAAGATAAAACTTTTTTTTTCTTTAAATTTTAATAACATAACATTAAAAATAATATTTGCAATGTTTATATTTATCATCTTAATAACATTTTTTTTTCTTTTTTTAGGACAATGAACTATTTATTCAAATAATTAGCGAAACAACTTTTTTACATTATGCTTAGAAGATCGAAGATTGAAGCACTTAAGCACATCTTTTGTCTTTTCACTCGTCTTTCCATTTTTATGTTCATAGTTATCAAAAAGGTTTTTAAAAGGTTCAATTGCGGCCTTTTGTTTGTTATTGTGAACTTTGTATCGCTTTATTTTTTATTAATTTGTTTGTTGTATGTTATTAACATATAAATAGAATTTTCATGTGAGTTCAAAAGACTTAAATATGCCTATTCAAGCGCTAATCGAAAACAAATTTTCATACAATGAGTTGTGAAACCTCATTTTGAAATTGCTTTTAATATACATTTGAAATTGCTGTTTAATAAAATAAAATAAAAACATTAAAGTAGAATATGTTAGAGAGATTTTTTTCTGAAATAAGTGTTTGAGAGCTTCAAATGTACGTTTAACATCATTTATGTCAAACAAGATTAGAAGAAATGCATATATATATTAATTAAAACTGTAAAGCTCTTAAAAATCAAGTGAAAACACATTTAATGCTTTAAACTTCAATATGTATATAATTTATTTTTATTTATATACATATTTTAATATATTTATTGCTTAAAAGTTTTAGCTTATTTTTTTATTTTATACAATTTCTAGAAAATAAAACTCAAGTTTCGAAAAAACACAAGAAATTACATTATGTACAGTTGGGAAAAAATAAATAAATAAATAAACAAAGATAAATAAATAAATAAAATATAAATATAAATAACACTCCCCGATTAATTTCATCACAAATCGTCCTAAAAATATTTGGCTCATGCCAACCGATTAGTAATAACATCTAGTTTATAAAAGTATAGTTAGATTTCGCTTAGGGGGCATTTACATATTAAAACTAGCATCAACTTTTTTTTTCAGGAGGATTAAATTATTACGACACATACTAGGCGAGTCGTATTAATCCTGGTCGTTATATTTAACGCCCCAGCACCCCCGTTCCCGCTGTTCCATGTCTTTTTCTAGTCAATTTTGTCCTTTTATTACTTCCGGTGCGAGCCGTTTTTAACACACTTGACATTTTCTTCCCATGCTATTTTTATGGACTTTTTTTCTTTTTTCCCCCTCTTTTTCTACATTCTAAAGTGGCGGTCTAGGCGACATATATTGTGGATTAAATTAACCTGAAAAATGGTTTAGTTTATGTATTTCTCTCAATTTTTCCCAGAGCTATAATTTATATATATATAAATGTGTGAATGCTAAAGTGATGTTTGTGACAAACATTAATTCTTATGTTCTTAAAAAATTATATTTGAATTTCATTTATTCGTTTATGCGTTAGAATGAAGTGACTCAAACCTATACCACGAATATTTTTTTATTAAAAAACACATTTTGATTTCTGAAAATTATTAATAAATTCTTATTTTAAAAAATTATGAATTATGACCTATATTAATTTTTACTTGTATAGTAGTGACATCATGAAAAATATGGGTTTCTAAATTTACAGTTCATTCCTTTAATTATTTTTGAGCTAAAAGGTATTTCAATTTTTATTTCTCATAGAGGGCTGACTCTTTTCATCATTTTTATCTGTTTTTGTTGTTGTTGTTGTTGTTGTTGTTGTTTTTGTTGTTTTTTTCCGACTGTACATTAAATAGTCTTATCTTATGCTTGTATCATCATCTCAGTTTTGAAAATTGTAAGTGAGTTTTCAAATGTAAGTATTTACAGTATGTTAATGTAATAATCTTTATTTTATAGGCAGTGCGCTTAAACATATAACCGCAATTTAAAAATTTTAATTTACAATTTAAAATGTTACACAAAATATTTCTTAAAATATCTATATTTTAAATGATTGAGAAAAAGAAATTAGAAAGAAGATAATTGAACTCACTATATTAAAATATGTTATATATTATTTTACCGGGGAAAAAGACTATCATGCGCAGTTTTGTAAATTTAATTTATATGCTTATTTAATTTTATACTTTAGACATAAATGTATGATTTTAAAACAGAATTTGTTTCATTATTTTTTTTTCATTTTTAATCGATGTTAATATATATATATGCATATATACATATATATATAATTAAATATATATATATCATTTCTAGCGCTGATTCGGAAAGAATGTCAATAGATTCAAATGGAAATTAAAGATTAACTTTTTTCTCGAAAGGCTAATACAACGTTACAAAGCCAGACTCAACGCCTAGGTATTCAGTCAAATATTTGGCAGTGACTACGATGAGACCCCCCACTCCTATTGCTGTATCGCACATAACTAAAAGAGCATTTCTCGCTATGGCTATACATAAATATTTTACTATGAAACATATAGATATAAAAATAGAATTCCTACCAGGCGATCTGCAAGAATATGCATATATTTTACAGCCAGAAGGGGTGCGTCCATAAATTACGTGAGGCGTTCAGAGGGGGGGAGGGGGGTCAAGCCGAATCTCTCCCAATCTCACGTGGGGGAGACGGGGGTCTCGGCAAATATAACGTATTTTTTCCCCGCAAAAAACAGTGTAAAATTGCAAGAAAATTGATTTAAATTCAAGTAAAACATGTTTCTTGACTTAGATATGGCAAAATCTGACACTATGATATTTACCATGTCTATCCGAACGCCGCGAAGCAGAACAGTAACCTTTCAATTATTTAAGCGCTACGTTGCAGCCTACCAGCCGAGTAACAGCGAAGCACGGACAAGTCTCAACCTACTTTGTTTACGCCCGTAAATATTTCGTTACACAACGACTCAGATAACGTTTTCACTTATTTAGAAGGAGCGGATGACTTTACTGAAAATCACATGAATATGTTGGTTCCAATAGTCACTCTTGAGCCTGTGCACGAGTCCCCATGGACTGAATTAGAATAAATATTCTTTTATTAATTTTAGTAGTTTAAGTATTTTATTGTTCAATTTTATTACTGTGATTCTAGACTACGATCTATGCAATCTTAAAAACCAGTCTTAACTAGTCTTCAATAAAAATAATAAAGCAAATTGTGTTTTTTGAATAAAATCCAATGCATTTTCAGTAAAAGTGCGAATTTTGAAAAATCTCACGTGAGATTAGGGGAGGGGGTCGAGCCAAATCTCACCAGGGGGGGAGGGGGGTCAAAAAATTGTTTAATCCGCCTCACGTAATTAATGGACACCCCCAAGGATACTTCAAGGTAGGCGTAGACGATCTAGTATGTGAACTTAATAAAGCGATTAGTGAATTGAACCAGACTGTAAGATCATGGTGCATTAGAAAAGTGAAATAGCTTAAAAAATTCGATTGCGTACAGAGTAATGCATATCCTTGTCTATTCAATAAATTAGAAAACAGAAACTTTACATAGATCACAGTGCAAGTAGACTATACCTTGATAACCACAACAAAACAAATCAAAAGTCATAAGACAACTGAAAAAAGAGTTTGAAATTGAAGATCTTTGTGAAGTGAATCCTTATTTAGGCATAAAAATAAGAAGAACAAATGAAAGTTTCATAGTCTGGCAAACAAAAATGATTGAAGAAATATTTCAAGAATTTAACCTCTATAACACGTCAATAGAAATCAATTACCAAAATACTGCTAAAAGTAAAATGCTACCAGATAAATCTTATACGTTGCTACTGTAGTAAGACCCAGATTATCAGCAGGAGTACGCATACTAAGAAAAAAGCAGAGAAAATCGTATAAGGCCATAAAACAAATTATCTAGTACCTGAAAACTACGGAGAAGATTAATATTTTATAAGTAACAGAAAACATCCAATTTTTACCTTATATGTACAGTGATAAGACACCTATCTAATTTGACAAATAGTGAAAGAAAAGATTCAGAGCTTAAATATGTTTTATCAAATACGTCAAAAACATAAATTTATTCTGTTATTACACGTAATTGTTTTACAGAAATGATATTTTTATAGAGTTTAATAAAAAAAATTCAAATACCATGGACAAAATTACAAGACACCCTAACATTTTAATTAAAACACCTGCTTTTTTTCGAAAATAATGTGCAATATGCAAATTTTCTGCACGCTGTTATGACGTCAGTATTTAACTAAAGCAGACGATAACCGACTTCACTCATTTACAAACATGCCACGAGGTACAGAATTAAAAGAAATTGAAATTCGCGAAATTAGGAGATTAAATGTAACTGGTGTTTCAATAATTAATATTTCAAAAATTATTAAACGCTCTAAATGTGCAATTAGAAATGTTTTAAAAAGAGGAATTAATATATCGGTGATTAAAAGATCTGGACGTACTCCTTGCTTGTCCTCGAGAGACAGACGTCATGTGCTTTCGCTCGCTACACAGAATAAGATGACCACTACCAGGCATTAAAAATGCTTGTTTCAATATTATTGGCATGATTTACGGAAGTCTCCTTATGTACTAATGAGCCGCCAAATGGGTGGAGGCTCAGTAATGGTTTGGGCTGATTTTTCGGCTCAAGGGAAAACGGATATTGTTTTTGTGCATTCAAGAATGAATTCCGAAAAGTATAAGAATCTACTTAAAAATAAACTAGCCATATACGGTGAACTTCTTTGTGGCAAAAACTACACCTTTCCAGAAGATTCATGGCTTTCAGAGCAAAGTATCAATGTTCTCCCGTGGCCTTCTTGCTCTCCAGACTTAAATCCCATCGAAAAGTTGTGGAGGATCTTAGCCCGTGCGGTTTACCGAAATGGGAGGTAGTTTATATTTGTCGAAGACCTAAAGAATTCTATAAAATGTGCTTGGGAAGAACTGTCTTGCGATATTTTGCTAGAAGTGATAGATTCGATGCCGAACTGCATCTTTCATGTTATAAAAAACAATGGCGGCTCCACCAAATATTGAATAACCATGTTAGAGGATTTTCTTTTAGATCATTAGTGTCTGCTAATTATGTTGACCACAGTATTTGGAAAAAATGGTTGGTGTCTTATATTTTTGTCCATTATGTTTTTAGTTTTTTCATTGAATTGTATGAAAATATCATTATTATAAAATAATTATACATGATAACAGAATAAATTTATGTTTTTGACGTATTTGATAAAACATTTTTAAGCTCTGAATCTTTTCTTTCACTATTTGTCAAATTAGATAGGTGTCTTATAATTATGTCCATCACTGTAGACGCAGATTGGGGAAATGTCGACAAGCTGCAATCTATTCAAACTACACTGCATTTTTTTTTTGCTATATTACACAACAATATTGAGCCACAACAATGTAGAGAAATGTTACCAGCTGTAACTGCGTAACATTAAACGTTATGCTACCCTTACACAGATACAGATTGTAACATTACTCCTCATAGTTGTGGTATTTCTCTACATGGTAAGTTACCTCAATATTGTTGTGTGATATTACATAATATTTTTACAGTGTAGGAGACTCAGCAATAGTTTCGGTAAGGGAAAAGCGGAACTGCATCGCATTCTAATCGGTAGGGAACGCAGATCAAGGGTCAAAGTGGATTATAAATCTGCTGGAAGATCATGATTTCAATCAAAAATCACTTATCTTCCTATTAAAAGCAAATAATCATGTAGAAAAAATGTTAAAAACTGAAAAACACCGCCCCAAAACAAATTGTGCTTAAAAGAATATATACGCATTATAATATAAGTAAACTTTTAGCAGAAAATCGGTGAGTTTGATCGTTGGTAATTTCTTAAATAAGTAAAAAACAAAAATGATGAAATTTGCTGTATCAGTGTGTTAATTTGCTAAAAAAAGCTGTGTTGTATTTTTTTTCCGATGTTGTAAAGTATACTCCCACTCGCCCGGAAAAATTTATAAATAAATAAATAAATAAATCTAATGATTTTTACATGGTACATAAATATATATATATATATATAAGTAACATTTGTAATAAAAATCTAATAAATATTTTTTTTATGTTAAATATATATACATAACCAACTGTATTATTTACATAGTATGTAATTTGCCAAATATTGTTAAAAAAAAAATAAAAAAAAGTAATATTTTAAAATATGCAACACCTCATAAATTTGTGTAATAAAAAGCATAAAGTGTTACGATACTTTACTTTTGTAGAATTTTTAAAAAGTATCCTTTTACATGTTCATTCTTGAAGAAAATATAACCTCTCATTTTTTTTTCCTTTTTATAACGCAATGGAATGTTAACAAAAAAACAGTCTAGTAATTAAGAAAAAACACATACACTTAAAAAAAAAAAAATAGTAAGTTAGAAAAGTAGACTGATTATTTTTCTGTCATAAAAGAAAAATTAAAGGGAAACAGACAAACTAGCACTTACTCAGTTTTTCTAAAATTAAAAACTGAAGCAAAAACATTTGAAAAAATACCAAAAGAAGTTTTGATTTTAGAAGTTAAGAAGCTTAGTTTATATAATTTTTTTATGCAATTATTGGTTGATTTCGTAGGGAAAAAAACCTCTAAACTAATTTAATGAGAAAAAAAATACTGATTCAAATTGCTTAATTTAGGTGGTAAGAAAGAATGGAACCCCATTTGAATGAAGATTCTAATTTCTTGCTTATCTTTTTAAGGGTATCTTTTTATTTTTATTTGTAGAAAATATTTTAGTAGGAGAGTTTTTCTCTCATAATTGTTTATTTTACATTACAAAGAAGCTTTTTTTTTTTTAATTACTATATATATATATATATATATATATATATTTCCCGTAAGGTTTTTAAAAAGCAAAAAATATTGTACATAATAATATTTAAATTCGTAAAGATTATACATTATTTATACTATATGCACTAGATTTTCTTTATTAAATAATTATATGGGTCTTTCATTGTAAAAGTGAATTATCTCCTTGGAAACTGATTTTGAAATAACGAGCTTTTTTTCAGATTTATGCGTAGGAAAGTAAGTCAAGATTCATTAAGTGCTATCGATTTTTGTGTTTAATACAAATCATAGTTATACGAATTTATAAATTATATTAAAAATAATTTAAAGTAACTTAGAGATTTCATTTTTATAATGAATATTTATAAGTTTTAGTTTTCTGAAAAAAAACATGTAATGCTATTTATGGGATTTTAATGAAATTATTGGAGTTTTTTCTTTTTTATAATGAAAGATGTGACAAAATGTGACACAATTAAGCGAATATATATATATATATATTTAAAATATGGAATTACACCACTTTTACAATGAGCCGTCCATATAATTACACACACACACTATTTATATATCTATCTATCTATATATATAGATAGATAAATAGATAGATAGATCGAGTTTAGTAAAAACAATTTTCTTTAAAAACATTTTCTTTTGAATAATGGTTTTATGGATTTAGATTTTTTTATGCTGGAATTAATTATGGTTATAGTATAATTAATGAAACATATTCCGTAATTAAGCACAGATGTAGTTACGTTTAATGCTTAAAATTATACATTATTATGCTATTTTGTATTCTGGATATTTAGCTTGGTTAACAAAAGTGCATTATTATTTTTTAGTCTTAACATTTGTTTCTCATGAGTTACTGGTTAAAACTAGTTAATTCTTTTTTTTTCTAAAAATTAGGAATATGTCTCTTACAAGGCATTGGCGCAGTGGCATTATGGTGGAGAACCCTGTTAGAAGAAATTGCTTTCTGTTCGATTCTTCTCCATTAGTAAAATGAAAGCGTATAATGTATGCTTGATTTAAAGTAAGAAACAATGAAGAACAGGCAGAAAAAAAAGGGAATAATTATATTAGTAAACAATTCAGTGGTCTTTTTAACCTAAAATTAAGTTTTGGTAGCCATGAACACATATTCATAATAAAATGTTATTAATTTTTATTGATTAAAAAGAAAATCATTTTTATGCATCAATTTTTATTCAATTATATATTTAAGTTTGAATTAAAAATTAAATGAACAAATGAATAACTCTAAAGTTTTTATCATCTTTAGGTTTCATTTGTTGAAGCCCAATTTAGTTAATTTTGAACATTAATTATAGTCCGGTCATAAAACTAAAAAGTGCATGCGCTTTTCGAGGGGACCTTTATTTTTATGTTTGGAAATCCTTTTTGACATGTTAAGAATAAAATTTAGCATGGGTGCCATTTTTGTAATTTGGGTGTTTGGTCGCTATTTTGAAAAATGTCGGCTAATGTTAATGGTAAGAAAATAAACCGAAATTTTGACATTTACTTGGACAAATTCCACATTTAAGGAGTTGTTGGACTGACAATGAATCATTCTATACATTTAACTAGATTAAAGCTTTTATTCTGAAAATTTAATAATAGTTACACATAAAAGTATGATAATATAGATTTGGTTAAACATATTTCTACCTTTTAATTTTTGTGTGATGTTAGACCTTGCAACATAGGCAATACTTATTAATATAGGGTTTTTTTTTTTTTTTTTTTTTTTTTTTTTTTTAAGGTACAGTATTTATTTTATGCCCTAACCAATATATGAAAGCGCGTAATCATCCTTCATTTGTTTCCCCGTCTGATTTCTCTTCAAGTTTTCTTTAGAATGATGTAACTTTTCCCCACTTCGATCTGGGAGAGGGTTATTGTGTGTGTGACAGGTTGAATCTCATCTTCGCCTTACTCCCACCCAAATCTGGTTGAAATCAGACATTTTGCTAGCCTCGCAATATTGTATTCATATGTTTGCAAGTGTCTTCGAAGACAAAGTTGTCTAAATGAATCTTCATCAGGAAATAGCCTAACTGTATCACACTGATGCATCTGGCGTCATTGCAAGTCTGGCTCATTCAGGTGACTGATGTATGAAGCAACAATCCTTTCATCAGTATCTTCAAAATCAAGAACAACTGATTGCGAGAATCAAATACTTGTGCAGCTGCATGGAAAAAAAACGCTCTGGTAACTGCTTCACATGATCGTAGTGCTTTAAATCGGTGATCATATTCACCAAATGTAAGATTATAGCACAGAATCTCTATGGTGTAATAGTGGAGCTCCTAATAATATCATATATGCTCAAATGTTCAATCATATGAACACAATCATTATTGTGTTCATGTGATTGCACCTTATTCAAAAGAAAGCGTTGCAGCCTCATGTTGTTCACAGGATGCGATAGAAATGAACGTCATGCATTCCCTGCAGGCATTTTTTGATGAGCAAGAAGGTAATTTTTGCATGATTGTTTACGACGTTTTGGTTCGTGTTATTTAATAGTTTAAATTAACGCTTTCTCATTGTAAATATCATTGATTAAGTGAAACGCTATTACTCAAGTGTCTTCGAAGACAAAGTTGTCTAAATGAATCTTCATCAGGAAATAGTCTAACTGTATCACACTGATGCATCTGACGGCATTGCAAGTCTGGCTCATTCAGGTGACTGATGTATAAAGCAAAAATCCATTCATCATTATCTTCAAAATAAAAAACAACTGATTGCGAGAATCAAATAATTGAGCAACTGCATGGAAAAACGTTCTGGTAACTGTTATTTAATACTTTAAATTAACGCTTTCTCATTTTAAATATCATTGATTAAGTGAAACGCTATTGCTTGAGGATGACGACTCAATATATATATGTAAAGACGAGAGGCATAACAGTTTCAGATCATGTGTGGCTGTAATTTGTTCCATACCATTCCCATATCTATGACGTCATGGTAAAGAGATGATGACTTTACTGGTTTTAAAATCATCAGTGTCATAATTTTGTATTTGACAGGTTTGTGGAAAAAGCCAGTAGCTATTAAAAGGTGCAGGCTAACTGTTGTTATTTTGTACTGCATGATACGTAAAGTCAATATAGGAGTTTCTGTATTGGTAAAGAGATCTATAACGTCCTTCGTTCAGGCGGGTGTGCTAATTTCCTTGCTTATGCTTATGCATAGAAGTCTTCGTGACGAATGTCTTTATTTTCCTTTTGCTGATGGAATCACGCAAAAATCGAGATTCTGAGACAACACGGTCCAATATTTTTTCTGAAAATGGATATCCCCTCATCATGAACTGGGAGCACCAATCTTGACTATTTTTTTCAGTCACTGGCTACCCGCTTCAAAGCGAGCGAAGGTTTGGCATACATAAGTTCCGCGGGACCCCATCCCATTCCTTCAGAGCAAATTTTACTTCCTGAATTACCTTTACGTTTTGTTTCATTCTTGATGGACAAATTTCTGGGTGAATTTAAACGGCTTCTTCAGAATTATGGATTTCCCAGGTAGCACAGTATGGTATTTTCAACGTTGAACAAACGGCAATGCATTCCGTTGAATTATCGTTTTTCCGTAACGTTACTAATCTGAAAATATGTCTCGTTGATTTCCTCATCTTTCAACGGTTGTTTTAATACATTTTACAACGTAAAAAAAACCGTTGTAAAAGGGTTGTACGAAAACGCAATACTGTCGTTTTCTTTATAACCTAAAAAAAAAGTTGTAAAATGGTTGTTCAGAATCGCAATACTGTCGTGCTTTTTATATCGGTTTTCAACGGCTTTTCTTATGTCTTATAAACGTTGAAATCCAAGAAAAATAGCTATCTCCATATATCCATTGAATTTTTGTTTCTAAAATATTGCTAACAATTTTAAAAAGAAAAAAAAATGGAACATTCTTTTTTACTTAATTTTTAGACCTTTTTTATTTCTAATTTTATTACTTTTTTAATACTCAATATACGAAAATATTAGATTCGTAAAAATTTTCAACTTCCGTTTTTCGAGGAAAGCTAAATTTCATAGCATATACAACTGCACAAAATATAATATGTGAGACAACCATTATACATGACATCTCAACATCAGTTAATTAAAATTGCTGCAAATTCTGTATATAAAACCATTATTCTGAGAAGCTGTATAAAACTTTAGTGAATGTTAAATAACATTATATATAGATTATTTTTTCAGTAAATATGAAAAAAGTAAAATTTTAAAAAAGTACAGTTTTAAAAAAGAGTATTAAATATTTAAAGTTAGATCGACCCCTGAAAATTTAAGACAAGAAATCAAACATAAAATTTAAGAAGGGAAAAAGAAACACTCACTTCATTACTTGAAAAATCTTGTTTAAATAAATACAGCATCCACAATTAGACGAGAACTCTGTAATTTTTAATATTATGCTAGCAGGTAAACACACCCAAAACCAAAGAATATTATAACTTTGAGCTTTTAAGGGAATTTACTAGCTAGCAAGTTGTTTGGAAATTACGTAAAATGTCAGAAAACTTTCGTACCATTTTAACAGGAAAGCGATATTCATCTTCTTTCACATCACATTCACTTTCAAAATGGCGCGCGTCGTATCGTAAGACGCTTTTAAGGTTTGCCACAGTATACTCGGCGATTTCGCATGTAAAACAGGAGCGAGAAAGCGTACAATACGAACACCTTCGTCAGCTACGGGTTCCGAAAGCCAAAGAACATTCTACTATACTTGTTAATATAATTTGCCGAAAGATTCCTTCTTATCATGTTAAAAGTTCTTTCGCAGCACACCATATCTTCTAAAACTCTAAAGAAAATTATATTATAACACGCACATCCCGCCAATTCACCATCGTGTATCGATATCAAGTTGAAGAGATTCAACGTCATTTGACAGAAATAATGACTTATAAAAAGCACCTATTAATTCGTTGAAAGAACATATTTTTTATTAGAATCAAAAAGGAAAACAAAAACTAATAAAATACCTATTTTAAAACGTCGAAAAAATAACAGAAAAAGTACAACCATAAAACAACGTTTGTTATAGGTTTTCTTTATTACTGAGTAAATATTCGAAATTGTTCAGTGAGAATATTGCGAAATAAAAACTATTTTTCAACGGACATAAAATAACGTAACCAATTTTTCACTGTTCAGACTTATTTGCAACGCTATAACAACGTTATGTGTTACCTGGGTTTTTGCCGGTTTTCTTTTAAATACAAAATTGCAAATTATCTTAGTATATTGATAGCAATATTAATATACTAAGAAGATGATCTGTGTATATTAGTAACAATATTTGAAGTGTTTGTGCTCCAACAATTCAGAGTGTTTTCCACATACGCTCCCCGATGCATGGAAAAAAATACTGTAGATGACTCACATCATCTTGTAAGGTTGAGGCTGTGGTAGGTAACCACCGTTTTAAAATACTGCTGTATCCAGCTCTCGTAATAAGTTGGGGAGGCTAAAAATGCTTCGGCGTCAATTTCGGCGAAGTTTTAGGTCGGAATAGTTTTGTGTCGACATAGCGCTGCAGAGAAGGAAGTAAGTTGCGAGATGTAGAAGAATGTGAAGATACTTTAAAGTTCGGTTGAAGTGAAAAGACGGGAAGGAAGTAATTGAAGGAAGTATAAGTAGGAGGTAAATTTTCGTAAGGTGTGTGGTGGTGGTATGCTCTGGTCTAGTGAAGATAATTCTGACGTCTAGATACGCTATATTTTAGGGCATAGCTCTTGAATTAAGTTACTGTCGGATAGTTAAGCTCTAGTGCTGTTGGAGCTAATTAGTTGGATGTGTGTAGAAGTGCGGTGTTGTTAGATATAGTAAATAGAAAAATCATCCGGCTGAGAAGCCACCGGTTAAGTTTGAGCTTATGTCAATTAGTGAAAAAAGTACATCCGTGGCTAATCTTCTGCAGCCTTATGTAGTGAGGTATCTAAACTTATTTAAATTATTTCTTATGATTGTTTTTTAAAGTATTTATTTTACATTGATTGAGTTTATCACGCCAGTTTACCCTGTCATTTATTCAAGCCAAATAAAACTCTTATTTTATTTTACTCAGTTGTCTCGTGCTCATATATTTATCAGTTAGTTCTACTTAGTTAACTAATATGGAGGTTGCAACAACGCAAAACTCAGAATCTATAGTATATAGTGTTCGCCAGGGATGACGAACACTGGAAAAATATGCAAAATAGGCACTAGTAGCCGCCATACCTAAAAAATCACTATATTATGTTAAATTAAAAAACAAAATCACATAAATCATATTCCACATTTCATAAACCTTACTTACAATGCTTTATGAGTAATGTCAAACACAACAAACAACAAAATATAACAATAAATGCGTATCTCTTTCCTGAGTCGTTTGCTTTACGTTGACTCCATCCAATTGTCATTTACCTTTAACTACACCCGCTTAATATTTTAACACAAGTACACGCGTGGTGTATTTTGTACACCACCGAAATATCAAATAAATCCCTAACAGCAGACTTGTCCACAGAACATTCCGAGGAGGTCCATAGGATTTTCCTTTTATCCACAGAACATTCTGAGGATGCCTTTCGGAGAAGATGTGTTGTTAGAGAAAATAAATTAAATAAGAACAAATATGTATGCTACAGTTGGCAGTAAAATTATCCGAGGACTAGCAATAATCCCTGTTTATAAAAAGTACACTTAATACTGCTTTGTTAAATAAATCCTTGTCGAGACATGTTCCCAGTCATTCTAAGAATTATTGACTAGTGCTCGGATACTTTTGCTGCCGACTGTATAATCAAAACTTTTTATATAAAGTAATGAAAAATCTTCTAATAAATACTTCAATGATAGGTTAGATGTGCCCGCACCGTGTCGAGAGGGATTCGAAAGTCATTTATATTCTGTTTACTATAAATGTTTTTTTTTTTTTTTTTTTTACACCAGCGCATGCAGTTAAGGGTTAACGCATAGTTCGTTTATTTCGCTTCTCCCGCTCTTCCCCGAACACTTGAAAACGAATTGCATGTGTGATAAGAAGCAGAAGACTTTGCAGAATCTAGTGCAGACGGATTCAAATTCATAGATGTTATTAAACGCTTATTTTAACATCTCTTTTACAAGGGTGACGGCTACTGGTGCAAATTTCAGGGTGTGACGAACACTGGTGTAGCTATCTTAAATATGCAATATTTACACAACAGCTACCTTTTCAAAGTAATATGGAATAAGCTTTTAATTTCAAGGGTATAGCATTGTTTAAAATATATTACACGCAAAATTTCCAAATTCTCTTGTACGTTTACATTGTTTAATTGTTAAAATCTAAATCCACTTCTTTTAGGAAGCCAAAAAGAGAATTACAGTAGAACCTCGATTATCCGAAGTAATTGGGAGCGAACTTACTTCGGATAATCGAAATTTTCGGATAATCGAGAATTCATCAATAATCATCTAAAAATATTTATCAGCACTCGTAGTTTGGAAAGGATGGCTTGTATACAAAAGGAATGTGGGAAAAAAAAAAAAAACTTTAAAAATACATATTTGTTAAGAGAAAATTTTGGATGATAATAGAAAGTGAAAAAAAAAAGTGAAGAAGAGACCGACTTCGGTTAACGGAGAGTTTCGGTTAATCGAGGTGAGTTTCGGTTAATCGAGGTTCGGATAATCGAGGTTCTACTGTATAATCAGTTATTGAAATGCATAACATTTAGGATTTTTTTTCTTTTAAATGTCCTTATAACAACCACCTTTATCATAATTTTATAAATAAAACATGCAATTTTGAGTATTTAATGACAGTCTAATCTCAAATATTTTTATAGAGTACGCATTTTTTTGTTAAATTAATGGGATTATATATGTAGTATTCAAATTTATTTTTTCCCATACATGAAAAATAAAATAAAAACTATTCTTAAAAATCTAAGCATTTTTCAAATACCATATGCATTTTTTTGAATCAGGCAATTTTAAGCAAAAAATGCAGAATACAGTTGTATTTTCAAAGTAATATATTATAAACTTTTAATATCAAATCTATTTTATTGTTTAAAATATATATAGTTTATTTTTCACAATATTTCTAAGTTCCACTGTATATTTGCATAATTTAATTGTCAAAGCCTAAATTCACTTGTTTTAAGCAGCCGACAAGCGAATTAATATCAATTCACTTTAATCAAAGCATTAAATTTCTAGCATTCTAGTGTTAATGAAAATTTACTGCGTGAGTAACCTTCTTAATTAAGAGAAAACAAATCGCAAATTCGGATTAGTCGCTCGTCCAGAAATTGCTTTTTTATTTCATGATAATTGCTAAGTTTCTTTATATGCAGTAACTTAGAAATAGTCAAAGTCAAAATACATACTCGTAGGGGTTGCATTTTATGCAGTAAAAAAAACTTTTTTTAAAGATGATTTTAAATTTCATTTGAATGAAATAATGTTTTACAATTTTAAAAAGAAAATAAGTTGTTAACTGTAAAAAAGAAAAAAAAAATTATATATATATATATATATATCGTTTTTATTTCAATTAACCGACTACCGTGGGTAATGGAAGTATTGTATTCGGTTTGAAAATTTAGTATTGAGTTTTCTCCTGATTTACACGTTTTAAGGTCTCCTGAGTCCAAAAAAGTAGGGTTTTTTTTCATTTGTCAGTGTCTGTGTGTGTGTGTGTATATATGTACGCATGTGTATGTATGTCTGTATGTATGTGTGTGTGTATCTCCGAAACTAATGAAGATAGAACTACGAAACTTCACCAAATAATGTGAAAATTGAAAAATGTAAGTCCATATCTTAAAAACAGTTCTAACGATTTTATCAATGTTTCTATGTAAATACTCTATTAGATTGTCCTTTCGAATGATATAGTTGGTTAGTTCAGTAAAATTAATTGGCGTCCTGTGCAAGTGCGTTCCTTTAAAAACGGCTGTGCGGATTTTTTTCAAACTCGCCATATTAACTGCCTTTTAAATATCCATTTGTATATAATTATTGTTTTTTGGTCAATAGTTGAATATACAAAGTTTTGGTAAAATTTGGTATCTCAGGAACGGCTCTAACTATTTTCTTGAAAATGGTTACATAAATCCATTTTAGATATTCTTTTTCGTGTATTACGGGGTTATTACAGGAAAATTAACAGTCATTCTGCTTAGTCAGGTCAGTTTTAGATCTCGGAAATGGGTGTTTCAAAAAATTATTCTACCATTTATTTTTCTTATTCTTTAACTCTCTATGTAAACCTTGTTTTTACCATGTTTTTATTAACTTCGATTCTTGTTTGTTTATTTGTGTGTTTGTCAGGGACAAATCTTGCAATCGATTTTTAACTAACTTCCCGACAAGCTAGATATTTGAAATTTTCAGGATGGCTCACAACACGGTGACAATACATTTTTCTAATAATTTTAGTCAACTATTTCAGGTCTCGCTGCCTTCGGCAGAGCTTATATGATTCTACAGAAAATTTATTTATGTCTTAACACATTTATTAAGTTTCTCTTACCAAAAGTATTTTAGGTTTCTACTTCGTTAGGCCAATTTTATGTCTTCTGATCACATCTCCGAAAGAGGCATATAATACGTGTAGTAGTGGATAATGGAAGTCGTGTATTTGTTTTATACCATATTTTTTATTTACATTTTTTTTTTTTTTTTTTTAAGAAATTAAATATAAATTACTATTTACAGATTATAAAGATTATATAGCATAATAACTGTTAATTTCACATTTAATAATAATAAAGTAGATTAAACATATTGTAAAATGTACATTTTTTTTTTTTTTAATCTAGATTTTAAAGGGTTTTATTTAGCCAAGTTTAAATCTGTATTTTTTTTAACTACATTAGTATAAACAAAAATTATCATATACACAACTGTAATATTAAGTATTTTAATACCTTTTTGAATGCATTGAATATTATTATGAATTCTGTGTATTGCCAGAATTTCTCGCTTGATTCCCTAGAATTGGGTCATAAACTAAAATTACAGTTTCTAAAACTCGCCTCTTGTATTAGCATTTATTTGCAGATATTTTTAAATGAGTTTGACCACGATAATATATAAAAAACGCTCTAGAATTTTAATAGGGGTTTTTAGAACTTGTTAGCAAAAGAAAACAGAATTTTTGAGAATGACATGGTGTTATTTTTACTAGAGCTACATTATAGTTTTGTAGATATCTTTAACATAGTTTTTTCTTAGTGCACGAAAATTTCTGTTTATGTATATAGATTGCATAAAGAAGAAATTGAAGATCCTTTTTTATATGAAATACTTATTTATAAAACGCATTTCTTTGATATTTCTCTTAATAATCTCTGAAACTTGAAGTTCAATTCGCTTCATTGTAATATGATATTAAGTATTTTTTTTTCTTTCAAGACTAAACTCACCCGATGAACAGTCATAAATTATTTAGAACTGAAGGTCCAAGTCCACACTGCAACATGGGTGTACTCCTTTCAACTAAATTTCTGTCTTTCTTTCTACAGAAACTAACAAAAATATAATATCACAGCATAAACGAAATACAATTTCAAAAAAATAATTAAAAAAAACTCTCAATCACAATGTTACAACACAATGAGGGTGTTTCAACACAATGCCACATCTTTGTTATTGAATTTTTCTTAACGTTCATCGAACTTTAATATTTGAACTGCTTTTTAAGCATATTTTTAACAAAATAGGATGAATTTGAATTAACATAAGTTAGGCATCAGGAAAGCTGAAAAAGGCCAAAAGAAATTTCCGACTAGCAACAAACTATTTTTCGTGCAGGTACTCAACAGGCCTTGGCTAGAAGACGAAGAGAAGCTGATGAATTTAGTGCAGATAGACGCTCAATAGGCAGCGGCAAGGAAATAAGGTAAATCGGAACTGGCACAAGCCAGGCGTCAGGAAAGATGAAAAGGACCAGAAAAAACTTACGAACAGCGACAAACCATGATTATTGCGTAGGCTCAACAGGCATTGGTTAAAAGAAGATACAAGATAGGCATCAGGAACATTCAGAAAGAGAAGCTGCTCAAAAGCAAGAAGAATTTGAACAGAGACAAGCCAGGTTACGTTCAGATACTCAATAGACAGCAATTGAAAAACATGAAGAAACTAAAGAGTAACCGGATATTAGAATTTAAACGGATGCCATATTTGGCCCCTTAACTGCCCCGGGCGTATATATACATTTTTTCGAAGTGAATTCTTTTGTATTGTACTGCTACCAGTGAAATTTCTGACACGCCTTGACAGTGCAATGAAATAATCTTGAAAGTGATCTTTCCAGTATTTTCGAAAGATTTACCCATTCTTGAGTTAAAAGAGAACTGTGTCACGTTAAAGCGAATCTCATAAATTTACATCTGCAGTTAAGGGGTTAATACTGGTACAACATATCGAGTATTAAAGGATGCTAACTGACTCTTATGTGTATTATAATGATTATGCTTTTGATTAATCGTTTAGAAATATGCTCAATATACCAATAATGTCGACTTTTTGTATCTGTAGTGCAAAAATGTGGCCTAGAGAATTTTCTGGGGTTTATTTTTCCAACGGAAAAGTTCAATTGCCTCAAATTATTGAATTATCAGAGCCTTTGGCAACTTCATGAATTCTATACTCAGTATTTTGACCCTGGTCAAAGGGTCACTGGGCAGACTGGGTAGGGTCACTGGGTAGACCTGTTTCTTTTGTAATACTTTAAAATCTCTAAAAAAGATATCGTTTTGATTTATTTCTTAACTAACACAAATTGATAATATTTTAATCATATCTATTAGATGCGAATTTTTCTCGTTAAAAAATACTATATTTGTGTACCATATGGAATTTGTATTTCTTAGTCTTTTCAAAAACTCGGAGCTTTCATTTTTCTTCCACTTAATATCACTATCCAGGTATCTTACGTTTACCATTAATATTTTTGATAGAGTGTATTTAATGTACTTCGGCAAAACAAATTGCTTCCGTAGAATTCATGTTTTGAGAGCGAAGAAATCCATTTCCTGTAATGATAGAAGTAAAATATGGTTTGAGCAATGATTCCTACCAAAGTATTTTAAATAATACGTATTGTAAATGTATATTCTTTTCAGACAAATAGCTTTTTTTTTTTTTTTTTTTTTTTTTTTTTTTTTTAAATGGGATATTTTTCTTTACTGAATAAATAAATGTAAATATACAAACGGAATACATTTTTAATCCCATTTCTTTGTAACATAATTTAATGTTTATCTAAAATCTCAAATTTAAATTTTGATTTATTTATCAGTTATCATATTAAAAATTTTAAAATGAATTTCACTGGAAAATGAATAGTATTATATTAGATATAAAACATATATATATATATTACATATTAGTATTTACACTGCTTATATTTTTAAAATATTAGTAGAAAATAAATATTTTCAATTTCATACAAAATAATATTAAGGTGCTAAACATACACTTATAGAACAGATGTTTATATAATGAAAACGTATAAATAAAGGTAATGTAAAATAACCTAATCATAAAAAATATACCAATAATCCTGATACATGATTTTTTTATGTATATGTAATTATTAAAATTAATTATTTGGATTAATACAATTTTTAATGTTTTGGTAATAAAATGATGGGTTAAATAATATCATGAACCTGCAAAATTTAAAGTTTACTTCACATAAGAAAATATTATTCATATGTATTTTGCATATAAGATATATATCTCTAAAAGCTAATTTTTAAAAATCCAAATAAGGTGTCTGTAATTCGAAAAATTAAATTATGAGTTACACTTTAAATTCTTAAATATACATTATTAGAAAATTTAAGAGACATACATTTAGTAAATAAATAATATTAATTAATAAGATGTCTCTGTGGTTAAAAATATAACTTCGTAATTGGAAACAAATATATTAAATGGCCATAAATCGTCGGACACTTTAACTGTTTTGGTCCAGCCGATTTATATGGAGAATTGTAGCCGAACAGGAGAACTATGCTGAAATAGGAGAATAGCATAGGAGAACTATGCTGAAAATTTGGAGACGTAGGGAGCATGTTAGATTTCATATACTGCAGTGAAAGTTTCATCTCCAGGTCAAATAACCGAGCAGTAAAATGTTAAAGAAAACAAAATATGTTTGAGATCGTGCTGTGTTGTGTTGTTGTTGATAATTCCAGATGGTCCAGCATAGGCTAGATCATCTACGTGACGCCAAAAACTTCCCGAATATCTAAACACAGAAGATGGTTCTCTATAACCTCGTCTTTTGTAAAATTTAAGCACTTAAGAATATGAGAGGATCATCTTTACGCCAGGGGCACTACGGAAAATTTTACGACCCTGCTGGAAAGTGAGCGCTCTGATGTGACCACTCAAGAAACGCGTGATGGCCGTTTGACTATTTCTATCGAAATGGAACTGGAGACACCCACCAAGGCTTCTACCAGTGTACCAAGGTTGCTTGGGTGGAGTTTTACTAATTTTAATCATTTCAATTTTTCAGAGGGAGAGTAATTTTACTGTATCTGAGAATGGCATTGGGTATCACATCTTCAGCAGAAGCAGTCTTGGCCAAAACGTTCTCAGATTCATTTCTGAAAATCCTGTCATGAGATGGAACCCACTGAAAATGGATCGAGTATTTTAAGGAGAGTCAAGAGATGAGAAGATGATGCTGTAAAATATGATATATGAAATGCATGGTAGCTGTAGCATGCGACAAATGAACTTTTTTTTTATTTATCCTAATTAATTTGTATCGGAATACAGAAGGTCGTTCATCCTTTATGGAAACGATTTATTATTTATTTTCCTTTTTTTGCAGTTTGAGATAAAAATTTCGCAACTTTAGAATAAGGGTCTGCTACTTCTATCTTTTCGTTAGAATGTAAAATTAAAAGATTTATTTTTAACTAGCAGGCTACGCCCGCTTCGCTGGTCACTAAATTTAAATGAATTTTCAAAAGAATTGAATCACTATTTATTTTTTATATCACATTTTGCGCTTTGTAACATAATTAAAAATTCCTTTTAAGGTCAAAATAACATATTACAAATTAAATTACATATTTCTTCTGTTTTGCACTCGTTTTGAAACAATGCTCTATGGTTTTATGGGAATGATTCTCAAGAAAGAATCAACAACTGTTTACAAGTTTAATGGATTATGTGTGGAAAATAAGTACGCTGTAATTTAAAAATTGCAGCCCTTAGAACATCAAAACTGATACTTTTTAAAATTTTATTCATTATTCTTTAATATTAGGCTGTTTTTTTTGTTTAATATTAGACTCTTATTTTAAGATAAAAGAATTCGAATGATATCGCGTTGTGAAACTTTCCAACGTAATATCTTTAAATCTAATAACTTGATGTATATAGTGTCCTCACAAAAAATGAACAGTTCTTAACAGCTCTTTTAAAAAAGTATAACATCTACAGTATCTTTTAAAAAATTCATCAGTTTTTATTCAAAAAAAAATATTTTTATCGAAAATTCGAGCTAGAGCTATTGCCAAGAACCATAGCTATCAGATAGAAGCAAATCGAAAAAAAAAAAAAAGGCGTTTGTACATAAAACTTAACTACTATTATAAAACTTTTCCCCTAAAGTGTGAATGATTATCTGTAGTACGCATGTTTAAAAAATATAAAAGCTTCTTTAAAACTTTTTAAAACTTTGGCTGTTTTTTGATAATTACATGCAGGTTATTAAACCCAATGCAATCCCAAGTAGTACAAGTTATCGGACCAACATTGGGAGACTATGGAATTTATGGGAAAATGTTGGTTTTGCATGCTAACAATAATCCAACATTGGCCAGACAATTTCAGAGTGCTGTTGGGGGAACAGAAAATAATTTTGTTGGATCATTGTTGCGAAATGGTAAATTTACCTACCAAATACGATTTAAAAGAAACTCATCTGTTTCTATGCTCTGTTAGGTCTACTGTTGGGCGGATATTAACCAAAATCAGACTACCCTCCTTTTCGTGGCTCTAAAGTGACAGCTTCATGGTCGTACACTTTGAATATCAATTCGATATTCGGGCATGCGTTGTGAAATGCCCTAGAATTGATCCTAATTAAAAGGCAAACATTAATCTGAAAAATAATATGGTTATGAAGAAATAAATTTACTCTCAAATAAAATTAGATTCATATAATTTTAATTAATTTCTTTATTAAAAATCCAAATTTTGAATACTAATTAAATTGATTATTCTATAATTTTACAATACAATATAAATGATATAACAATGATCTTTAATTTTGCATCAATGGTGCTAAAGATGAGTACTTAGAAAATATGCATATTTGCATGCGTTTGCAAAGTTAAATGATTGTCTACTGACCAGAATGAATGAAGAAATTTCTCACCAGATTACTCGAAGTTATGATGCATGCGGGGCATAGTAAAGGGTCATCCCTGGGAGCACTAGTGTTGGGGAGCACTGCAGAGCACATCTTAGCGTAGGCGCGAGGCCGTCAGAATCTTCACATGATTTCATCACTTACACAAATTGACAGAGCTACAGCCAAAACATTTTATCGTCATCTCATCACGAATGCAACAGCTAGAAGGAAAAATCTAAATTTTAAAACTTCTTCTCATTTTCCTCATTATAATTTTGGGGCGGTTTCCTCCTTGCATTTTCTTTTTTTATTGGCACTGCTTCTTATTGGACCCATTTTTTACCAATCAGTTTGCTTCTATAATTTTTATTGCCTTCCTTACGATTTCGCAGGGGCTTATTCTTGGCGGTCGCCTGAAGGGGCTTAGCGTGTGGTCCCCTTTCAGAGTTCCACGTGCAGGTCATAAATATGACGTTGTATTTCTGTCTTAGGCTTTTAAAAGGCAATAAAACAGCTTTGTAGTCTTCAGTAAAATAGCTTTTGTATTTTTATATTCTTTTTCCTTTTAAATAATGCACTTTTGTACCTTTATTATTTTTTTTTTAACAAAATGGCTGATTTTTCCCATCAGCCTATCCCCCTGTCGAATAAGTTTGAGACAATTTCTTTATCTCAATACATTATGAGTCCTTTAGTTGTCGTAGTAATCTGGTGTGTTTGGTCAGTAAATTTCTTATGCATCTTTGTGCTAAACTGTTTTTTAGTGCACATTAGAGTTCTTGTGATGTAGTTGAGCACTATTAGCTCCTTGTATATATATGCATAATGATTAATGAACGTACAGTTCGACACTGGATTATTAATTGTTCATGAAGTTTAGTTCAATAGTGACTGATGATAGTTCGTAATATACTGTTCAATACTGTTTATTAATTGGTTATCATGCATATTTCAACACTAATTATTAATTGATCCAAATATGTAAATGGTACAATATTTGGTTTTTGAGATAGTTCAATTTGTGATCATCAATATGTGATAGACAGTCTTATGGTCGTTGCATTTTGTAGTTGATTGTGGCAACAGTTTATAAGTTGTATTCAGTTTATAATTTTGTGACACATGTTGTGCAGGATTAATTCACTCAGTCAGTAAACATTTTAGTATTAATGCTAAAAGTTATCATTATTACTTTGCATTTTAACTCAAAAATTATAATTATCTATACCGTATACCAACACTCATTTTTTTTTTATATCATTTATAAAAACATATACAATACATTAAATTCACATATAATAGTACCTTTTTTTTTTTTTTTTTTTTTTTTTTTTTTTGTTAGCAAAATTCTACAAGTTTATGCATTTGTTCTATATACATATCATTCATTGCTCTCAGTGTATAGTACCAATAATAAAAGAAATTTTGTATATGACATGATATCATGAATGTATTTAATCGTTTTGGTAGTATGTCTTTATTACCATTAAGTAAGGCAGTATTTTTTTTTTTTTTTTTTGAAAAGTCCCTCGCTTTATTTGAAATATTAATTTTAACTTCCGAGAGCTGTTTTTCAGTTTTGTAATGGGGGTGACAAACCCTCTTTCGCCTGCGCCTCTGTGGCGTGGGAAATGACCAGCGCTAATGATTAGTACATCCTGTTATAATCGTTTTCTTTAGGGGGGAGCGCTGAGATAAGATTCTTCTGTTACTTACTCGAGAGAAGCGAAAAGAGACACACACGTTCATCGGATTAGAAATTTGTTTACTAGTTTACAAGTGAGTTTAATTTTATTATATGTATATTTTATTGCTTACAAACTTTGAATAAACACCATACAATGCAATAAACTCGCAACAATTGTTTCGGGTCGAAAAAACACACGACCCTTCATCAGGCGAATAAAGTAAGCACGAGTGCTGCAGTCAAAGCGGCAACGCACAAAATAGTTTAAAGTGAAAAGAAAAAGTTTATAAAGTAGAAAATAAATATAGCTACTGGTGTGAGTAGAATTGTACAAGAAGACAAGAAAATAAATAAATGAGTGAGATCAAACATAAAACAAACTAAGGATAACAAAAATTAAACGAAAATCTAAGTTACGTGAGTAATTTCCAAGCATCAGAGAAGAAAGGAGCGGAAGAAATATCATTAACAAGATTTTTCGAATTTTTAAATATGTAAAATGCTTCATGAATATCCAAATGGGAGGAACAGACAGGAGATGAGATTATGTTAGTTTTGGAAAAATCAAAACGATGACCTTGAGACCAGCAGTGGGAAGCAACAGAAGATTTGGTAATCTCTTCATTACGAACATTCCGACGGTGCTCATTTATTCTGTATTTCAAACGCCTCCTAGTTTGACCAATATAACCTAAGTTGCAACTTAGGTTATATATACCGTAGGTCATATATACCGTCTGTCCAATTTTTAGGTCTCTGTCCTTATATTTTAAATTTTTGTTATACTCATTCATAATTTGAAGTTGATTTTTTAGTGCGGCTTCTTTTACACTCTGAATGTGTTGCAGACGCTTATTTGTATAGCTGTCAGTAGTAATTTTTGTTGCCTCTGAGAATGCATTAAATGGTGTATTGATTTCTCTCGCAAAAAAAATCATAGCGGGAGAAAAACCTGTTGCTCTATGTATTGTTGCATTATAATGTAATTTCACAAAATTTAATTTTTCGTCCCATTGAAATGTCGTTTTTGTCATGGCGGCTAGTGAGGATTTTATTATTTTATTTGAAATTTCTACAATTCCGTTCGAGCAAGCGTGATAAATAGAGCTAAAATGTAATTTAATATTTAATTGTTTCATGTATTCTGTGAATGTTTTGCCTCTAAAGTACTGTGCATTGTCTAAATGTATTTCTCTTGGCATGCCAAACCTGCCAATATAGCCTGTTAATGCGTTTAATATGGTTTGTGACTCTGCATTTTTGAGTGGTACTGCCTCCATGTAACGCGAGAAGGAATCAATTATTACCATTATAAATATGTTTTTTCTAAAAGTCATAGGTAACTTACCTATGAGGTCTATGTGTAATACTTCCCCTGGCTTGTAATTTTTTTCCATTTTTTGTATTTCAATTTTGGGGATTGTGTGTTGTTTGTGTCTCATGCATTCAATGCAATTTGCAATATGATTTTTCACGTCTTTGTACATTCCATACCAGTATGTACGCGTTCCTATTAAGTGCAGGGTTTTTTTAACTCCAAAATGGGTTTTATGTGCTTCTTTAATTATTTCGTTTTTTAACGAATCTGGAATAATTAATAATTCTTTTTGATTATCATTTGTACTTCTTTTTAAAATTAATATTTCCTTTTCTGTTAATTCAAATTTTCGAGTTGTTCTATTTGATTTTCCTTTTTTTATGTCTGATATTATTTTAGATATTTTTTTATCTTTCATTTGTTCAAGTTTTATGTTTTCGTCTGTCAAATTTTTATTAACTTCAAATAAATTGTTGGTTGAATTTGTTTCCGTGATGTTATTGATATGTCGCGATATGTAATCGGCAGGGTTAATTCTTCCCTCTATATGTTCTACAGTGAAATCATACGATTGCAATTCCAGTAACCATCTGGCTATAATGTCTGAATTCTTTTCTAAATTTAAGTGATATGTGATGGCCTTTGAGTCAGTCACTACCGTAAATTTTCTCCCTGTTAAAATATTTTTAAAATGGATTATGCTCTCGTATATGGCGAGCAATTCCAGCTTAATACTTGGGTAACGCTGTTCAGTATCTTTTAATTTTCTTCCATAGAATTCTACAGGGTACATTATGCCATTTATTTCTTGCGATAAAATCGCGGACGTCGCTATTTTTGAGCAATCAGTTATCAAAAAAATTTCTTTGTCATAATTTGGTGGTTTGAGAGTTGGACTGTTTAGAATAATTTTTTGGATATGTTTTAATGCATTTTCGGCATCTTCCGTCCATTCAAATTTCCTTTTCTCACTTGTTAATTCATTTAATGGTGCTACTATTTCAGCGTAATTGTCTATCAGTGATGCGAAATAGTTTGTCAGACCCAGTAAAGATTTTACGCCTTTTCTGTTTTTGGGTCTTTCTAATTTTTGAATTTTTTGAATGTTTTTATTGGCCGGTGCATAACCATTTTTATTGATTTTAAATCCCAAAAATTCTATTTCTTGTTTGCATATTTGCATTTTTGAAGGTTCTATTGTTAGGTTTTCTTTAATTAATGTGCTTAGTACTTGTTGTAATAAGTTTAACATTTCATTGATGCTATCAGCTGCTATTATAACATCATCAATGAAATAACGTACTTTATATTGATCAAATTTTCCTAGCACTTTATCGATTAGTTCCGCAAATACTGATGTGCTTATTTTATTACCAAAATTTAGTCACGTAGGTTGGAATTTACCAAATTCAGTAATGAAGGCTAATTTTGGTCTGTCTTCTTTTTTTAAATTTATTTGGAAGAAGGCTGAATGAAAATCCAGCACTGTGTAATATTTTTTGCCACTTATATCTTGTAAAAGTGACTTAATATCCGGAATGGGATATGGTACGCCCTGTAAAATATTATTTAGCAATCTGTAATCTATAGCACATCTGTACGAAGTTTTATTAGGGTCGTTAGTTTTTGAGTTTGCCTTTTTTTTTTACAAATATAACCGGAAATGCGTAGCTTGACGTTGTATTTTCTATTATGTTTGCATCCAATAATTTGTTTATTTCCTGTTGTGCAAATTTTCTTACACTTTGCGGAATTTTGTAAGGTCGAGTGGAAATTCGATAATCGTGGAGAAATTTAAAATTGGGCTCCACTATTGAAGTCTGTCCCAAGGTTTTGTATGATTTTGAGAACGCTTGTATGTTATCTTTTAGTAAATTTTGAAATTTAATTTTTTGTGATTGATCTAAGTGTTCTAGATCAAAATCTTGTAAATTGAATTCTTTTTCTCTTAATTCTTGAATTTCACTCATTGTTAAATTATTCATTTCATATACTTTGGGAGTGTTATCTGTTTTTGATCCATTTAATTTTTTTTCAAATTCTGTGCATATTTTTCCAATATTCATTTTTTTGTTTATCATTATCTTTTCTTCACTGTCATTTTGAACCATTAAGTGCATCGTATTTTTCTCATTGACTTGATGTAAGGATTGGTCATATTTAATTGTAATGTTATGCCATAGGGGTTCTAATAAAATTACTTGATTTGGTTGTAAACTGGGTGGACATTTTAATGTAATTACCTTTGTTTCACCTGGTTCTAAGCCATATTTTTTATCCGTTTTTGGCATAATCATGTTTTTATGCGAAATTCTCTTTTTATTTTTTTTATTTGTTTTTTCTTTGATTTTTTGAGTATTTGTATCATTGTTTTTGTTCTCTATATGCTCTGTGAAATCGTTTTGAATTTTGTCATTATTTGAATTTTTTGCGGGTTTTTGTTGGCTCATAGTATTTTCACTATTATTTTGTGAGTTCTGTGTCTGCGTATTTACAATTTCTGAAATCACATTTATTTCATTTTCATTTATTTTTTGTACGGTGTCTATGCCTTCTAAGGGTATTTCTTTGTTCTTTAGGTATAAGGCCTTTTGTTCACAATCTAATATTGCATGATTGTTCTTTAGAAAATCATATCCGAGTATAATCTTGTACTTTTTATCTAGGTTTCTCGTTGTAACGTAAAATGTTCCAGTTGCGAATATGTTTTGTATTTTAAAAGATATTTTGATGCATTTTTTGAATGGTATATTTTCATTGTTTAACGTATGAATCCTTACTTGTCTGGCCAGATATTTTATTTTAACATTTGCTTCTTTTAATTTTTGGAAAATATCTGGTGATAGGACTGATAAACTAGCTCCGGAATCAATTAACGTTGTTATCTCTAAGTCTTTAATTTTTATATTAATTAGCGGTAGTTGTGATCCGTCGCTTACACTGGCTATTGTGTCATACTGTTTACTGTGATGTTTTTTGTAATTTTTTTTCTGTGTGTATGAATTTCCGTAGGTATTAGTTTTTGTTTTAAGCCCGAAATTTGGAGGTTTATCTGGGCTTGAGTTATTGTTATATGTTTTATTTATAAACCTCCTTTGTAGTTTTCCTGGTTTTTATAGCCTTGATTTTTATATGTTGTTTTGGGTCTAGCACCCCTATTGTTTTGATTATATCCATTTTGATTTGTGTAATGTTGTGGATAGGCAAAATTTTCGAAGTGGGGACTGTTTTGGGATTGTGCAGCGTAATTTGGAAAATTATTAGGCGGTGGATAATTATAATAATAGTTCACAGGAGGATAAGTTTGATAATTTTGAGGGTTTGTTATTGGGAACCTACTTTGATATGAGTTATTTCCCCTTAAATCTTTATTTTGATATCTCCGTTTATTTTGTGTTACGTTTTTATTTGTCTCCTTAAACCAGCAGTTTTCTGTTGTATGATTTCTTTTTTTACAAATATTACAAATTTCTGTGTTTGGTACCTGTGTCTGTTTAAACTGAATTTCTTTGCTCTCTTTTAATTGTTTTTGTATTTCTTTTAATTCTTCATTATGTCTGACTGTCATGTTTAGGAGCATTTCATATAATTTGTCTTCCTCTTTGGAAGTAGTGTTGATTTCTTCTATTTTCGAAGCGTTAAAAGCGCTTTCGATTTGTTTAGCAAATTTAATTGCTTTATCTATCGAGTCTGGTGCCATTTTTCTAACGTCTAATGCAATATCTTTCCTTATGCTTTCTAAAAATTTTGTCAATTTAATCGTGTCTAGAAATTGTTTCGCCCCAGTTTTTTCTGAGTGGCCTGAATCTTTTAAATAGTTGTTTGCCGCCCTGTTGAATATTTTGGTAAATTCTTCTATTGATTGTGTGGGCATTTGTTTCAAATTCATAAACTCATTTTGCGAGTTGTCAAACGAGATTTCCCTTTTGAATAATTCTTGTAATTTTTGTTTAATGTCAGCATAGTTGTTAATATTATTTGTGTCTTCGTCGTTAATTAGGTTTTCTTTTGCCTGGCCCGTTATTTTGGCTTTTAAAAATATTACTTTTAAGTTTTCTGGTAGCTTAATTTCCTCCGCTAGCGTATCGAATTCTTTTAGAAAGTTTACGATATTATTATTTTTTTTTCCGTCAAAGTTGGGTAGACTATTCAGGATAGCATCATAACTTATTACAATTTTGTCTGCCATTTTCTTAATTGGTTTATTTCTCTCTTTAGAAATTTCGTTTAATTTTATTTCTTTATTTTCCGCGTAATTTATTTTCTTTTTTGCCAATCTTGGTATAGAGGATCTCATACGCGAATTTTTTTTTTTTTTTTTTTTTGTTTAATTAAATTGATTACCCCTCCAAAATATGTAATAAAATACAATATATATAAAATCAAAATACATATACATAATATACAATTAGCATATATACAGGAATAACTTTCTGTTTTTGCAAATATTATTTTAATTTATTTTCACAAGTTTCTTAATTAATCAATTTAATTATTTGCACATTATTTGTTACCCCTGTATATAAGGCTTTTCTTTAAGCATACAATTTCTTGAAAAAGAAATTCAATTTATAATAATACCTCTGTTAATTTTGCTATAAATCTCCTATAAATTTGCAAACACACTATATTCTACCACTTTCAATTTTTTTTTTTTTTTTTTTTTTTTTTTTTTTTGAAGTGATTATTCTTTTGTTTCACAAGAATTTATCTATATATATATATATATATAACACGATAAAATAAATAAGATACTAAAATTTTATTATTATTCTTATTATTTTTATATTATACGCTTATACACATACATATTTTTATTATGTTATCCACACAAGCCTATATAATCTATATATCTTCTTTCTATATTAATTCTGTTATTTAATTATTTTTGACATTAATCTTTGATTTTCATGTCTACATTTCACATATATAACTAAATAAAAGACACCAATTATAAAATACACATAATTGTGGAGTGTTAGTATACGTACAAACAATTATATTTGCTTAAATCTTTTTTTTTTCTCTGTACTCATCTTTTATTTTTACTTTTTTGTTTTTCCGCTAACTTTAATAATTTTAATGGGATTAAATTTTAGTAAATAACGCGGAAGAATTTTGTAATTTAACTGTGCCAAATTCGTCCCCAAAAACACGGCACCAAATCCGTAAAGGGGGTAGATGTTGGGCGGATATTAACCAAAATCAGACTACCCTCCTTTTCGTGGCTCTAAAGTGACAGCTTCATGGTCGTACACTTTGAATATCAATTCGATATTCGGGCATGCGTTGTGAAATGCCCTAGAATTGATCCTAATTAAAAGGCAAACATTAATCTGAAAAATAATATGGTTATGAAGAAATAAATTTACTCTCAAATAAAATTAGATTCATATAATTTTAATTAATTTCTTTATTAAAAATCCAAATTTTGAATACTAATTAAATTGATTATTCTATAATTTTACAATACAATATAAATGATATAACAATGATCTTTAATTTTGCATCAATGGTGCTAAAGATGAGTACTTAGAAAATATGCATATTTGCATGCGTTTGCAAAGTTAAATGATTGTCTACTGACCAGAATGAATGAAGAAATTTCTCACCAGATTACTCGAAGTTATGATGCATGCGGGGCATAGTAAAGGGTCATCCCTGGGAGCACTAGTGTTGGGGAGCACTGCAGAGCACATCTTAGCGTAGGCGCGAGGCCGTCAGAATCTTCACATGATTTCATCACTTACACAAATTGACAGAGCTACAGCCAAAACATTTTATCGTCATCTCATCACGAATGCAACAGCTAGAAGGAAAAATCTAAATTTTAAAACTTCTTCTCATTTTCCTCATTATAATTTTTGGGCGGTTCCCTCCTTGCATTTTCTTTTTTTATTGGCACTGCTTCTTATTGGACCCATTTTTTACCAATCAGTTTGCTTCTATAATTTTTATTGCCTTCCTTACGATTTCGCAGGGGCTTATTCTTGGCGGTCGCCTGAAGGGGCTTAGCGTGTGGTCCCCTTTCAGAGTTCCACGTGCAGGTCATAAATATGACGTTGTATTTCTGTCTTAGGCTTTTAAAAGGCAATAAAACAGCTTTGTAGTCTTCAGTAAAATAGCTTTTGTATTTTTATATTCTTTTTCCTTTTAAATAATGCCCTTTTGTACCTTTATTATTTTTTTTTTAACAAAATGGCTGATTTTTCCCATCATCTACCGAAAACATTTTCACTGGGCTATTGTTGGAAAATGCGACGTTCTTAAGTTCCCTGGGTTTACAGTAACTGATTATGTTTGCCGTCGTCATTGCGATTGAATTGCTATGTCTACTATGCACATCTTGATTTAAACAAAAATGAAACGAATTTCTATACTATTATTATATTCAAAGGTAAGTACATATAAAGTTTTAACATCTTATTTACACAGGTAAATGAATGTTTTTATTTAGTTTTATTTTTTCCTAAATTTTTCTTGACCTTCTATTATAGGGCATGTTTTCATAACTAAGCAAAATTGTTTTTTTGTTTTCATCAACAATTTTACATGAGGAAAATGTATTGTAAAATTGTTACTTATGCAAATGCTATTTAAATGCGTCGAATGAAAACTCTCCCCACCATCCGTTCACGTGATTGAGAATGATAATTATTCATCTTGAAAAGGTTTTTCAGCGTTAGAACTATCATTAAAATAAGTTTTACTATGCCTTAGCAATATTTTAGCTATGCCAACTGACCCCATACGTCACTATAACAACTAGTCTAACAGGGATACCCAAAGTAAAATGGATGTTACAGAATCCCAAACATCAGAAATAAAAGGACTATGATATATGCATGCAACCCTGGTAAATCACTCTTTCAAAAATCGCCATTAGCAGCGCTTCAGTTTGATCTATAGATTTACCAGACAATATATCTGTATATATATATAAATTACGTGTCACGATGTTTGTCCGGGGTAAACTCCTAAACTAAGGAACCGATTTTAATGAAATTTTGCACAATGTGTGCAGTTTGGTCCAACTTGAGAGATAGGATAGTTTTTATCTCAATTTATTGTCACAATATTGTTTTATTGCAATTATTTGTTAATTATAGACCTTTATTAAAGTTGCTCCAAAATATCTGTGAGTTCCATTAATTTAATTGTTGCCAAAAAAAAAAATACGAGTTCATTTTCTTTCGACATAAAAATAAATACATTTAATCAAACGTGAACGTTAAAAAAATTATAAAAAGTTAAATTATGCATCTCACGAAAATTGACGTCATAATCAATTTAAAGATTTTATACACATTGATAAAGGGCTAATGTAGTTCTATCATAGATATAGTAATATATATAGATCTCTCATTCTCATGTTATTGTACAAAGATTTTTGATGCCGAAAAAAAAAAAAAAAAGCTTTGGAAACAGCCATTAAGTGGTATTGAAAAAAAAAAAAAAGAAAGAAAAGAAAAGAAAGAAAGAAATATGAATTTGAAACTGTATCTGGAGTCTTCCATTCCTCTTTAGCAAATAAATTATTCATAAATTTTATTTGCTAAAATATTAGTATGTATTCCCGTGTGTATTCACTCTGGGAAAGACGGCCATATTTTGGTAAAAACGTCGTCTTTTCCCAAATGAAAAGGAATAACTTTTTTCTCCCCAATGATCACTCTATTCTATATATGCTATACTATGTCTATGAGTTCTATACGCAAGCGAAGTGTGACTCACTGACCGTCTGTGCAGCCAAGAAAAAGATTTCCTATGTTAATTGCCCACTGGATTTTTTGTAAGAAATTATTAAAAATCGAGGAAATTTATTTCCCGATTTTGATCCTTATATTTGGGTATAGATATGTATTAGTTATCGCGGGTGTTATATTGAATTATTTTGCTGTCAAATTGACAAAATTTTAATTTTAAATTTCAAAACTCTGTCGCCCTTGGCTTTTTATTATTATTATTATTATTATTTGGCGATCAAAAGCGTAGCACGAAAATATACATGCCAGATGTATGCATTGTACGAAATGTAATATGTATTATTCATTGTACGTATGTATGACATGTAATATGTATTGTACGAAATATTGTTTCATATTATTCATTACTCTTTTAATATAAGTTGTTAAAATAACCATGATTTTTGAAAGGAATTAAATATTTTCGCCAGATAATTTGGCGATATTCTTTTTTTTTCGCCAAGGATGACAGAAATGAAATCTATTCCGCTGCAAAATATTAGTATCTTACATCAGATATTTTATTTAGACATTTGAAAACAAATTTGACTTCAAACTATGATAGAATATTTATCATTTTCCTTTTAATTAGTATATTATTAGTATATTAAAATTTAAAAGCATGGTATATAAAAAGTTTTTTTTTTTTTTTTTTTTTATCTTATAATTATTCTTATCTTAATCCTCAATGTTTCCCATCTTTATTAACTTGAATTTACTATTAAAATTTTAACATACTCAAAAACTTCTCATCACTTCGTTAAAATACACTAAACTTTTCCAAAATCTTTTTCTATTTAAAATGATACATGTATTTACTTTAAATGTCCAATATTTCATAAGATTTCCAATTTTAAAGTTTTAAAATATTTATCAAATTTACTTATTTTTCTGGTTTAGCCTTATTGTTTTCCTTTTTATAACTACAGCTGTTGCCCTCTTTAAAATATTTAAAATGATGAGATCATTTTATAGTAAAATTATCCATTATAGCATATATTATATTTCACTCCTCCATAAAAATTGATTTTAAAATCGTTTGTTTCTTTTATACTTTTATTTTAATAGAATTTTAATAGAATTTAATTTATATATTAGTCATTTTAGCAATTTTATCCAAAGTAGCATTAGAAATAATATATATCACTTCTCCATTAAAATTTACACTTCTCCATTAAAATTTATAGGACCCTACAATAAAATTAATTTGTGCTTAATATCAACACTATGAAATTTTTTATCAATCGCTTCCAAATTTTGACCTAAGTTTCAAATCTCAACCCTGTCGGTTTTTACATCGGCTACAACTTTTTCGTCTTTGTTCGTAAATAATAATTTGACTGTACTAAATAGTTTACAGCCGTATAATTCAACGTATAACTTAGTCACAGCAACGCGTGGCCGGGTCTGCTAGTATATATATATATATATATATATATATATATATATATATATATATATATATATATATATTATGCAAAAATGTACTCATAGTCAGAAAAATGATGAAACAGATTTTTTCCTTTATAACGCTTCAAAGCAGACTGAAATTACGGTGGATGATGCACATATAAATACCCTCTTCACTAGTAAGATGACAGAGCTCTATCTTCGCTGTGGCAGAGAATATAAGCGGAAGGCCAATCCGTTCCTTATGCCAACTAATTTTGGTCTCCCCTATATTTTAAGTCTTTGTAATTTCTCTTTTTTTTATTCACATTTTGTAAGTGTTAAAAATGAAAACTCTTTTCTTTTAAACAATAAGTAAAATATAGACATAACATAAAAAACCTATTACATACTAAGAAAGCATATTAAACAATTTTCATCTTTATCAAGCCTTTAATTAAATTTATTTCTGCCATTAGCTTATGATACAACAATTAGTTCTATTTAAAATTCCATAGACTTCAGTATTTATTTATTTATTTGTTATTATTATAAAATACATAAATTGATAAGTTTTTATCAATTTAATCGAAAATGTAATTACACGTTACTCGTATGTACGTTTTTTCAAAGACTATTTACCTAAAAGTAGTAGTATTTAACAGAAATACATGTTAACTTAACTAAGAGTAAAATTATATAATAAAACATATAAAACACTCAATATATAAGGAGGAAGGGTGTTGTTGTATGGCTGGTTGGTTGGGAGGGTTTACTGTTGAATTAAATTAAAAAAACAATATAAGGGATTATTGCTGCTGTAAGATATATCATTCTTTTCTGTTTGATATCGTGAATTTTGAACTCTTCATACTCAAGAATTAATTTTGTGCATTTTGGCTATTAGTCGCTTCCTAAGTTTAAATTGTAAAAATATATAAACAAATAAAATTAAAATTTATTTTTATTTTTATTTATTTATTTTTTTTTAATTAAAAATTTAATTTATGTATATATATATATCTTTATTAAGATTGCTTTGAATTGCTTATCCTTACACTTGTACTTTTTTGGAATTACTTTTTACAACTTAACATTTAATTCTTGTTATTAACATTAAGATTAATCACTTCAAGTATAACAAAATTAAGTTCAAACGAATTAATTAAATGGTACCACAAATTCACTTACATCATTAAAATTAAACATCTTCTATTAAATCAATTAATAGCAGTTGCTTGTTTAAAACTAAATCCTTTTAAACTGACTTTTAATGTTTTTCTAGCTTCACGATAGATGGCGCTAGCACACTGATGAATTAATGTTTGCTGACTTTATTCCTTTCCAGGAATGTTTTTAATTTACTTGAATTAAGAAAAGATTAAAATTTAAATATTCCTTTCTTTGAATATTTTTAAGTTACTTGAATAAAGAAAAGAATAAAATTTAAATAATTCATAATACAATTACAAAGTGAATTTTTTCGTTATTGAAAATCTCAGTTGTTATTTTTTTAGCGATTAATCAATGTTTGCAAGGAATTAATTTATTTTTAATTTCTTTGATTTGATGGCAACAGTTTATTCTCCGTGTTGTTTGATAGATTTACATGTGGTTACTCTGATTTTTCTATTTTTCTCTCTGGTTTCATTGATAGCTTAATTTAATATTTCATTTCATTTCTCCTTCAAAATGGTTTTGCTGCTCGATTGAAGCATGAACAATTTAAATCTGCTATTTTTAGCTATATTGTTTTACGAAATCTCGCAGCTCCATCTGCTTTAAAGAAGTACATGCTTCCTGGTGGGGGAGCTCCCCCATGTACGGAAGGAAATATGAGACGTTTCTGTGTTTCTGACGTCGAACAGTCGAACAATACAGTCGAACCTCGTTAACGTGAACACGCTTAACATGAATTACTTTTAACGTGAACTGTTTCCACAATCCCTGTCAACAGGAAGATTAGTTTTCGAGTTACTGATAGTATTAACTACTGGTAACATGAAGAGATCTGTTACCACCCTTGAGATTCATGTTAACGAGGTTCGACAATATTGACGATGAAAACGAAGTGTCAGTTTTTTAAATTTCCATGAAAATTACTGTATTATATTGCATACGTAATCTTAATGAGGCAAAGAGCAATCATGATTTATACTTCAATTAAACCATTTATGAATATTTTAAATATATTTTTACAAGAAATTTGATCAACATTCAAAATTGTGCAAAACATAAAAATCGTAAAATATCTGTTCACTTTTTTTTCACAAAATACTGAAAATTCAGCAATAAAACTAAGTTCAGTTGTTTATAAAACTTGTACATGTTATTTTTACTTCAAAAGTGAATAACAAAGTCCATTTTTAACTAAAAGATTTCTTACTAATGGCTTAAATTAATTTCTGGGACGGAGCGAATAAAGACGATGAAAATTAAGTGTTATTTTTTAAAATTTCCATGAAAATCCCTTTGTTATTCTATATTTCATCTGAATAAGGCAAAAAAATCATGAATTACACTTCAATTATGCCTATATGAACATTTTTACCATATGTTAACAAATAATTTGCTCAGCATTACAAATTTTTACAAATAGAAAATTTTTCAAGTGTTTGTTTTGCATTTTTTAAAAGTATACTGAAAATTCATGAATAAAACTAAATTTTAGACCTTGAAAATACAGTTATGTACTATTTATTTCAAAATTGAGCATTAGAATTCCTCTTTATCAAAAATATTTCTTAGTAATGGTTAAAAATCAATATTTGTAAACTACCGAATGTTGGCGATGAAAACCAAGTGTTATTTTTTAGAAATTTCGAAGGAAATACCAATATTATTGCATATTTGACCTCGATAAGGTAAAACAATAATGATTCATACTTCAAATAAACCTTTTATGAATATTGTAAATAAATTTTTGCAAGAAAATTGCTCAACGTTAAAAATTATGCAAAACATAAATATCGTAAAATATCTGTTTACTTTTTTTCACAAAAAACTAAAAATTCATCAATAATACTGAATTTGAATAGTTCATACAACTTTTATATGTTATTTATTTCAAAAATAAGTAACAAAATCTACTTTTAACTAAAAAAATTCTCACTAATGGCTCAAATCCATTTTTGCAAGCTACCGAATACAGTCGAACCTCGTTAACGTGAACACGCTTAACGTGAATTACTTTTAACGTGAACTGTTTCCACAATCCCTGTCAACAGGAAGATTAGTTTTCGAGTTACTGATAGTATTAACTACTGGTAACATGAAGAGATCTGTTACCACCCTTGAGATTCATGTTAACGAGGTTCGACAATATTGACGATGAAAACGAAGTGTCAGTTTTTTAAATTTCCATGAAAATTACTGTATTATATTGCATACGTAATCTTAATGAGGCAAAGAGCAATCATGATTTATACTTCAATTAAACCATTTATGAATATTTTAAATATATTTTTACAAGAAATTTGATCAACATTCAAAATTGTGCAAAACATAAAAATCGTAAAATATCTGTTCACTTTTTTTTCACAAAATACTGAAAATTCAGCAATAAAACTAAGTTCAGTTGTTTATAAAACTTGTACATGTTATTTTTACTTCAAAAGTGAATAACAAAGTCCATTTTTAACTAAAAGATTTCTTACTAATGGCTTAAATTAATTTCTGGGACGGAGCGAATAAAGACGATGAAAATTAAGTGTTATTTTTTAAAATTTCCATGAAAATCCCTTCGTTATTCTATATTTCATCTGAATAAGGCAAAAAAATCATGAATTACACTTCAATTATGCCTATATGAACATTTTTACCATATGTTAACAAATAATTTGCTCAGCATTACAAATTTTTACAAACAGAAAATTTTTCAAGTGTTTGTTTTGCATTTTTTGAAAGTATACTGAAAATTCATGAATAAAACTAAATTTTAGACCTTGAAAATACAGTTATGTACTATTTATTTCAAAATTGAGCATTAGAATTCCTCTTTATCAAAAATATTTCTTAGTAATGGTTAAAAATCAATATTTGTAAACTACCGAATGTTGGCGATGAAAACCAAGTGTTATTTTTTAGAAATTTCCAAGGAAATACCAATATTATTGCATATTTGACCTCGATAAGGTAAAACAATAATGATTCATACTTCAAATAAACCTTTTATGAATATTGTAAATAAATTTTTGCAAGAAAATTGCTCAACGTTAAAAATTATGCAAAACATAAATATCGTAAAATATCTGTTTACTTTTTTTCACAAAAAACTAAAAATTCATCAATAATACTGAATTTGAATAGTTCATACAACTTTTATATGTTATTTATTTCAAAAATAAGTAACAAAATCTATTTTTAACTAAAAAAATTCTCACTAATGGCTCAAATCCTTTTTTGCAAGCTACCGAATACAGTCGAACCTCGTTAACGTGAACACGCTTAACGTGAATTACTTTTAACGTGAACTGTTTCCACAATCCCTGTCAACAGGAAGATTAGTTTTCGAGTTACTGATAGTATTAACTACTGGTAACATGAAGAGATCTGTTACCACCCTTGAGATTCATGCTAACGAGGTTCGACAATATTGATGATAAAAACGAAGTGTCAGTTTTTAAAATTTCCATGAAAATTACTGTATTATATTGCATACGTAATCTTAATGAGGCAAAGAGCAATCATGATTTATACTTCAATTAAACCATTTATGAATATTTTAAATATATTTTTACAAGAAATTTGATCAACATTCAAAATTGTGCAAAACATAAAAATCGTAAAATATCTGTTCACTTTTTTTTCACAAAATACTGAAAATTCAGCAATAAAACTAAGTTCAGTTGTTTATAAAACTTGTACATGTTATTTTTACTTCAAAGGTGAATAACAAAGTCCATTTTTAACTAAAAGATTTCTTACTAATGGCTTAAATTAATTTCTGGGACGAAGCGAATAAAGACGATGAAAATTAAGTGTTATTTTTTAAAATTTCCATGAAAATCCCTTCGTTATTCTATATTTCATCTGAATAAGGCAAAATAATCATGAATTACACTTCAATTATGCCTATATGAACATTTTTACCATATGTTAACAAATAATTTGCTCAGCATTACAAATTTTTACAAACAGAAAATTTTTCAAGTGTTTGTTTTGCATTTTTTGAAAGTATACTGAAAATTCATTAATAAAACTAAATTTTAGACCTTGAAAATACAGTTATGTACTATTTATTTCAAAATTGAGCATTAGAATTCCTCTTTATCAAAAATATTTCTTAGTAATGGTTAAAAATCAATATTTGTAAACTACCGAATGTTGGCGATGAAAACCAAGTGTTATTTTTTAGAAATTTCGAAGGAAATACCAATATTATTGCATATTTGACCTCGATAAGGTAAAACAATAATGATTCATACTTCAAATAAACCTTTTATGAATATTGTAAATAAATTTTTGTAAGAAAATTGCTCAACGTTCAAAATTATGCAAAACATAAATATCGTAAAATATCTGTTTACTTTTTTTCACAAAAAACTAAAAATTCATCAATAATACTGAATTTCAATAGTTTATACAACTTTTATATGTTATTTATTTCAAAAATGAGTAACAAAATCTACTTTTAACTAAAAAAATTCTCATTAATGGCTCAAATCCCTTTTTGCAAGCTACCGAATATAGTCGAACCTCGTTAACGGGAATACGCTTAACGTGAATTACTTTTCATGTGAACTGTTTCCACAATCCCTGTCAACAGGAAGATTAGTTTTCGAGTTACTGATAGTATGAACTACTGATAACATGAAGCGATCAGTTACCACCCTTGAGATTCACGTTAACGAGGTTCGACTGTATTGCCGATTAAAACGAAGCGTCATTTAAAAAAATTTTCATAAAAATTACTGTATTATTGTATACATAATCTTAATAATGCATGCGCTGTGTACGCATATTCCTTCTCAATTCACACTTTTATTATTAAGAAAATAAAATAAAAATCATTTTTCATCGGGTAAAAACTCGCACCGGGTCGCAACCCATGCACGCTTTACTTGTATGTGTGAAGATATACGTGCGGTGTATGCACATATTCCTTCTGAAATCAAACTTTTATTCTTAAGAAAAGAAAATTTAAAAAATCATTTCTCATCGGGTAAAAAGTTCTACCGGGTCTCCACTGCTTTCGTCAGCGCAGTTCTTTGCGCACTGTGTGTGCCTGTTCCTTCTTCACCTTTCCAGCCCCCCTAATTCACCTACATATACCATTTTTGAACGGTCTAACTCAATTAGCTGAGATGCAGAAGAAGAGCTAATCAGGAGACCTTAAAACGTGTAAATCAGGTGAAATCTCGAATTCCACTTTCGATAATATAAAAGAACTTTAAAATATCTTTCGAATGATGCATTAAAAATAATTTAATCATAATTAGAATTTGAAATATTGAAATTTTAAAATATTACAGCTCCATCTTGCGGTAGAAATTTCTGCAATCTGCTCTTCCGTTTCAGATTAACAAATCTTTCAAATGATGTATTACTTATGAAATTATTTTAATTAGTAGCTGAGATACAATATATATATATATATATATATATATATATATATGTGTGTGTGTGTGTGTGTGAACAGATCTGTCTTATGCAAAATGTCATAATTTAGTAATATATAATTTCTTCTAAACCTTCTCTTTAAGTCTTGAATAAGTATTTAAAATAATCTAAATGAATAAAATATTAAATTTGAAAAGACTTTATACTTTATTTCATTTATAATTATCTTCCATCTGATTTGAATGCAAAACTTTTCTGTAGATCACACTGAAAATAATTTTAAGATTAACTTAAAAAAACTATAATCTGCAGAATATCTTAAGTTATTTGGCCCACTTCTTAGGCCTATATATTTTGAAAAAAATATGAAGATTATATTCTGTAGATTTTCTTCAGAACATATAGGCTTAAGAAGTGGGCCAAATAACTTAAGATATTCTGCAGATTTTTTTTAAAGAAAATTTTGAGATTATTTTTAGTGGGGTTCATGGCAATGAAAACGAATATTTTTAAACAATCAGTCCGGGGCAAGATGACGAGCTCGTCATCTTGCTCCGAAACGAATACTTTCTGAACTTGTAGAAAGAGTCCCACCAGGAACTGTAGGCCACTGTTGTGATAACGGCTGGAGCAATGAGGGCACCTTTTTCTCTTTTTTGAAGCACTTTTATCTTCACGTGAAACCAAGCAATGAATCTCCTGCTCTGTTGATTATTGACAATCACAAAACTCACATATAACTTTGCAGACTATCTTATATTGCAGAGAGAAAAACATCATCATGGTTGGGTTGCTGCCCCAGACATCACATCGTCTCCAGCCCCTTCATGTGTCATTTTTCAGCCCATTAAAAACCTACTATAGCCAAGCATGTGACAACTTTATGGTCACTCATCCAGGACAAACTATCACAGACAAAAATATTGGTGAGCTTTTGAGCACCACTTACTTCAAAGCAGCTACAGTTGGAAATGCCGTTAAAGGGTTTAAAGAATGTGGGATCGAGCCTCATAATCCTCTTGTGTTTAGCGAACATGAATTTGCTGCTGCAAACACTACTGACCATGATGTTGTTGGCGATGAAACTGAGAATAATAGTGCTAATTCTCAGACCCTGGTAGGAGAGAACCAACATATAAACCCTCCAGAAGAACCAGAACTTATGGCAAAAGCTGATTCCGATGCACCAAAGAAGCCTGTTAACGTTTTTGATTTCAAATCATTGCCTAAAGCAACACAGTGTGAGAAAAAAAAAAGCAGAAAACTAAGCTCAAGCATTCTTACAAGCACACTCATCAAAGAAATGTTAGAACAAAGGGAAAAGCAGAAGGAAGAACAGGAAGGTTTAAAAAAAAACAGAGAAAAGAAGCTCGGGAAGCTAAAAAGGGAGTAAAAAAACTCAAACTAAGTTCCTGTAGGCCTAAGTCTATAAAATCCAGGCCAAACAGTCCAGCTGCATCAACTTCAAAGAATGTCTTGCTTGTGAAGAGGAATATTGTGACCCTCCAACAGAAGAATTGATCCAGTGCTGTAAATGCCAAGAATGGTGGCATGAGGAATGTTCCAATGATGAAAATGGCATTTTTATTTGTGACTATTGTTAGCTACACAACTAAACACTTCAACATTACGTTACAATGCATTACGCGTAGTTCGATACTTTGTAAGATGTAAAAACACAGTTATCATTTGTTAAACCGTGTAACATATTCAAAAGATAAAATATGTTCAACCTTTTTCAGTGTTGTCATCTTGCCCCCAAGGCCAAAGTCATCTTGCCCCAGTACTGGGGCAAGATGACGATTTGTTAAGGTTATGAAAAAATAAAATTATCCTTTAATATTTTTATTTGAAAAATTAAATGGAAATATATTTAATACTACAAAGGAGTACTCTAACTGTTCATGTAAAATTAATTTTACTATCCTTAAAAATAAATTAATAAACAACAAAAATTGTTAGCATAGTCATCTTGCCCCGGTCTCCCCTAAATAATACAAGAATATAAATATTAATAGAAATAAATACATGCTGGACAAACTCGAAAAGTCAAAGGAAAATTGAAATCCCCCTCCCCCCTCCCCCTCCCCCATTTTAAACATAGAGCCGTTTTCAGCTGGTAGAGCCTCTTACTAGCGCTTAAATGTCTCCCAATCTTACTTAAGGTTTATTTTATCCATTTCGGGCGACATTTAAGCGCTGGTAACGGGCTCTATTTTTAAGATGGGGGGGGGGGGGATTTTAATTTTCCTTTGACTATTCGAGTTTGCCCAGTATGTATTTATTTTTATTAATATTTATATTCATGCATCATTTATATTCTTGTATTTTATTCTGATGCATTTGCTTATGTGCTTCATTTATGAATTCATGCTTTGTATTAATTAAATTTGTTTGCTGTATGGTCTTGCTTCCATCTGTGAGAAGTTGGGGGCTAGAAACGTATTTTTTTGGCTAAATAGCCAAAGTTTCGTCAGAAACTTCTCATATTTCCTTCCCTACACAGGGGAGCTTCCCTGAAGAAGGCCCTCATGTGTTTTGAGATTAATTTTCATCTATCCTTGGTTATTTTGCTTATATATACATATATAAAAATAAAAATATATGTCTTATTAATTAGACCAAATCTTACATATACGGGCTTTTGAGTAATTTTACAAGAAAAGTTAATTTTTTGTCTATGCTTATGTTCATTGCTGTGAAAACTATATTCAAGCCGAAAAACTAACTTATCCTCAAAATTTTAGTACATTGTTATTTAAAAAGATTAAATTTAAACAAATCCTTCCGGCTTATTTCAAAGTTATCGCGATAACAAAGCCTCAAGTGGCAGCGTTCAAGTGGACGCAACTTGGAAATAAACTTCCCCACCGAAATCATAGTTGTTTGAATGAATAATCCATTTTTCAACTTTGGTTTGAACTGATTTTATTTTTCAGAAATAAAATCAGTTTCAGAGTTTATTTTTCAGAAATGCTTCCGATGCTAGGTGTAAATTTTGCAAAATCAAAGAAAAACCACGTTTCAGAAAGACTAATTTTTATGTAGTACATAAAATCTTTTAATAAACACCATAAAAGGCACAAAAAAGTCGCAATATTTTTTTCGGGTGGAAAGAAAACATGAACCTTCTTTAGACGAACAAAGTAGGTATGAGTGCTTTAGACAAGCAGCAAAGTACAAAACAAATTTAAGTGATAACTAATAGAAAGAAAACTGAATGTCAGCATAAAATATCGGTGTGACAAGAATTATAAAAAGTAAAGAGAACAAAATTAAAATATAATAAATCTAAAATAAATAAATAAAATCAAAACCAAACGAAAATCAAAGTTATGTGTGCAATTTTTAAGCATCGGACAAGTAATGAGTAGAAGAAATATCATTAACAAGATTTTTCGAATTTTTAAATCTGTAAAAAGACCTTCGTGGAAATCCAATTGGGAGTAGGAGATAGGAGGAAAATTTTATTAATTTTAGAAAACTCAAAACAATGACCATTTTACGAGCAATGGGAAGCAATAGAAGATTTAAAAATCTCTTTATTACAAACACTCTGATGAGTTCATTTATTCTACACTTTAAAAAAAATTTCCAATGTTGCGTGTTTTTTTTTTTTTTTTTTTTTTTTTTTTTTTATGATGTTTATTTAAAGTTTTCTACTTATTACTTATTAACGCCAGTACTTTGGTAAATTTTTATTATTTATTGAGTCTCGGTTGCATTGAGTTGGTTTAACGTTGCACAATCGCTAATTGGCAACGGTCTAGTTAGGACGCATCCCTAAAGATGGTCCGGAGACATGTTATCACACTTTTGATCCTCCAAGATGGAGATATATTTTTTGTGGCTTTTAATATTAAATATATAATTATAAAAATAATGTAAACATTTACAACGTAATATTTATCATCTTATTACCATTGATTGAATGAAAATAAAAATGCAAGTGAAAGTCCTTATAGCTTAGCTTTTATTTTGGAAGAAACTGAGTATGAGATGGATAAAATAAAACTCAGAAAAGAACTGAGAATAATAATAATAATAATAAAATAAATATTTCATCTGTGAACAATAAAGTGTTCAAACATTTTCTGACATAAAATTCATTACAGAAACAGTTTTGTACAGGATGTTTAAAATATCCGTTAAAGTGTTTAAGCTCTCTTTTGTTCTTTTTAAACTCGTCTTTATATGTATATGAAGATATTTATTATATCCGTAAGTTTTAAAACAGCTTGTATTTCAGTCTTTGTTATTGTGTAACTTTATACATATTTTTTAAATTGTATGCTGTATTTTGTTTACAGATAAAATGTATCTTCGTGTAATTCTTACATGCTTCAAAATATCTTTTCATGTGCTAATAAAAAATTCAGGAATACTTTATTTGGCATTACTTTTGCCAAATATTGAAAATAGAAGAACTATGGGTTTTTTTTATGCTCCTTTTGGATTAAAAGCGCAAAACAATATCGTATAAAAGCTCTTTATAAAGGTTTCTTCATCAATCTTTCATTATATATGTATATATATATATATATATATTTCGATTTATCAGTTTATTTATTTATTTTTATTTCCGTAAAAGTTTTACCTTAAGTTATTGTCTTTAAAATTTCATATGATTATATGCCAATAAATACGAAGAAACACACGCAGTTTCATTACGGGTACATGACATTTTTGCCTTTGCATTATTACTTCAGTTTCAGACATAGAGGAAGATCAACAATGTTTTGTATATTAATAATATATATAACATGTATAATAAAAATACTATGCGAAATATATACATAAAAATACACATAATAATTATAAATGTTTTTCGTATACATCTTATTTTAGTTTTAAACTTTATTTTGTATATAACTATATTTAGTAATAATATTTTATTTTTTGTACGTCAACTTAAAACGTCGCTTTTCAGAGACTTTACGCTGAAATATATATAAGTTAAAACTTTTTTTTTTTTTTTTTTTTTTTTTTTTTTTTTGGGGGGGGGGGGGGTAGATATGTATGAGTTATGGTATGCACGTGTTAGATTAAGTTATTTTGCTGTCAAATTTGCAAAATTTTAACTTCAAATTTCAAAACTCTGTCGCCCTTAGCGTTTTTTTTTTTTTTTTTTTTTCTGTATTTGGCGATCAAAAACGTAATACGAAATCATACAAGCCAGATGTACATTTTCGTAATACGTACCGCACGAAATATTGTTTCATTTTATTCATTACTCTCTTAATTTCAGTTATTAAAATAACCATGATTTTTCAAAGGAATTAAATATGTTCGCCAGATAATTTGGCGATATTTTTTTTCCGACAAGGATGACAGATATGAAATCTGTTCCGCTGCAGCATATGAGTATCTTATATCAGACACTTTATTTAGACATTTAAAAAGAAATTTGACTTCAAATTATGATATAATATTTATCATTTTTCTTTTAATTGTTATATTAGTTGGGTATTTATTTTATAAATATCATCCTTTGAAATGAAATGTTTATGTTTTCAATCGACTATGAAGGTTTGCATTTTTTTTTCTAGAATTTTTAAATTTAAAATTCAAATATTATCAAATTTACAGCAAAAACAACTTAATCTAACGCCTGCACAGGATAACTAATGCATATCATACCCAAATATGGGAATTAAAATCGGGAAATAATTTTCCTCGATTTTTAATAATTTTTTACAAAAAATCCAATGGGCGAATAAAATAGGAAATATTTTTCTTGCATCCACAGACGACCAGTAGCGTCATCACTTCGCTTGCGTATAATGTCGTCAATTTTACCCTGCAAGTTTAATTTTTCACAAAGTTATATATCAATTTTAATATTTACGCGTGAATTCTTTTCCATAAAAAAAAAAAAAAAAAGAAGAAGAAGAAAAAAAGAAAAAAAAATCAACTTGTAAACTTTTTTGGCAACAATTAAAAATTAAAATAAATTATGTATTTTTGTCTAAAAGAGGGCTTCTTCAACTTTTTTGATACTTCCGTTTCCATACTGATCATTATTAATTAACACGCTTTTATTAGCTTCACCTGTATGTATGCTTGTGTGTATGTGTGTATGTATACCGCTCTGGGAGCAAACAAAAACTCTATATTGTAATACCTTTCCCTACGTGAACACTGTGGCTGTGAGGTAAGGTGCCGCGCTTAAAACCTAAAGGTCTAGCGTTCGATCCCAGTCAGGGGAGATTTTTCAAAAATGGTTTTCGTTTAATTCTAAATTATTTTAATTAAAGATTTAAATGTATGTAAATATTATGGTGTGTCACTCACACGATTTTCTCTTACCCTGCATTTTAATACTAAGATAGATATTTTGTGCTTTTTAGTTCACATTTCTATAAAAGCGTGTTCTTTAATTTTTTAAAACTATAATATTATTTTCTTTTCTTTTTCTTTCAAAAAAAAAAAAAAAAGAAGAAGAAGAAGAAAGAAAGAAAGAAAGAAAAGAAAAGAATTTGATGAAATTATGGCAAAAGCAGAATTTAATTTAGCGCGGGGGGCTATTTTTATTTATTTATTTATTTTTCAAATTATAACATCGCTTTCAAATTATTCAATTATATTTTTGATAAATGTCCAACCATCGTAAAACTGGCGACAACGCTTTATCCGTAGATTGAAACTAATAGTCCTCCGTACTAAAAAACATCGATCTCAAAATAGGATTGAACAAAAGATTTAAAAAAAAAAAACTGAATTTTGAAATTTTGCCTCAGTTGCACGCAAAAGCTCTACAATTTTCGGTATATTTTACCCCACGTGTTGCCATGTAACATCAATTGTAATCGAAAGAAAGAAAAATTTTTCGTTGAAGCACTATGCAATTCTACTTGGAAGACTGTGCATAATTTCAATAATTAAGGATCAAAAGTTTTTGAGAAATCGTGTCCACTGCTTTTCTGAAGGATTTTGAAAAGCTAGACCCAATGACTGAATTTTACAAATTTTTTAATGAAAATTTTATAAAATATTGTTTAACCCTTTTAGGGGCCTCGTTTGTATACTGCAAACGCAAATTTTAATTCTCAATGGCAAAAACTAGACCCGGACATTCTTTTAAATAATTTTTTAACAGCTTAGAAGAATAACTTCATTTAATTCTTCTTTTCTACTACTATTGGTGAATTCTGGTGGTTTTTGATTTGAAATGAGAAAATTCGCTTGTCCCTCAAAGGGTTAAATGTTGCTCTTGCATATGCTAAAAATTTGTAATAAAAATTTTTTATGTGTATTAAATAAATTAGAAAAAATATACTTTTTTCAGCTTTCGAAACCCACATAACGCCTTAATATTTAAATTAACAATTAAAATATTTTGGACATAAAAAATAATAAGATGCAGTTTTTTTTTTTTTTTTTTTTTTTTTTTTTTTTACACTTTCCAGGAAATATTTTATAACCGTGTTATTAATTATATAATATACATGAAATTACCGATATAAGATTAAAACCTATATAAGATATAATAAAACGTCTGAATATTTATTAAAGATTTACATGAATATTTTACATGAATTTTACATTATTTTCTATGATATTCTATCTCTTAAATAATTTTAGTAGAAATATATTGTCAGAAATTATTTGAAAAACTAGAAAATTTATTAAAGAAAAACTTGCATGTGAAATATAATACAAAAAGTATATTTTGTATTTCAACAAGAACCAAAGAAATATGCAGTTTGCATAGAATATTAACACTTTCCCACTGTACGTACACATTGCATATTTTAACTCTCAATGCACTTTTCCTAAGCAGTCATAACACGAACAGACAGAAGAACTGAAATGCATATAGCTAAAATAATTTAATTCATAATTACTCGTAAATAAATTTAATACAACGCCAGGACTTGACTCATGAAAATTATATGATGAAAACCGTTGTATTGGCATGTTAATTAGCGAACAATGTTTTCATCTTTTTTTTTTTTTTTTTTTTTTTCCAATTCTTTTTAATATAACATCCGCTTTACCGCAAAAATGCAAAAACTTGATTTTTCTAATGATATTTATTTGGTATATATATATATATATATATACAGTCCTCGAAAAAATGTTAAAGCCAAACGAAAAACTTATTTTTTTTTCACATCCGATGATATGAGTTTTATGCAAATTTCAATATAACAGAAGAAAAGGCAATTTTAGTTATATATAGAAAAATTTTGCAAAAAATTAAATTATTTCTAATTTTAAAATTTATTTTCTTTTTTCATATATGTAAAAAGCTGGAAAATGTATTAAGGCCACATAAGATATTATTTAAAAAACAGCTAATAATCTAAACACTTCACCTTGTTTTCAGTTAATTTAATCATTTTTGAGATTACAAAATTTCTAAAATTTTTAAATCTGGAAAAGAACTTCAAAACACATTTACAAATATATATTGAAATTTTATGCATTTTCAAACACAATGTAATGAATGTCAGTTTTAAATAAATCCATAAAAATATTTTTTTTAATTAAAATTACTTTTTATTTTACAATTCATCTTTTTTGTTAATACATATAGAAAACTGGAAGAAATGATACACATAAAATAATAGTAAAATAACTCCTAACAATCCAAAAATTTGCCCTTCTTTTCAATTAACTGAATCATTCTCGAGGTCATAGATTTAGAAGTTTCTTCAGAGGGCCTTTGGGTATGCTATTCCAGCTCTTTTCACTGGCCATTTTCAGCTCACCTACGGTGTTGTGAGTTTTCTAATTTCCATAAATGTCACCAACCAGAATTAGCGACCCTTAATAGAGAGAGACTGGACATTGAACAAAAGCGGTGGACGTTCGTACATTGACCACTCGACCACCATAAAACATAATACACTTTTACCAGTGTCTGATTCTTTTCTTTTAATTGAAATCATGGGAAAAATGGGTTTTTTATCTTCAGACATCCATGCAGAGTCATTCAAGACATTTTCATAGCGTAGTGGTAACATACTATGCAACAGCCTGAACAAACATGGCGGATCGGCCGGCGGACCTATGTCGAATCCCTCTTATCATGTCTCTAACCAGAATACCCCATAAATTTTCTATTAGGTTCAGGTCAGGGCTTCTTGATGGCCATTCAAGCACTTGGACATGATTAGCTTGAAGCCAGGGTTTTGTGGAGCTTTATGTGTGTATTGGTGCATCACATTGCTGAAATATAACAAGATAATGCTATACATACGTCAAGCTCCAGAAAATCCTGGTTTCAAGTTAATCATGTCCATGTGCTTGAATGGCCATCAAGAAGCCTTGACCTGAACCCAATAGAAAATTTATGGGGCATTCTGGTTGGTGACATTTATGGAAATGGGAAAACTTACAACACCGTAGGTGAGCTGAAAATGGCCATTGAAAAGAGCTGGAAAAGCATACCAAAAGACACTTTGAAGAAACTTTCTAAATCTATGACCTCGAGAATGATTCAGTTAATTAAAAAGATGGGCAATTTTTTGGATTATTAACAGTTCTTTTAATACTATCTTACGTATATTATTTCTTCCACTTTCCTACATGTATTAAAGAAAAAAAAAAATGAATTGTAAAATAAAAATAATTTTAATTTTTGAAATATTTTTAGAGATTTATTTAAAACTGTCATTCATTGTTTTGTGTTTGAAAATGCATAACAATTTTAACATTCATTTGTAAATATTTTGAGGTTTCTTCCCAGACTTAAAGATTTTTTTGTTTTTTATAATCTCAAAAATAATTAAATTATCTGAAAACAAGGCGAAGTTTTTAGATTATTAGCTGTTTTTTACATAATATCTTATGTGGCTTTAATATTTTTTCCAGCTTTTTAGATATATGAAAAAAAAAAAAAAATTAAAATAAGAAATAAATTAATTTTTAGAATTTTTTTTTTTTATTTATAGATATAATTAAAATTGCCTTTTCTTGTGTTATATATTTATATTTGCATAAAACCCATATCAGCGGTTGTGAAATAATGTAAGTTTTTCGCTTTGCCTTAAAATTTTTTCCAGGGATGTATAGATTTTTTTAATTAACGTTTGCAGCAAAAATATTTTTTGTTTTAAAATTTAACGTAGTATAACTCTCAATGTATAATTTATAACCTAGAATATTATTTATGTTGTATGTAATTTACCAAAGATAATAAATTTGAATCTTAAAATATGCGCAATATTGTACAATTCTATACATTAAAAAGCATACAGTTTCGAAACTGTACTTTTCGAAAAAAAAGAAAAATAAAAATATCATTTTAAAAGTGTCATATGTTCATTATTAAAAAAAATAATAATAATGATTCAGTTTTATTTTACTTCTTATAACTCAATGAAATGTGAAAAAAAGTTATTCTATCAATTATATATATGTATATATATAGTATATATAATGTTTTTGGGAAAACTTTTTTTAACAAAAAAGTTAATTAGAAATTAAATTTATTACTTTTCTGCAATAAAAGAAAATTTATATCGAAACGACAACCTAACATTTTCTCAATTCTGCTAAAATAAAAATAAATAAAAATGTACGTTAAAAAAATAGCAAAGGGAGTTTATTTTGCTTTTAGAAGTTAAGAAGCTTATTTTACTTTTATTTAATTCCGTCATTAGATGATTTCGTATAAAAAAGGACCAGAATAATTTAATGATAAAAAAAATATTGATTTAATTTCTTTTTTTGAGCTGGTTAGAAAGAATGAAATACAACTTTAATGTAGATTCCAAAAAAACTTGTTTAATTTCAGGAAATAAAATTTTCATTTGCAGAAAAGATAAGGTTTGTTTCTTTGAATTATTTACTTTACGTTAGATTATAAATTTTTATGTTTATTTATCTTGCAAATTTTTTTTTCCTGCACTCGTAAAGTTTCTAAAAATCAAAGCATTTTACTTATAATTTTGTTTATTTTTATAAATATTATGCATTCTGTATATTGTTTACACTACATTGTGCTTATATTTGTACATATATAAAATATAATTTAATCGTTTTTAAAGACCTCGAATAATAATTCCAACGATAATTGAACTTTACTACTTTTAAATATTGTATTTGATAAATTCCTTAACAATTTAATCCTTAAATACATGATATGTTTCATTGTTTTATAATTATTTGATTTTAGTTTTATAAATATACTATATTTATTTAAAAATTATAACTAATTAGTGTGATTTGTTTTCGTCTTATATATATTTGTTGTTTCTTATGAAAAATTTTACGCAGTCCTTTTCACTCTTCTTCTTTCTTTCTTTATAGACATAGAGTATTCAAAAAGTAAGTTACAGTTCTGCACTTACACATGGCAGCATTACGAAACAAGGCCAATGCTTGCACAAACGATAATTGAGTTTCATGGCTACCAATGGTAGGAATTTCATTCGAATAGTTGCAACCGTTACTGTGTAGTACAAGAAAGAAAATGGTGCGTCAGCTGGAAACTTGTCCTAACGTTGAAACATGGAACTTGTACATGGAACAGTATGATTTTTGTAAGTAATGTCATATTCAATCATTGTGAAATGGTGCCAGCAATTTGAAGACGGTCGCACAGACTTAAGCGATGCTGAAAGGCAAGGATAGCCAACAACGATCAGCACATTACACTAGAGTGGCCATATTGTTTTCATTGAATTTGGGGACAAAGATTTTGTCCTCGAATTTCGAGGACAAAAAAATAAAAAATAAACAATTAAATCACCTTAAATTGTAAAATTTTAGTAATTTTTATGTATAAAGTACCTAAAAGAACTTAATTTAGCTTATTTATTATAATAAATTACTATAATAAAACATTAATAACTTTATAACCGGCTTCACCAAATGTGTTGCAATTTTTTGGGTACGAAGGTAGTTTTGTCCTCAAGATTCGAGGACATATGGTCAGCCTACATTACACACGTTTCATTGGGTGCAATGCATTATATTCTTAGCAATCGCAGAGTGAGCATCGAACACATTGCACAAATGGTAGAAATATGTGCTGGTGATGTTCATTCTATCATCTGTCACCTGTTCTCAGTTATCCATTTTATTCTGGTTTTAGGTTTGTTCTAAATAAACGGACGAGTTTCTAATCTTCAAAGTATCTAACGTCTCGTACAACGTTTTGACAAATGTGTGCAGAGACTCAGAAATTATGTAAAGAAATAGTTTACTGTATGTGTGTTATTGTAACGCACATTTCAATGAAGTGGCTTTTTCTTTTTACCTTCATTCTTCGAGTGTAATTTACTTCTGAACTTTAGAAAATTTACTTTTCAATGTATATATATATATATATATATATATATATATATGAGTATAAATACAAATTGCAAATATATATGTTTATGAATACATAAAACTTTAAAATCACAACTAATTATCAGTAACCAAACACAAAATGCGTTTATGTCTAACTACTAAGTTGGTTTATTACCATATATTATTATATAATTACTGTATACTATTAATTAGTTAATTGCTATATATTATTATATATAATCTATAATAAACTAGATATTTAGCTTTCGAAAATAATGATGCGGAAAATTTTCATTTCCTTTTCAATTTCTGCGTCTTGTAATTTTGTCTCATATAAATAAGAATAAATTAAAAAAAGAAAAAAAAACTTTTTTTTTTTTTTTTTTTAAACTAAGAAACACATCTCTCACAACGTATCAACGCATTGGTAATAAGTGGAAAGTCTTCTCAACAAGAAATACTTCTAATTCGAATCACAAATTTTGAAATGTATAGCTTGTACAGAAATAGAGCACACTGAAAAAGAAATTAATAGGTAGAAAACAAAAAGGTTCGATGACTATATTTGTTAGGAACGTCGAGCTTGTTTGAACCAAAATTTACAGTTTTAGTAGCTGCGAGCACATCGTAAAACAAGTTTTTTTTTTTTTTTTTTTGGGGGGGGGGGATGAAAAACAGTAATTCTATGGCGTTTAAATTTAGATTCAAATTGGAAATTAAATGAGGCATTGGATCACATTGAATTGTATAATTATTTTAATATGTTGCAGCGCCATTTGTCGAGTCGAATAGATTAAATACACTGTATGCATTATATATATGAACTAAATTCACATATTCATGGCTAAACGTTCAAAATATGTTTTGCATATACATGTAAAATGCAAAAGGTTAAAGAAGCATAAATGCATGTTAATTTTTCATTACAATCACATAGAGTAGATAGCGTTAAAATGTATACGGACAGACCCCAAAAATGATGGGTGTGTATTTGTAAAATTTCGGCTCTCGTTTGAATCAAAATTTATAAATTTCAGTAGCTACTAACATAAATTAGTCAAAAATGTTTTCTTTTAACGTATATTGTTTAATAAATATTATTATTTATTAGCAGGCTATGCCTTCTTCGCTGGTCACTATATTTAAAAGAATTTTCAAAAGAATTGGATTAGTATTTATTTTTTACATCCTATCATAAATAAAAACTAAAAAATATATATTGAAATCGCTCTAACCCTCGCTTTGGGTATCCGATGCCTACGGCAGCTCTTTCTCCACTTGCACTACAGCGGGTCCAGGTTTCCACTGCCTGCAGAAATGTCTTTCCCGGCCACTTCATTCTGGGTATTTATCGAAGACAGGTGGATCTGCTATTATGTAAAAACTAATATTTTAAAGACGACTATATCTCAACATAAATATTTTAGTTTTTGAACCATATGTTTTATAGCCCCCGCTATTTCCACTGTATTATAATATCATTCCGAGCAATAAACTAAACGATATAAAAAGTATATTTTCTTTTAAAAGGAATTAAATGCATAAAAACAAATAATTTTTTCCGTTTAATAGTTTCTACTACATACTAATATTTTCCCATTTTCCCCCTATAAATACTATATTAAAAAAAATAAAAGAGAAAAAGACAGAGAAAGAAAAAAATATTTTTCTTTTAAAGCAATTAAATTAAAAAATGAAAAATAAAAATATTTTATACTATAAAAATTATGCATAAACATAACTGTTATAAATAAGCATTTAATTCTTCTGTATTGGCATTTTATTTTCAATATATATAATAAACTAAAAAAAGAAAAAAGATTTCTCCTTCAAATGAATGTATTAAATAAAAAAATAAATTGCGTAATAGCCGTTGTTTAGATACGCAGACGATTACAATGGAAGAATAAATTCATGAAACATTAAGCATAAAAGCCAATATTTACAATTGAAAATAAAAAATAATAATTAAAAAAGTCCAAATTCGAAATTTTAAAAAATCTCGATGAGGTGCTACAAAATCCCAAGTACCCATACACCAAGTTTTGTAGCTCTGCGATCGGTAGTGTGAGCACCAGAACGCAGACACACACACACGCACACAGACACACAGATACTTCTCTTTATTTATACAGATAAAATCTTAATTTCATTATATATTGAAAATTAAATAAAACATAAAAATGCAGCAAACTTTTTTTTTAAGAAACACCGAGTCATTACTTTGAACAGTATTTTTGTGGACTAAATGGACACATTCGAGGCTAAAATATCTGTATAGCTTACGCCTTAATATAAATTTCAAAATATTTAAGGAAAAATTGTTTCATTTATAGTATTTTTAATGAACTAAAATTTCCATGCATTGTTTATAAAAATAAACAATGCATGGAAATTTTAGCTCATTAAAAGTACTATAAGCTGTAATATTTTCTACAGAATGTTTTTCCTTATTAATTAATAAACCGTAGTTCAATTTATTGTCTGCTCATAAATTAATATATATATATAAATGAAAGAATAAAAAGAATTCAGATTTTAAGTTATTATTTTAAATTAATATGAAGTAATATATCTCAATATTAATCTCAGAATAAATCTTAATTTTAAGAACAACTTAACGGGAATTCGATTCTGGAGCCCATGTAAAATCAGTTTTTCAACAAAGCACGTCGTAACGCGGGAATCAGATTTGAGAACAACTTTTAGAATAAAAATTACGCAATCATCAATTTTAGTGGTAAAACAATGCAGAATACTTTATGCTAGAGTTCCAGGATAACCAATGATAAATCGTAGGCGGGAATTAGTTCAGCTAATTATCCAATAAGAATTCATACGAGGAGTTTGGCCTCACCCCAAAATAAGCTGTATTTAACCGTGAGCGCACGAAAAACGGGCCCTTTCATGCAATCTCTTGCTTAATTAAGCCACGCTAAACTGAAGTGCAGTTTCCACTGAGGTTGGTTGGAAGTCGTTTCGAGCGGCGCTATTCTGAATCGTTTGATGTGGTCAAGCGATTGGAGGTGGTTCAACCGGCTGATACGAAGGGACAAAGTCTAACCCCCAGGTGAGATAATTGAGGGGCTAGAGGCAGATATCTTTGTCAATTTTGGATGCTTTCCTTTCAAGTAACTGCGCAATCACATAAAAAAAGGTTACAACTGATGACAAGACATTTGGCTCTTTGTGTCGGGAGCGTGATTAATGGTTTTTTGAACCTCGAAGTTCCAACTGCAATGGAAACCGCCCTTAAGTAAAATTAACGGCCCCAAGAGGGGGAAATTGGCTGCGGTTCCGGAAGCGAGTGTCACCGGGACGGCTTTGACCAATCGGCTATCAATGTTAAACGTCAACGTGCTTATACCTACTGACTATGAATAACATGTAGCATGCCCAAGTTCTTTCAATAAAACGACTGCAAAAACTATTTGGACTCTATTTGAATGGAAAGCCTCGTTACTACTTAGATACGGTGTGACAGCAACTAGTAAATTCTTTATATATACATATATATATATATATATTTATTTAAAGTCTAAGACTTTCCACCTATTCAGTGTATTTCTTGAAAAACATTTAAATTAATAATGCAATATTTACATCCCTATTGCATTGCCGAATTAATAAACATATAAATTTATTTTCAAATGTATTTTATTATTCAAATCCCTCGATATTTTCTAATTGCTTGTACGTTCGTATCGTTTAATTGTCAATAAAATATGTAATGAGTTCTTTAATGCCAATGAAAGTTGTAAAATCTTTTACCGAATATGCTTTCTTGTTAAATTAATGCAATTAGTATATCAATTTCTTGATTCTTATAAGTAAAAAAAAAAAAAAAAAAAAAAAAAAAAAACTAAATGTATTTAACAACAACAACAACAACAAAAAAAAAAAAAAAAAAAAAAAAAAGAGGAAAAAGACTTTTCCAAATCCTCAATTCATTTCTGGAAATAAAATTCTTTAAATGTTTAGGATACAATATTTACAATACAGATGTATTTTCTGTAATACACAGTAAACTTGTAATTTCAAGGGTATATAGGATTGTTTAAAATATACTTCTCTTGGGATGTCCTAGTTCCCTAGTATCTCGTCATTGTTTAGTTTTCAAAGTCTAAATTCACTTGTTTTAAACATCCGACCAGCGAATTATTATCAATTCACTTTAATCAAAGCATTAAATTTCTGGCATTCTAGTGTTAATGAAAATTTGCTGCGTGAGTAACCTTCTTAATTAAGAGAAAATAATTCACGAATTCGGCTTATAAGCTCGTTCATAAATTATCTTTTTATTTCATGATAATTACTCTATCAATTTCTTTATACTCAATAATGAAAAAATAGTCAAATGGAAAATATATACTCATAAAGGTTTTATTTTCAATTCCAAAAAAATATTATTTTAATTTTAATTTTAATGAAATATATTTTACGATTTAAAAATTTAAACTATGTTTATTAATTTAAAGATTTAAAAAGAAAATAAATTACTCAGACCTGCGATGAAATAAATACAAGGAAATTAATAGCTGAACTCTATGTATTTCTTGGCACAGATTTTAAAAAATGTAACGAAAAATTTCTATCATGTCACGTTTTCTTGAAAAATTCAATCTTACTTCGATTTTTAACACATAATAATTGCTTCATCGTCTACCCTAACAGCACATGTTCTCCAAATGTCATCCTCAGGATGTCATATGGATGAAAAGGACGTCTATGAACATCCTGTGGAAATAATCAGGATGCACAAGTGTGGACAAATGTGCTGTTAGGGTATTTTATCTAAGTTGCCTTAATAAAAACAAATAAAAAGTATGTTGGTTATTTGTTTTTTTAGAAATTGCACCACAAAGGAAACTTTTCGTTTTTCGGCTCGTGTGATCTAGCAACAGTGGTTTCCATCCATTTATACCTATGAAAAATGAATCGATTGCTCAAAAATCAATTTGCTATACCAAGAATCGATCATTTACATAGATTTAAATGAATACAAGCTACTGTTGCCAGATAGTACACGCAATATTGTTCATGAATATATATATATATATATATATATCGATTTCTCAAAAAATCCTGACGTGATGGAAGAAATGGAAGTCCTTTTCGAGATCAGTACCCCAAATAACATAAAAATTAGCGAAAACTTGTCTTGTATTTTTCAAAAACATCAATTTCACAAGTCTGTGTTATTAGGTTTAAAAGAAATATATATATATAGGTAGGTGCTCCAGTGATTGGGATGCTCCAGTAATTGACATCAATCCGGAAAAAAATAATAAATAAGAAGAAGAATAAAATCATATATTTTACATTTGAGAATTTTAACATTTTATGTCAAACACTGGAGCATAGGGACCTAATAACTGGTAAAAGGAATAACTAGCAGTGTCAAACACTGGAACACAGGGTGCCAATTGCTGATAAAATGAAATCTGGCAATGTCAATGACTGGAACATTGAGTGGGTGTCAAATAAAAATTCACAAAAAGAATAATTATTATCAAATGTATATATTTTAACATTTATGTGGTTCTGAATGTCTTTCATACCATATGTACTAGCTTAAGATTTCTAAAAATATTTTCTCATGAATAGAACATTAAAAACATCTGAGATTGCTCTAAAAGTGTCAATCACTGGTGCACTTATCCTATATATATATATATATATATATATATTACTACTTTTAGTTTACATTAAAAAGAATATTCGTCTCATATTTATTTTTTAATTTAATTTTAATTTGGATAAAAATTCTCTGTTTACAAAATACCAAGCTAAAATTTTAACAGAAGTCCTACTGATGAATAAATATACTGAAAATTTTCTTTTAGATATTTCCTTATTAGAACCCTTGTTGAAGAGAAAACAGGAATATCAGAACAATCAAAATAATACATATGTATTCATCTGTATGAAAATTGGTTCTGGTGAAGAAAGTGGAACATTTTTAGCAATTTGACGTCTTCAAGTGACAAAGTTTATTTGAAAAATGGTACTTTTGGCTTCCCTACATCTGTAAGTAATCTGTCTGTTAAAAACGGACTTACTGGGCCTTTTTAAATGATCTACAGATTTCTAGCTCTTTATCGTCGTCCAGTACACAAATTTAGTGAGAAAATTATTCACACATTTTAAAGAGTTCAGTGGCTCAACATTAAGTAAATTCATATGCAATTGAACTTGGAGACTGGGCTATAGGCTGTAGATTACAATATCTAACGTAAAATGTCGTGTTCTGTGGCATTGTTACTACAGTTTCAAGGACTTTTCTCATAAGATTAACTGTTTTATTGGATTTTTTTCGAAAATATTCGTACAGTATGCATTCATAAACAGAAACACTTTTTTTTTTTTTTTTTTTTTTTTTTACAAACTCATATATGAGAAAGTCTATAGGTATATAGAAAATTATGTGTATATATATATAGTGTGTGTGTGTGTGTGTACACTTGTCTGTATGTGTGCGTGCGTGCGTGCGTGTGTCTACCGCATCAAAGGATTCAGTACCTAAAGCTTCTTCAACCACTTGAATAAATGTTTATATCTTTCATTAAGTTCCAAATGGTTCTAATGTTCTTCGTCAGTCTCGTTAAAAAAAAAAAAAAAAAAAAAAAAAAAAACTGTCTGCTCGTTGTATGATAATGTAGGCAAAGAACACTGAAGTTTAGACGATAAAACAGTATGTACAGCTGGAAAGTGCTAATAATAAATTCGAACCATATGTCTTTTTGCTCTTTTTTATTTATTTATTTATTTATTTATTATTAATAATATTTATTTTGACTTAATTTTCTTAATTTTACATTAAAAATATGAAACTCAGAAAATATGAATTTCCAAAACTTCAAAGTAGTGTTGTCACAGTTGAACATTTACGGTAATTACCCTTCTAATCAATATTTCGCAACAATAGCTTAGGTCAGAACAACATTTTCAAAGTATAGGTACTTCAAGACCAATTTTTGTATTCTAAGTAATTTCACTAAATATTTCCTGTGTAAAAATTATGCGTTATTTTATTTATATAATTAGAACGTTAATAGGAGCCATTTCATTAAAATGTCCATTTGAATTCAACGAAGAAGAATGAATAATTGGAAACTAATTAATTAAAGTTTTTTTATGTGACATTAAAAAATTATATTTGAATATTTAGGTACTCGTGTTTAAAATTATGTTCTGAAATTTTATCAAAACTAATGAGATTTTAAACTTCATTCAAAAAATTTCATTATTTCAATTTTATGTGTAAATAGCCAAGCAGTATTATTATACGTAGTTTATAAAAAAAAAAAAAAATAGATTTCGGCAAAAGTTTTTATAAAATGTGTATTGATGAGCTCTTGATAAAATGTGTTTAAAAATATCCAAAAATTAAAAAGACAGTATCAACAACAAAAAATAAATAAATAAATAAATAAATAAAATTATTATATTATTATAAATAACTATCAATATATATTATTATATTTAGTAAATATTTAGTACACATTGTTATACATAACTGCAAGTTGAATCTTTTTCTAGGAAATAAACGTTTTCTCGTGAATATGGCCGTTTAAAAACGTTCAAAAACTTTATATAAATAAATAAATAATTTAATAATACCTTAAGAAATGAAAAACAATTACGTGTATTAACTAAGCTATAATTTGAAGAGTAATCCAACTTAAAAAAAAAAAAAAAAACTGCAGATAATTTGAAGGTATAGAACAATAAAATGTTTAGGGGGGGGGGGGAATTATTTCCTTCCAAATTGTAAAATTGTTGCTGACAAACTACAGTTATACTGCTGTTTTTATGACTTTTGTTCCAAATCATTTTAGATTATCTGCAGATTTTTCTGAATATTCCTTTTTCTTTTCTTTTTTTTTCTGCTGGGGAGTTAAAATGAAATGTTAAATTTCATTCATTTAAAAGTTGTAAAAAATATTTTAAACAAAACTTTGCGCCCGAATGTGACAGAATCTAGGACAATTGGTATGTACAATATCTGAACTTTACCTATATATGCGCAAAAGTAGGAACAGTGTTGATAAAGAAAATTTCTTTGCTTATTTTAAATAAAAAATTGATGAGATATAGAAAATTTTGCTCATGTTGAAAAGGCAATCTAGTTTATCAAAGTACTTAATATTTTTAAATTTTAAATTCTTTAAGTAACTCCATTTCTTAAAATTTATTTAGCAAAAAATAACTTTTTTCTACACTAATTTAATTTTTAACCTCAACTATTGTGTATTTTTGTTTGATTGCTATCTGGCGCAAAGTAGTGCATGTCGATAATTTTGTTATGTTTCTGACCTTTTTTTTTTTTTTTTTTTTGTATGTCTTTCTTACATGGTATCCGTGTACCTTTAAATTTGTATTTTTATGAGTTTTATTTTTCAATAAATGTTTCCAGAGAGAGGAGGACACGACAGATTCTGTCATTCTCAGGTTATTAAAACAATACTTTAGAAATCACAGTAAACTAAACAGAAATTTGCTTTTATTTATTTATTTATTTATTCAATTAAAAGAATCTTTTTTTTTTTTTTTCTGTCAGCCACTCATATATTTGAACATACTCAATAAGTATAAATCGTACATACCTATAATAAATACTACAATTCACTTTTCTAATATTCGTTACATGTGTCGATATTTTTTGAGGCAGCTTAATACTGTTTTATAATAAAGAACTTTCACGTGAATATGTAATCCATATAATAGAAATGTTTTTGAATTTTTACATTAAATTTTGGTAGGATTTTATAATTTAAGAAATGTATAGATATTTAAAAACACCAATCAAGTATTTTTTGTCAATATAAACACTTATTACTATTATTAATCATAATTTTATATATTGCATATCTAAGAAAGCTTATTTAAACGACTGTTTTCTATTAATCATTCATGTTTGGAGAGAGAGGAGCTTAAAAGTAACGAAAATCATTCAGAAGAATTGTTACTGAATATTTTAAAAGAATTGTTTAAATTTTGATACAGCTACATATTGTATAGAAAAAATCATTTACATTTGAAAAACCCTGTCATTCTAATTCATTATTATTATTATTATTATTTTTCTGTTTTACTCTGTCGAAGAATATTTTAATTTGAAAATAGATGTTATGAAGAGAAACTTGCCAAATTTAGATAGAATTTATAAACAATTCTAAGAATAAAATTCTGAACACCATTATTTTATTTATTTTATTTTTTATTTTTTATTATTTTTCTTAGTTTTTTGAATCAATTATAAAAGTATGAGTATTACTTGAATTATGTTTATTTCTTTAAATCATATAATGTTTATATATGTATAAATCATATTTCTTTCTAACTAGTAATACATGTTTCTCAGAGTACCGAATATCTAAATAAAAAGATACGTACAATTTAGGCGTTTAGATTGTCTAATACAGTTAAAAACAAATAGAAAAATAATTTGCCGTAATCATTTCATTGGGTTTTAATACAAGATATTTTTTATCATATTTAACTCACAGTAAACATTTATCAAGGTTTATATAATTTTTTTATTCTTCTGGAGTCCCCCCCCCTCCCCCCAAAAAAATTTATTAATTAATAATTTAAATCACGAAAAACTGTTTTAATAATCTTAACATTCTTAGTTTATTATACACAGCTTAAAATATAATAAGTTTAATTTGAGATTATCTTCCCTGTTCTAAAAGATTGTTTCCTTATTGTGGTTTTATTTTTATTCAACAAAAATTCAAATTGAGTAAATTTGGTTATTTGTGAAAATTATATGCAGGTGATAATATGCAAACCATCATGATATTCATATATTCAAATATGCATAAAAAATATAAAAATATTAATAAATGATCAGATTAACGGTATACGCAACAGAGTATATTCTGTTATAGTTCAATGTTTACTTATTACGTTTAAATCCCTAAGTAACATCAATACAATTTATCAAACATAAAAATCGATACATCATGAAGAAGATATTCAAATGCAATGAAATTACGTATGCTACGTACTTTATGACGAAATATGCAAATGACTATCTTTCTGCTGCGAATAAATGACTAGCTGGAACTTTGGCGTATTGTTCAACAACAATTTCCGAACCATGTAAAAACATATGATATCCTATTGTTAACCATAATTTTCATGCGAACGTCTTTAGACCGATTTACATAGATTGTACTAAGGCTTAAAGACGGATTCGATAAACAATATGGTCAGATGTTGCAATTAAAGAGAGATGCTGGAAGAAGGAGGTTTAAATTCGAGGACTACTACGAGCGAAGCTCCTGATATTTGAAAATTGCTCTCATTGAATAATGCTGGCAGAAGTGCGTAAAATATAGCCTTACAAAACGTCAGTACAATATCCTATTTGACCGAGGACAAGGACATTTTGATCTTCCAATCACTGCTTATAACCCCCTCATGCATCGCTATCAAAGATCCGACACGTAACCGTGACACCAGTGAGTACAACAGTGGCGGCTCGTGAACCGAAAATAGGTGAAGAGCTCAAAAATAATACTGAAGTATTTTTAATGCATAATTTTTATTAAGCAGGGTCTTAACTAAATTTAACTAAAAATACTTATTTAAATGTAAATTTATATTCTATAAATGAATACAGTGTAACTCAGACAGTGTGCCTCTTCACGTATTTTCGATGCACGAGCCGCCACTGGAGTACAATAAACATTAATGAGAGACATTGTAAATGGGAAATAGTTGAACCCCGGTGATTATTAAAAACGTAATCTGAAATCGTCCAGGTTTCAGTGGGAACGTAATTGAGTGTATTTTTTATACAACAGAAAAATCAAGAATTGTGTCCGGCTGTTATTTCATTTTATACCCACACTCTTGTCTGGGTTACTATCCGAATAAACCTTACGCCACATTGCAGTGCGCCTACGAGTTTCTGCGCTTCATTTTGCTGTGTTACATTCTTTTATTTTATGGTGTATTAAGAAGTTATAAAATTTAAATATTTGTTTTACACAAGTTCTTTAATGTATATTTGAAAAAAAGAATCCTTTTAACAGCCTTATATTTGGTCTCATTTTGTTTAATAAAATAATAATTTAAGGTGCCTGCCTACTGTCGGATTTGAGTTTTTTTTTAATAACTGAAAAATTGCCTATTTATGTGCATTATATGATAGAATATAGTAAAAAACAGTGATTAATCTGAAAAAAATATGCAAATTTTAAAATATTTTTTAATTTAGGCTCAAAATATGCATAAAATTTGCGAAACAAAAGCGCTTTTAAAAAACATCATACTTAAAACTTAAATAAAGATATTTTTATTCTGTAAATTTTATTTAGGTTATTGAAAGGTCCTTAATGGAGTGAACTACTGTCAAAACTATAACCATGTTATTTAATATTTTAGAGACGATAAATTTTTTACATGCTGAAAAAAGCATGAATTTACATGACAGTTCATAACTTCTATCGACAAAAACAAAAACAAAAGATAAATTAGCTAGATTCATTATCGTAGTTCAATCTCTAAAACAACTCTTCTAGAGTATTTTGTTAAAGTTTCTAACGTTTCAATTATAACTTTGAAATTATGATGTTTTGGGATAAAAAAAAAAAAAAAAAAAATTAATCTCATTTTTAGGAAAAGCAGAAAACATATTTAATAACCAGATTTTACCTATTAAATAAAAAGTAATTTTAATAAGTTCCTGATTTATATCAAAGTTTTTTATTTTCTTTTTAAAATTCATTTTATATTCAGTAACAGATTTTGATGCTTATAGTGAGTAAAACATTTATGTAAACAAAGATTTGCGGGTCATTTCCGGTCACTTCGGTTTTAAAACACTGGCGAGTGACTAATATTAAAATGTCTGTAACTTAGGTTCTAAGCAAGATATAAACAAAATTCAAACTGATTTGGAAAGCTAAAATGTCAGGCTTTAATACTAACTCAAAAATAAAAAATCGGAGTTTTGACCGAAAATTGCATTTTAAAGGTAGTCAGGTACCTTAAAACAAAGAGTAGTAGTACATAAAGCAGAAATAAATATCAAAATTTTTGTGGTACATACTTAGATTCGAATTGTAATGAATGTTACATCAAGTAAACTTAAATGCACAGAAATTTAAAAAATAAATAATTATATATGTATATACTTATGCGGGAAAAAAAATAGGTAATTAAATTTCGACAATAAACAAAATATTTTCTGAAAACAAATTTATTCCTACTTTCTTTTACATTCATATTCAATTGTACATTCAAATTTGTGTAACATTTTAGTAAAAAATATTCATTTGTTTAAAATTAAATTTACCTCTGAATCTAAAAATTCAGATATTTTCCTTCAACAATCTTCATAAGAGAAATCTTTCTATTCTTAACAATAAAACAAACTTAATAATTCCAGCAATTTGTTGATGTAAGTTGAGACTATGAAAACCGTAATATTGTAAGAAATTATTTATATATTTTTTTATTTATTTTTCTGTGGTAAAATGATTTTAAAATAATCGTTAGTAAATGTTAACAAAAACTGAACCCGTATCATCTATTCCCTGAAACTAATCGAAAACAAAATTTACTTTACATTGGTTAAAAAAAAAGAAAAGAAAGAAAAAATATTTTTTATTCTGCAGGCGACCCTTACTCTTTTTTTTTTTTTTTTTTTTTTTTTTTTTTTCCCATTTTCTAGATTTAAAAAGATTACATAAAAGAACTATATTTTTAGATCGATTCCAAAGAACAACTGCAAATGCTCTAAGAAATAGACGTGATTTGAATACGCTATCAAAAAAAATCTCTACATCTCTATAGTTCTCTTTTAGTAATGGAAAACTTATTCAAAATTTATGCGGGAACAAAATGTACATTTTTAGAGGAAAATTTTTTATGCGATGGCAATGTAGATCTTCTAAAGAACTTTATTTGTTAAATCGTAAAGTGTTCCATTAAAATAAATAATAATAATAATTTTCAATTACATGGAAATGTTAAGAAATATCCTTACTTAAGATTAGTATTTTTCTTTTCAAATTTTAACACAAGTTAAAAAAGGAAAAAAAAAGAATTAATTGCAATCCAAATTAGTTAATTAAAAAGATATTTATGCATTTAAATGCTATATCTTAATAAACTTATATTACCAAAGTAATGTGTCAGTCATTTAGCCAAAACATTTTCGCACATGATTTTTTAAACAATTTTTTACATTATTTTTAACCGCAAAGGAATGAATAACAAAATAAAAAAATTAATGTTATTTAGAGCGCCGTCGTAGAGCGCCGTCCTCGTAATTGGAAGATTGCGGGTTCGGTACTGGAGCCGGCCAAAGACCGTCGTGTACACTAAAGGTGGCTGGTGCACGTAAAATCTGTCGTGGCCGAAATGTCCTCCATGTTCCCATCAAAAATTATACCTCTGGGGGTCAACGAAGCGGGAAAGCCATCCCTTCCGTGGAGGATCAAAATTGTGATGGCATGTCTCCGGCATGTCTCCTAGGGTTGTGACCCAGACCGTCGCCTATTGCCCATCTGCGCAGCACTAATGCGATGTAAAACCCAACCATCCATCCATCCCATGCAATATTCCCGAAACGGATTATCCAATGATTTATCCAAACAGAGTAAAGTGTATTAACATCTCCCCACTAAAAGTAATCTCAAGATTTTCTCTTAAATTATCTGCAGAATATCTCCAAAATATTGGTCTATTCTTAAGGAAGTTTACAATATTTCTTTATAATGTTTTCAAAATTTCTGAAGATATTTTATAAAAAACGACAAATCTTCAGAATATTTTGAAATATTTGAAGAATGTCTTAAGAAAATAATATTTTCTCAAGAATATCTTCGGATTATTTTTGGTGGGGCTCCTTTAATAACACTGTGCTAAAAAAAATATTTTTTTTTTTTTTTTTTTTTTTAGCTTTTATACCCTTCTTGCTCATTCTTACGTAGAATGACCTCCTGAATTCGAATATTACCGCCATTTTGTCCAATAACCCACTGTTTTCTCGAGATGTTACCCCCTCCCCCAATTTTTATCACTGTTCGGTCATTTTATGGCCATGGATTTGATTTGGATAATGGAAAAGAATTATTTTACACTTAAAAACATAAAAAAATATAATGTTTTATAAATAATAATAATAATTGATTAATATAATATAATAAATGTAATATATATAAATTCAGTTGCAAATCCCCCCCACCCCCAAGAAAAAAAAAAAATCCCCTTGCTGCAAATGTTAATGTTTTGGAATTTTCCAACTCTGTAGCTTCTCAAAAGATATTTAACAGTTAAAATCAAATTTATAGCCATAAAATTACCGAAAAGTGATAAAAATTGAAGGGCGTCCCTAAAAAACGGGGAATGTTTGGGCAAAATGGGCATCAGATTTGGTTTCAGGAGATAATTTTTTTATAAGGATTTGCAAAAATGGTGTTGGGGCCAATTTTCATTCCGAGCAGTGTAATCCTTTAAAATTCAGCTCCAATATCACTGACGAACGCGAAATGTTACCAAGTGTGAAAGAAGAGGAATTTTACTGCAGTATGATTCGAGGCTTGAGTGGAAGGCTGTCCCTGTCGGGGTGAGGAGATTCTAAGTTATTCTGTCCTCGTATCTACCAAAGTTTTCGAGAAACTGAAGGAAAAATCTCAATGTCTAGATTGAGGAGCATAACCGGGTTATGAACCTGACTTTTTTCATCTAACATTTTCGGAGCAGAACCTCTAGGTCACTGGTGGTGCCTAAAATGTGAATACATGTATGTTCAATGATTTAGTTAAATTTACTGCACCAAAATGTTACATTCAGATTCCATATTCTCTAAAAATTTAAGCTATTTTTGTAATAATTTTATAAATTACATTATTATTGCAATGCTATTAATTATATTTCATTTTATAACAACATTTTTAATATTAGCATTATTTTTATGTTATTTTTATTTTATTATTTTATTTATTTTTTATAAAAATGTTTTCACAGAACAAAAATGTTGTGTGTAAGGGGGAAAATGAATGCATTATACGGTTATTCTAAATTGTAAAAAAAAATAAATAAAAGTAAATATAAAAGTTTTTATTTTATTATTATTTTATTTTATATTATATCAATGAAAAGTTATCTGATGAACGTTAAAATCTACTGCTTAAATTGAAAAACAAACAGAAATTCACAAGGCCCATTTAATTAGTTCTATTTTCCTGCTATTTTTGACATATTTTTGTTTTCTTCTTGGATTTAAAAATTTTGTATAGAACTGCAAAACTCGACTCGGATTTCACGGTAAATTTTAATATTTCTAAAAAATCTTTTATTTATAAAATTCGATTTATATTTAAGTGCTTAAAGTATTTTTAAACAGAATTCTTCAAATAAAGTGTTTTAAAAATAAAATAACTGAATAAATAATCCTATTGTAATAAACAGATTTAAACTTCTACATACAAATATCCATACATTTAATTTTTTTTTTTTAAATGTACTAGATGTGTAAATATAATTTCGCTTTTTTTTTTTTTTTTTTTTTTTTTTTTTTTTTTTTTGTAAAAAAGATTACATTTATTAGTTTAGAAAATGAAAAAAATTCATTTATTGAAATTATGCTCCATCGGCAAATACAACTTCCACTCGTCTATCAAGCAATTGACGGATTCACTCTCTGAAGAAACACTGGTCTTTAGATGCGATCTATTCATTAAGCCAATTTTCGATATCTGCGGGAGAACTGAACCGCTGTTTAGAAACAGACGACAGCATCAGCTGGAATAACTAGTGATCTGAAAGAGCTATGTCTGGTAAACACAACGGATGGAGTAGAAATTCTCAATCCCATCCTTTTAAATATATTTTACAATGTTTCACAACAAGTGTTTTTGCATTGTCATGATACAAAATAATTTTGTTGTGTTTATTTACCCATTCTGGTCGTTTATAATACACCACATCTTTTTAATCACATCAAACACAGAGTGATTAAATCTTATTGTAATAAACATCTCACTTTGGTTGCGATGGAACGCAGCTCCACCTGGCTATTTTACGCTTGGGATTCTCGTAATAAATCCATTTTTCATTTGCCGTAACTATTCCTATTTTTGACGCAAAAATCTTTTTCTGTGTTGCATATAAATTTGCATTTCACAAATGGTTTTTCGACGTTCCGTGTTTTATTATTTTAATGCATGTTTCTAATCCTCAAACGATATTTATTTGGAATAAATTTCAGCATTTGACAGCTGGCATTATGTTCTATCGAATACTATCACTAATTTATAATACACGCAAACAAGTACTACTAACCTGACGAAACCTATTTGTAAAGGGCGGAGTCATATTCAGATAACTAATAATTTCTGTGATTAATATATATATATATATATACATATTCCAAGAAACTGAATATACCACTTTTAAGTACTTAAAAAAATTAATTAAAATTATAATTCCAAAAATACAATGACGTAGTGCGTCATAATGTAGAAAAACTATGTATTCAGTATATATAGTTTATGCCATATTAAAAAAGGATACGACTCCTTTTTACCATAACTATTTTTAAGAGTCGCTTTTTTTTTTTTTTTTTTTCATTTTTCATAAAGTGATTTAACTATTCTAATTATTGACGTAAAGTTTTATATATTATATAAAGTTTTATACATTTGAAGGGAAATACTTTCCGTGTATTTAATAATTGACCTATTAATTTTCATTAATTTGTTTTTAATTTTAAAGTATAAATTTTATAATACTGACATTATATAATATTTATCGAATGAGAGTAACTGAAATTTTATTTTTAAAAGTTTCACAGAAATAATCACATAATTTAATTTTTTTAATTGTGTATTTACTTTTAATTTGAATTCTGATGTAAGTAGAAGTACTTCTAACAAATATGTTAGACTCCTTTTAATTTTACATTAAAATTTGAAATATATATATATAACCATTTCGGACGACATTTAAGAGCTGAAATTCCTACCAGCTGAATCGGGCTCTATGTTTATGATGGGGTGTGGGGATTTGAATTTTCCTCATTCTACGGACTATTTAAGTTTGTCCAAGTATACATTTATTTATATTCTTGTATCATTTATATTCTTGTATTTTGTTTTGATGTATTTACTTTTGTACTTTTTTTTATGAATTTAATTGCTTTTTATGTTTTGAATTAATTAAAATCGTTTGCTGAATGGTCTTGCTTCCATCTGTGAAAAGTTGGGGGCTAGAAACGTGTTTTTTGCCTAAATAGCCATTGTTTCGTCAGAAACTTCTCATATCCCTGATGAGCTCCCCTGATTAAGGCCCTCATGTGTTTTGGAATTAATTTTTATTTAACCTTGCTTATTTTACTTATTTATTACAGTTTTATATTTCCTTTCGCTGCATTTGCGCATTAGTTTATAAATACTCTGTTCTAGCTCTATATTTAAAAATTCAAGTTTTATTCTATCTTATATTTAAAATTTGTCATATATATTTTATATAAAGTACTATTAATACATAGGGTAAAGTATAACATATTTCTTGTACTCTTTATCCTTTGAAGAAATTTTATTTATAAAAAATTGTACGCATTAAATTAAGAATTTATAAAATAAGTAGGTCTATAAATTATCTTTAAAAAAGAAAAAAAAAAGTTTGACTGCAAATTCAGATTTTTATTAGTCTTTTTATTTAACTAAAAAGTTAATTAAACATTTAAAAAATAATACAATACTGACAATTTTAATCTAACAAAACAGATAATTTAAGTATAACAGATAATTTAAGTATTTAACGAAACTTAAAATTGACATTTTGAAATATAATGGCATAGTGCGAAATGACGAATTTAAACTTAACACTTACTATTATATAAAGATTTAATTGACATATTTTGGAAAAAAATGTATTTTATTTAAATATTATTTCATTTAAAATTCTGCTAACATTTTTTTAAATTAATGTATTAAGAAAATATATCATAGATACATTATCATACAGCATCACAAATAACACTTACTATTATTTTTTCGTTCGAGGTTTACATATTCTGTTTTATGTAAGGTATTTCTATTAGGATAATCTACGTAAAACATGAACCAGCATTTATATATATATATATATATAAGATAAAACAAAGGCTTAAATTTTTAATAATCAGTATTTTCATTTAATTAGTAACTATTTCCTCAAAGCAAATAAATAAATCAATAAAATGTATTTTTAAAACAATATGCTTTACTTCTGTTCATATTGTTACTATATCTTCCTATTTTGCAAAAAAAAAAAAAAAAAAAAAAAAAAAAACTTTTTTTTTTTTTTTTTTTTTTTTTATAAATTATTTTTACGTTTATAATATTAAAATAAAATATATGTAAAGAAATCTTAAAATACAGGATGCAAAAAGTAATAAGAAATATATTCTATAAATAAGAAATATATTCTATATTTACTGTATAAAAATGTCTATTTACAAATATATATATTAAGAATAATAATCAAACCTAATGAATAGAAGACTTTTTTTTTTTTTTTTAAATTCTTTTAGTTAATATATTTTATTTGAACAAAAATAGATAATTCAAAAATTTGAACAAAAAATAAATACTAATAACTAAATATTTCTCTTTCGTAAGAATTAAATTCTTTTTATTTTTTGTTTTCATTAATTTTTTATTAAGAAAGAAATGACATTAATTTGAAACGTTAATTAAGAAGTAATTAGTGGTGTCTGCTAACTTTGTGCGAGAAAATTTATTATTATTTTTTGTTGTTGTTTATACCCTTAAAAATGACTTTTAAAAATATATAAATTATTTTTAGCACCATAAGTTCTATTACAAACATGCAAATAACAGATTAGGAAGGATATAACAAATTAAATCAGTGTAATTTAAAAATGAATTTAAAATGAAAACTTAATTTTATTTTATATACATTTATGCCAAAATATATACATATTTTAATTAATAATATGATTTACATAATGTAAGATTATCTAATATTTAACAAGCGAGAATAATTAAATTTTATTAAAAAAAAAAAAAAAAAAAAAAAAAAAAAAAGATTGATTCCTTTCCATAAATATGTTATTAATGGTGGAATTACAAGAATTTGAAGGTGTTTGCAATGTAATAAAGCTTTTAAATTATTATACAATTTATAGTTGTATACAATATAATACAGATAATATCAACTTCTCTTATAGATATAATGTATAAATTAATGTTGTTTTTCTATCAAAACGAATTTATTATAAATATTGGTAAATAAAAAAATAATTATTTTTTAATTATCTAATCAATTTCTATCAAACGTAATGTTAATGTAGTGATTTCTGCAGTCAATTTGTTAAAGATATTATATATATATATAATATTAGCAGCACAAAAATTAATATTTTTTATTAAGCGTTTGGTTTTACAATTACAAAGTTCATACACAGTAATAGCAAAAGCAAAATTCCGTTTAATTTATAGCTTAATATTTCGTTTTTTATAGGAAGTAGCTGAAACTCATTGAAACTATCTTAATGAAAAAAAAAAGTGAAAATCAATTTATATTAAATAGTCGAAAATTTTAATAATTGAATAATTCCCATATTGGTTTTTTTAAACAAACAAATAAATAAATAAATAAATAAATATCGGAAATGCTAAATAATCAAGTGTTCATACGAATTTTGTTAATTTATCTCCACATTTTGGTTTTACACACGGACTTAAAACGTCTTATGTCTTGTTTTATTGTTTTATAATATTCAAATATTAATGTTCTTTCAGAAATTCATTATATAATTCTTTATGAAAGTGAATATAAGTAGGGAAAAGTGCCCTAATTTCGTCCTTTTCACTAATTTCGCCCCTCCCCCCCCCTTATTACTTCTTTGCTTATCCCTGAGTAGCGCCACCTGTCTTCGGATGTTCAGTTCATTTTAGGAAAACTGAACCTCCGCCATGTTCGAAAGTAGCATGTTCCCAATTTCGTCTGTCTTGAAATTCTTGTTTCCGTCCCGCTTTTCTTCGTCCCCATACGATGAAATATCGTAATAAATGATCAACCATCATCAAGTGGTCATGTTCAGCAAACTGTTGTGGCCACCAACTCTGGGAAAGTGTCAGTGATCACACCATCAACTTCTAAAAAAGGAGATTCAGCAGCATATATATGTTACTATTGTTTAAAGGCCTAATATTTCGTTAAACTATTTTTGAGTGTACCTTTATTCCTTATGAAATGAATTTGGATTCATAACTAAAGTGTCGTTTTATTGATTTTTTAAGAGAAACAAAACTGGAAAACTTTTTTTACTTTCTCCAAATGTCAGAAAGTTTTGAAACTCAGTTTCTTGGCTTGGTAAAAATATTTAGTAAAAGTCAATTTGGCTATATTTAGAGATTTGTGGATAGTTAGTGAATCTAACATCCAAATGTGGTAGGTTTTCAGGATTTTAGAATACTATAGCTTCTAACTGGAAGCTTCTAACTTTAGAATACTATAGCAGTGTTAGAAGACTATAGCTTCTAACACTGAAAAAAAAAAAAAGTTAAATATACAGCTCAAAACTGCACTTTTAGCAAGAAACCTGTTCGAATTACAGGATTCCTGCGTTAAATAAATGTGAATGATATAATTTTACGGTTTTAAACTGTATATTTGACGGAGAAATACTGGCACCCCAGCTGCCAGATTTTTTCTGTACTTTTACGGTTTTTTTTTTTTTTTTTTTTTTTTGCAGTAAAAGGCCTAAACATGACCGAGGGACCCAATTAGAGCACTTCAGCTTACATTAGAAATTACGTTTTTAATACTTTTTTCAAGAATAAATTTTTGAAAGTAATAATTTAGTTAATTAGGGATAATTGAAATGAATTAACTAATGCATTTTACAAAGGTAAATTCATTTATTTCAAGTATTTAACTCTTTATTTCAACTTAAAAAGATACCTAATATTAATTTTTCTAAATATTATATAGGAAATTGTCTGTTATCTAATGGAATAGTTTTTTGTGCAAACAAGTAGCCTAATAGGAATTTTGATAACAGGAAAGAATTTGTATTTATTAAATGCACATTTATATTATTGCTTTTAATTTTTCTTTATAAATTATTATTTAATAGCCTTTAACATTAAGGAATTAAAAGAAAAGTGCCATGTGTAGAAAAAATTGTATTTATTTATTTACAATCTTCGTAATAAATTATGTGTAATATTGCGTAAACCATTATGATGCGGTAATTTGATTTTTGTAACATTTAATGTGCTCCCAAAATTTCAAAAATAAATAAATAAATAAAAGATTAAAAAAATTCCGTTCTTTATAATGTATAAAAAATATTGAGTAAAAAGAAGTTTTAGAATAATTTCTTCTAACAAAACAGAGACCGATATAATTTTTTTTTTTAATGTTTAAGTGTTAGTAAAAGTTATTAAAGTTTACCAGTAGCAAAAAATATTTCATCATTCTCTATATAATATCTAATAACATTTATGTAATGCTATATAAGTTTCATCAATATCCAGTATGTAACAAAGTCTAGATATTGTAAGAAGGAGGGGTAAAAATAGAATCACATTAATTATAATCGTCAAGAAAACACTGTAAATACAAGTGTCTGAAATTAAGACACAATTGTGTCTAAAAACACTTGAAGTATCTTAAAAGGCACATCGTTTCACACTCTAAGTTTCTGAAATTCCGCCATCTGTGATCCTGTCTACAGTGAAATTTTTTCATAAATAAATAAATAAAAAGATGCGTTTTAAACTGTTTACCTGTGAAAAAATAGATTTTAGAATCTCCTAGAGCATAAAAAAAAGCATTAATAATTTTTACAAAAATATTCTCCTTTGCTCGCACCGAGAATCGAACTGACAGTCAACGGTTTCAAAGTCGAGCGTCTTTCCAATCAAGCCATCGGTACTTACGCTGTACGCTGCTTATATAATGAAATATATTCTAGTATCCGTAAAACAAATCGAAGTTTTATGTCTTTGCAATAAAACTAACCATAAGAAGTAAAGCTTAATACATATTATCTTAAATTTCATGTGTAGAGGTTTAGAGTTTTTTTTTTTTTTTTTTTTTTTGTAAAATGCGTAATAAATATGAAAAAAATAGTAGACTATGGATTTTAAATGATTTTTTTTTATTGTTATTTGCAGGAAAACAAACTATATACATGAAACTAAAAAAAAAAAAAAAAAAAAAAATGCTCGTTTACATTTTGAAGTGTAGGGAAACATAAAATAATTTTTAAAACGCGGGAAAAAAATCAATTATGCACATATTGTTTAAGATTGCTTAGTTACGAATTCGCTTTATTAGCTACAAGTTACATGCTTCGTTTAACTTAATATATTTTTTTCTTTTTTATTACACGTGAGAACTTTAAACAAAAATTAACTTTGTTTTTTAATTTTAACAGAATAAGTTCCACGTCTAATTATTTTAAATAAGTTAACTACTCATATTATATAAAATAATATCAAATATATTTGTTTAAAAAAATGTTAAAACAGGATACGCATGCTACTTAAAGTAGATTCCATATGGAAAATATGTTAAGTAATACAAATGTCTGAATTTCTAAGTGTCTGGAATTTGTAATGTCTGAATATTTTTAAGTGCCTAAATTGTAAGATGTCTGAAATTTTATGTGTCTAAACTGTAATATATCTTAATTTCAGACATATCAATCTTATTCAGACACTTATCTCAGCTCATTTATTAAAAAGACAGTTACGTGTCTTAATTTAAGACAGCACGTGCGTCTGAAATTTTGCCTGCTTAAGTGTTTCGGGCATTTATGTGTCTGAATTGGCATTTCAGACACATTTCTGTCTGAATTTACAGTGTATGATAGAAGAATGTGACATAAATCTAGTTTAAAACTTAATTGTCAAAACGTCAGTGGATGCCTCCCTGTTCAGACTCAAAAAGATTTTGGGTTCCGGATGTGTGCGTGTCTGATTGTTTGTCGCGCGATAGCGGCATCAAAAATCACGCTATTGACTTGCAATAGTTTACAGATATTCACCAGTCCCAGGGATTTAAATGTATAATTTTGGGTAAGAATCCCATTTGTAGTTCGTGTACAGGGACACGCAAACTTTTTTCTTGTCATAACGAATTTGTATGTACCACAATAGCGGCCCCAAAAATCACGCTATTGTCTTGCAATTTGGTACACATGTATACGAGCCTTACGGAATTAGCTGAATAGTGTTGGGTGTGTATATCATTTGTAGCTCTTGTACAGGAACACGCCAAAGATTTCCTTTTCATTGCGGCCTGGGATAAATTTGTATGTACAGCGATAGCTGCTGCAAAATTCACGCAATTGGCTTGCAATTTGGTACACATGTTTATGAGCCACACGGAATTAGATGTGTAGCTTTGGGTGTGTATTCCATTTGTAGTTCATGTATACTACAAAATTCTTCTTATCATTACGGCCGATGAGCAGAATTTGTATGTACCGCAACAGATGCCGCAAAAATCTTTCGATTCACTTACAAATTGGCACACATGCTCAGGCTCTGTATAGAAATAGCTGTATAATTTTTTCTATGCATGTTGTTTATGGATTGTGTACAGGGACACGCGAAAATTCTTCTCATTACGGCATATAGTGTGAATTTCGTTTAAAGGCATTTTAACATCATTACTTTGCGTTTAACAAATTAGCATACACTCTGAGATGCTTCAACTGTTTTCTGTAGAAAATATGTGCTCTTAGGCTTCCTAATGAATGTACAGGATTTTACAAAATTGTTATGACAATGTCTCGTAATCACCCAAATTATGTCAAATTTCGAACAAATGTTCATGAAAAGCGTAGAATAAGCTAGATTTTACTGGTGTATACAATGCTTATGGTTCGCTTAGAGAGACACACAAAAGAATTTCGTGACATTAGAGCCTATGGAATAAATGTTATTTAACCCGTTAACATCCTAATTATTTTTTCTAAATATATTTTGATGAATATTTTGAATCTAAACTAATGTGGATTACTAAGAACAAAATATACTGAATACAAACAACTCTTCTGTTAGTTTTTCTGGACGTTTGGTGTTCCAGCGAAAAAACTTCCAGATCGGAAAACTTCGAGATAACAGATTAGTTTCCTATTATATGTAAACAAAGACGTCAAAAGTAAAGCATTACAATATATATTATTATTTAATTTTACCTAAGTTGGTATACCTTCGCAAAAGGCAAACATATGTGCGATGAATGAAAAATCACAAAATGACTATCCAAATCATGAAATAATAATTGATATTGGGTACATAAAACTCTGTGGATCATTTATAGGTATGCTATAAACTCTCTCTAAAAAGGTGAAATCATTCCAAGAAACCACAAAAGATATACGTGCTGTTTTATTAGCAGTCCTAAATGAGGACACTGGGTGTTAACGGGTTAAACACACTTTAATGCGTTTATGCTGCATTGAACATAATGGAATTAACATACATTATAAAGATGCTTAAAAGCATGTTTACTCTAAGAAAATAGTATGTACAGAATAAATAATTTATTTTCAAAACCACGCAAAAGAATTCCGATGACGACTATAATCATCCAAATGGTGTCAAATTAGTTTGAAAAATTAATGAGTTATATTTAATTAGGTGTATCCTTATTATTGGCCTATATAATATTTATGACTCTTTTTCCGGGATACATGAAAGGATTTCGTACTATTACGATCTGTAGTCGGTATTCCTTAAAAGTGTATTTTAACATGGTCGACACTCATCAAACATAAGGAAGATTTATTAGAATTTTAAAAGCATGTTTTTGTATAGTAGTAGCATGTTTTTGTATAGTAGTAGCATGTTTTGTATATAAATTGTAGGTATAGAATTGGTAATTAGTTTACAGGGTTACGCAAAATAAATTTAATATACTATGTAATATTTTTGCATGAAATTTGGTACAAATATTTAAGAATTATAGCGAAAGAATAAAAGACTGTCAGTTATTAAGAATACATTTATATGCATATATATATATATATATATATATATATACAAATAGGTATAGAAAGAGAGATACAGCGAGAGGGGGTTGAGGGAGGCGGAACCCCCCCCCCCCCTCCTCAGAAACGTATATGAGTATGTAGCAAGTCAATCGAATTAATATATGTATATTATATAATAAGGAATAAATAAAAATGATCTGTTGAGTAAAGTGTGATGCAAATAAGACGTTGAGGTTCCTGATCTGCAGATCCACTAATATTCAACTTAAGATTAAATTCTTTATCATAAATATAAATATCTCATTTTTGAAAAAAATATATATATTTACTACTGAAAATCTGTGCATAATTTAAAAACTTAAGACATAAAAATATTTTGTCGATTCTCTGTGTCATTATTTTCGTAGAAGAAATTAAATCTTTTATTTTATCTGCAAGCTGTTTTCGTAAAGATGCAATCAATGAAATATACTTTATGAAAGAACCGTTAAATTTCTTTTTTATCGTGGAAAAGTGTAATAACAACCCGTATCCTTTGTCATATATCACTCACCTTTTTTTTTTTTTTTTTCTTTTAGAAAAGTAGTAGAGTCATAATACAGGGGTGCTTTTGCGAATTGTACATTAACCGTGATTGTAATTAACTTCAAACAAAAGTTTGTTGGCTGTGTAAATGCAAAGGTTTCTTGAAGCAATTTTATTTAAGCAAATAAAACATCATCTTACGAATATTTGTTCTAAGAAATTCATATTTGTGGAATGTTTTAGTCGACCTATTGTTTAACTTTCATTTAAATGATGAGAATAAACTATGTTTATTTTCTTTTTTATACGGTATGTCGTTATTTATAGCTATAAAATTTGCTGTTGAGAGAATTTATTTTATTTTTATTTTATTTTTATTTCTTGCATCATTAGACAAAATGACGTACCATGTTTGTGCTAATGTTTGATATTTTTGTTTAGTTTAAATATTTTTCTTTTATATTTATATAATTAACAATATTTTGTCACATAAATATGCATTAGATTCTGTTAAAAGATCCTTAACGTTTAAATTTTCATAGAATTAACTGTAGTTAAAGTTATATGGAAGAGTGTTAATCATTTTTTTACTTTCAGAACATACGTATGTAAGGGAAGTATTGTAATCATGTAAAAAAATCTGAATTTGAGATTTTGATGTTTCTATTTGTTTTGAGGTCTCCTGAGTCAGTTTTCACTATTTTTACGTTGATATATGTATGTATGTATGTGTGTGTGAGTGTAAGTGTGTGCATGTATGTGATTGAACTCGCTAGCGTCTAAACGCTTTGCTCGAATTAGTTGAAAATTAGTACGCATGTTGTAAGTCACCGTGGCACGAACCCTATTGATTTTGGTGAATCTAGCGCTTATAGTTTTTTTCAGGTACACCAAGAAAAATTCTTTATCATTATGGCCTATCGCGCCGAATTTTTAAAAGTATGATAGCGTCTAAACGCCTTATTAAACTGAGCAAAAAAATATACACATATTTTAGGTCACAGTTGCATGAACTGTATAGATTTTGGAGTATCTAGCACTTATAGTTTTTTTACAGGGACACAAAGAAAAATTCTTTATCATTATGGCCTATGGGACCAAATTTTTAAAAGTGCGATAGCGTCTAAACGCCTAATTCAATTGAGCTGAAAATATATGAATATTGTAAGTTACTACTGCACTAACTATAAGCATTTTGGTGAATCGAGCACTTATAGATTTTCACAGGGGCACAACGAAAAGTTCTTTATCATTATGTATGGGCTCTAAGTTCAATGCGTTAAATAAAACATCGTGTACTATTTGGAGAAAAATACTCAAACGCTCTATTATAATTTTTTCTCTTTTGTTTATTAACAACTCATCTTACTTTACTTTATCTACAAAACCGTTAATTACACACAATGTTCGGAATGTCGAGTGGAGGAGTCACTCCAGATTTTGTTTTTCATTACATGAAATTCTTTCATTTTATAATGCTTTATTTATCTATAAATTATGTAATGTTTATTCGATTTAAAAGATACTATGTTTTTTCAAAGCAAAGCATGTAAAATTAAATCCTAAATCCATCAGAAAGAATATATATTAAAAAAATTGTATTGAAGCTTATTTCATGTTTAACTGCATGTTACGTACACACAAATTTTAAAGATAATAATAGAATTTTATATTAAATCACGTATGAATTTTCATACGATTTATAATTTGTGTTGCAATTAGTAAATATTAATGACACGCTGGTATTTTATTTATACATTTGCTTTATTAGATGCATGGAATATTCAACTTTTAGAAATAATAAAAAATTGGATTGTGAAGAATTAACAAAGCAAGTTTAATAAATAATTGCATGTATTTATGATTTACGGTTAAAGGTATAGCGGTTTTTGAAGAATATGAGATATTGGAGTGCATTCATTAGTATAATTACTAAGTGGTTATTTTATAACATAATTTGTGCAATAGCTAATTCGTATAATATATAATTTAATAAGTAGGTAATTTGTATGGATATGATGCTAATGAAAACGAAAATTTCGATGAAAAGTGAAATTTATTTCTAGTTTCTTTTACACACATTTGCTGCAGAGAAATGTAATGCAGTAAATATTGCGGACTGAAAACTCAATTATTACTAGCAAAAGCAAACAAATAAATAAATAAATAAATAAATAAATACTTATATATAAATAAATGTTACAACGGATATTTGATTTACTTTTTATAAATGAATATTGATATTTATTCTCTTTTTATTTTCTGGACATCATTATAAGCTATATTTACCCGGCATTTAGAGTTAGCTATATTTGTCTTCATAGTTGATATATTAATCCATTAGTATTCTGTATAATGTGGCAAGGGCATATTTGTATATTTTCCCCAAAACTTTTGACTAACTGTTAAAAGAAATGAATTAAACATTCAGCGGCCCAGTTTTATCTTCGCATGGCCTGAAGTGTGACAGTATCGAATATCTTAAATCCCTGATAGTTTTATCTAACTTTTAACAATGTTTTTACTTTCCGAACACTATAGTGAGAAAAGTATTGTAATCATGTCAAAAATCCGAATTTGAGATTTTGATGTTTCTATACGTTTCGAGGTCCCCCGAGTCCGTTTTCACTTTTTTTACGATGATGTATGTATGTGTGCGTGTATGTGTGTATTTGTGTGTGTATGTCTGTGAGTGAACACGCTAGCCTCTAACCGCTTTGTTCGAATAAGCTGAAAGTTGGTACGTATATTATAAGTCACCATAGTACGAACCCTATTGATTTTGGTGAATGTAGAACTTATAGTTTTTTTACAGGGACACCAGGAAAAATTCTTTATCATTATGGCCTATGGGGCCAAATTTTTAAAAGTGCGATAGCGTCTAAACGCTTTATTAATCTGTGCAAAATATTTGTACACATGTTACAGGTCACAGTTGCATGAACTGTATAGATTTTGGTGAATTTAGCAGTTACAGTTTTTTTACAGGGACACAAAGAAACTAGTTGGCATAGGTGGACTCGGCTCAGTTCCCCATCATATTTATGTTCTCAGAAATTTCTAGTGCGAGACATATTATAATCATGTTAAAAGAAATGAATTTGACCAAAGCTTTATACAGTGACAGAATGAAATCCCCGCCTAATAGGCCTACACCGTTCACTTTGATATATTTATCTTATTCTAATTTATTAATTTATTTTATCAGGGTCAATTCCGTTGTTTAGTTTTCATGCTACTATTTCCAATGCAATAAACCTCAAAATTCATATTTATATGAAAAATTTACAATTTCGCTATGTTGATAAAATCGTAAATTACGAATAATTTACGAAAGTTTCCTAGTAGAATATTTGTATTCAATCATGTTCAAACAAATATCATAAACTTAATTTTGAAGTTGTCTAATGTATTTAGGATCCTCAAAATGGAAGTTTATGATCAATTTTGCCTTATTCTGACATGTTAAGTAAATCGTAAATTCCAAATAACTTACGAATTTTTTTTAATTGGAAAAATCATAGCCTATGATATTCCTGCCAGTATCCTGAATAATATTTCGAACGTGGTTTGACATCTTTACGCTGAAAATATCCCTCAAGATTGACGTTTATGTGAAATTTTGCTCTATTCTGACATGTTAAGAAATTCGTAAATTTCCAATAACTTACGAAATCTTTATATTGGAAAATTCATAGTCATTAATATTCATGCCAGTGTCCTAAATAATATTTCAAAAGTAGTCTGACATCTTTACGATGAAAATATCTCTCAAAATTGACGTTTATGTGAAATTTTGCCCTATACTGCCATGTTAAGAAATTCGTAAATTTCCAGTAACTTGCGAAATTTTCAAAATAGCATATTTATAGTTACTGATGTTCATTCCGGCATCAAAACTGATATTTTAAAACTGGTATGACATTTTTACAGCAAAAAGTTTCCATTTAATGCACGTTTAAGTGAATTTTTGTCCTGTTCTCCCATGTTAAGAAAATCGTAAATATCTAATAACTTACGAAGTTTTTAAATTCGAATGTTGCAAATGAAAACGGTTCTTGCCAGTGTCGAAAGTAATATTTTAAAACTGATCTGACCTCTCTGCGACAATTTGTTCTTGAGATATCGTGTACACAGACTAACAAACTAACGGACTGACCCACTAACAGACACCCTACAGACAGATACCATAGAAATTTTGTCATTTTCGGATTCCTCACACCTGAAAACGTGTAGAAAAGTCAAAAAACCGAGGTCGAAAATTTTCACGATTACCTAAGTTCCCCATACCTATAGTATGATGGGGAACTAAAATGACAGCTATTCTGATTAGGTAGATTAGTTTTAGATCTGGGAAATGGGCATTTCAAAAAGTTAGCTCAACGGATTATTATTTTTTTTTATTAACTCGCTTTGTAAATTCACTTTTATATGTCTTTACACATGTATCAGTTTTCTCTTACAGAAAAACTGTTAGGTTTTTGATTTGTTAGGTCTATTTTACATCATCTGACAACATTATCTCTAAAAAATGTATGCAATACGTGTAATATTGCACTGTAAACGAAAACGTCTTAAATTCAGCCAAAATGTGTCTTAAACGGATGGTCAATTTTTAAGCGAAAAAAAAAGTGTCTTACGTTTTTAGACAACTTTCCGCATCTGAAATTGAGACATTGCAGATGTCTTAAAACTCCGCTATCTTTTTTATATTTTGAAACACCACCATGTTAGGCTTAAAAGATCTGCCATTTTTCAGGCTTTTTAATAAATGAATAAATAAAGGTTGTGTGGTGATTCTGATTTTCTGTTTTAAACACATTTTATAATATTCTAGAGCATTGATAAAATAGAATAATAATAATAATTACATATATATATATATATATATATATATATATGCACCAGCCCCTGGAATCGAACTCACTATCTTCGGTACCTTAGACGGACGCTCTTATCAACACAGACATTTATGATAATATATACTGTAATATTCGCGAAATGGATTGTAGTGTTATAGTATAACTTGTATTTTCTCCCTTAAAACTTTCGAAATTAAATCTAAAGCTCAATATGTATTAATTCTGTTAAATTTCAATTGTAGAAGTATAAATTTTGTAAAATATAAGCAAATATATCAAAATCTAAGATTGTAATGTTTTGAAAACGATTTCTTTCTATAAACTGTTAGTTAAAACGAACAACAATAACAAATATATATATGAATATGAAAACTAGAAAAGTTTTGTTTTACGTCCAAGTAAAAAAGTTAAAGAAAAGAGTTTTATATCGAACGAGATTAAAAAAAAAAAGAAAGAAAGCAGCTATTTACAAGTTGTGTGTAAGATTAATTCGAAATTCGCTTTCTTAGCGATAAAATATTCTTCGCTGCAAGTTCATCCTAATGTTATTTCATTTAATTAAATGAGCGAGCTTTAAATAAAAAGTAACTATTTTAATAATAGAACTGAAAAAGCGTCAAACTAGGAGTAAAAGAAGAACGGCTAGGCTACCCTTACTCACTTAAAATGATTTTCAGAAAAATTTTATTTATTTATTTTGTCTTTCAGATAAAAGAGATTTAAATTTTTGATATTTGATTATGATTTCAATAAAAAAAAATATTTTTTTTCGCTGCTAAGTTAAAAAATTCTTAAAAGAAATTATCATTTTATTCAAACTGTATCTTGATATGAAAAAAAAAAAAAAAAAAAAAAAAAAAAAAAAACGGGACAATGAAGATGATTTTGATTTCCATTCACAGATGGCGCCACTACTAATAGTTAACGATGAAATGTGAAAATGTCTTACTTTAAGACACCTTTTTTTTTAAAAGAAACTTTACATTAGTTCATTTGCATCACCAGTTTATTAAGACACAAAAGTGTCTTAAATTAACATATCTATTTTGTCTTAGCTTCATTTTAAGACATTTACGTGTCTGAAATCCATTTTAAAATGTTTTTTTGTCTCACTTTAAGACGCCTTTATTTGCAGTGTGAGAAATTTAAAGTGCCTGTTTTCTTTTCTTTTTTTTTTTTTCCTATTTCTGTACATTGTGGTTATTTCATCTTTTTTATTCACACTAATTTTTACTACTAAGATTTACTTTTCCATGAGTTAACCTTAGTACATAATTTGTCATGTAATGCTGTTTGTTATTAAAATAAATTATGATAAAGCCGTTAAAATTTATGATGTTTGACGTGTAAATAAAAAATCGCATGAAATATATAATATCGACAGACTTCAATAAATTTACGCATGAATTATACGCGTTGTTGTTTAACTTCATAAATTATACGATACTCAGAAATATATTTTTTTAAACATTCTGTTAAGGTTTTAGCTATTAATTGCTAATGCTAACGTTTTCAAAAATGTTATATATTGTCGCTACTTTGTTCACTTTGTTTAATTGATTTTTTAAAGAAATTGAATCGTTACACTTTTTTAAATAACACTTTTTAAATAAAAACAAAAAATATAAAATTAATTAAATTAAATTAGTAACTGTTGCTAAGTTACACAGACATTAGAAATTAAATAATAAATTTAAGGAAATGTAACAGAAAAATCACTGGATAAAATTGAAAAAAATAAATGAAAAAATAAAATAAAAATAAAAATAACATTCACATTAAAATCAATTAATATGTTTATTGAAATTATTAATTAATCGTTAAATTTCAGAATGTTCCTAGCTAATTAATTTTTGACTTAGACTTCCTTCTAGGCCTTCCTTCAGACTTTTTTTAATGGTTTAACCTTTTACCGTGATTTGGTAATATTTTTTGAACCAAATATTGGCATTATGTTTTAAATCAAAATTTCGATATTCGACCGAGATGGGGATCAAGCTGAAAATATTTTCACATGCACTGGCACTGTGCCACACATTTTGACTGCTAATTCTGTTTCGTTGATTCTGATAAAAGAGGCTAAATTTTTTAGGGTCTTATTTTAGTCCATTTACAAAATTTTCACTTTATCCTATGTTTTCGTTAGTTTAAGCTTGGTTTGGTTTCAATAGAAATTTTACTGATTCATACATCCCTTGTGAGTGGATGTAGGGTAGACCCAAGTTTTAGTGCAACTTAAATTCAATCGCAAGAAATGGAAAAATTGAAAGTGAGGTTGAACCCTAGTTTATGGTATTGCTTATAACTTTACTCCATTTAGTGGTTCAAATTTGAACAGAAATTTTTAACAGTGTACTAGATTCACCAAAATCTATACTCTTCGTGCGACGGTGATAACACATACATAAGTTTTCAGTTCTTTTAAATAAGGCGTTTAGACGCTATTGCATTTTAAATAGTTTGAGCCCATTTTACATAATGATAAAAAATTTTCGTTACGCCCCTATAAAAATCTACAAGTGATAGATTCACCAAAAGCTATACTATTCGTGAGATGTGACCAATAACACGTATATAATTTTTTAACTAAATCGATAAGACATTTAGAAGCTACCGCACTTTATATAATTTCAGCCCATAGTATATAATGATAAAGAACTTTTTGTTGTGTCCCTGTTAAGGGGCTACCAGACGAAATGCGCTATGAGAGCTATTAGCACATACTACCTCATAAACAGGTTTTTCGTGGGGCAAACGGTAGAAATATCCCCATTTGATATAACTTTCTGCTCATGTATTCTTTAATCACAGATTTTCGACTGTTCATAGCTCATACAGTAGTTTTATTCATCCAATCAGAGAATCGCGATTCCAGAATATCCTCTATCCTTATCCTTATAAAAATTCCTTGACATTATCGCCAAATACTACATCTTTTGTTTGCATTTGTGTATTTTGTTTAAGCTTAAAAATACCCTTCATGCATCTCAAAAAAATCATTCGGTAGTTTTGTAAGGCAATATCTTATACTTTAGAATATACGTTCTTCCGTATAACAGCAGCTTTAAGAAACTGTATGTGCTAGATTCACCAAAATCTATGAAATTTGCGCTATAACATACGTACCAACTTTCAGCTCAATCGCACAAAGCGTTTAGACGTTATCATATTCACTCACACACATACATACGCACTTTCAAACATCTTTCTGAATTGTGTAAAATTGCAGATATCTATAAAAAAGGAACTCGTGTCAGAATCAAAGTTGGTGGTGTATTACTAGACGTTATGACAAACTCAAATATACATTGGTAACATTCTAAGACCAATTGTTTTTGATTTATGCCAGCAAATCGTGATTACAATATTTCCCTTACGTTGTATGTTTGGAAAGCAAACTAGAAAATTGTAAGTAAGTTATGCGCTGAGATATATGAAAAAACTTAAAATGATGTTTCGTGAAGATTCGTCAGAAAATAAAACGCCTGTAACATTTTAAATATGGCGAAATTTCATGAAAAATAATTTCGAGAAAATGGTGTTTAGATTTCTTAATTTACCAGAGAGTCAATTTTTGTTTACGAATTATAAATGCTTATAATTCGCCTTATTCAATTGAGCAAAAAATTTATACACATATTATAGGTCAAAAATACTCAATCTGTATAGATTTTGGAGAATCTAGCACTTACAGTTTTTTTACAGGAACACAAAGAAAAATTCTTTATCATTATGCATATTGGGCCAAATTTTTAAAAGTGTGATAGCGTCTAAACGCCTTGTTAATCTGAGCAAAAAATTTGTACACATGTTATATGTTACAGTTGCACCAACTATATAGATTTTGGTGAATATGGCACTTACTGTTTTTTTACAGGGACACAAAGAAAAATTCTTTATCATTATGGCCTATGGGACTAAATTTTTAAAAGTACGATAGCATCTAAACGCCTTATTCAATTGAGCTGAAACTTCATATGAGTATTAAAAAACGCTGTTGCACTAACTATAAGCATTTTGGTGAATCTAGCATTTATAGATTTTTACAGGGACACAACGAAAAATTCTTTATCATCATTATCTATGGGCTCAAAGTTCAGTAGCGTTAAATAAAACATCGTGTAATATATGGAGAAAAATACTCAAACACTCTATTATGGTTTTCTCTCTTTTGTTTGTTTAACAACTCCTCATTCTTTACTTTATCTACAAAACTGTTAATTACTCAATGTTCGGAAAGTCGAGTGGAGTCACTCCAGATTTTTTTTAAAGCTTTTGTTTATAAAGTGATATAAAAAACTGATTATTTAAAAAAAATTAAATATTTCATAAACACAGTGACCAGCGAAGCGAGCAAATCCTGCTAGTATGTACATATATATATACTCGATTCCAAATTAGGATTTTCGATCGGTTTAAGTGACATTTTGCTTTAATGAACGTCATTATCACGTGTAGACACCACATGTTTGGTTGTCACGCGAACACGATATTAAACAAAAATGAAATGGCAAAACTATTGACATTTATAACTATTAATTATATTTATAAATAAAATGGCAGCACAGCCTATTTACACATAAATAGGTATAAAGATGTACATAAAAAGGAAAAATGCACGCAATTGCTACTTTCAATTTATTTTTTTAATCAGAAGAAAATACTGCTTTAGTTGTGTTTACTTACACTTGAAACAAATCTTTTAAATAAACTACATTAAGAAAACTACATTACAATTTAGAAATCGATTATTTTTATGAATATTTTTTCTGTTGCTAAAAATGGAAAATTATTTTGTTCATGCATACAAGAAAAGTTTAAAAGGGCTCTAACACAATTTGTTCCTATCAAAAACAATATATTATTTGATCATTAACTGCCTCTTACTGTAAATAATGTAGTTATATATATTTATAGTTGCCAACTTAGCACATTTTGGCTTCCAGATTTTTTTTTTTTTTTTTTTTTTTTAACTTTATGCGTGGTACATTATTGTAGTGTATAATAATGTACACTATAATATAGTGTACATTTTATGTTTCAGATTAATCTTTCTCCAACATTTTGTAAATTTTTCTGCAAATTTCGTAAAATTTTCTTGAGATTTTTGTTGCAAAAAAAATAAAAAAATAAATAAAGATAAAAATAACGTGTCAAAAATTTAACAATTGTAGAATATATATATGTAAGTAATCGTGCGATTTCCCCAAAATAGTCTACGAATATATTTTAAATACTGAATGAAATCATATCATAATGTTACAATTCATTTGTAACTTTTTATGATACAGCGTATTCCAGCATATTTGTGCGTATTCCAGCATATTAAATTTAGAAAAATTCGTATGGTACATTTTTACCTTGAATTGAGAATCAGATAAGATGACCTCTATCTATACGTATAAAAAAAGTACTTCCACTCACTCACTCACTGACTCATCAACGCACAGCGCTCTACTGGCGCAACTGACACGAAACTGGGTCAGATTATAGAACATATAGTGTAAACACCCCCTAAGAAGCGATTTCGCGAAATTCGCCCCTTAAGGGGGAGTAGGGGGGCAAAATGTGATTTCACAAAAACCTTCATATCTCAAAGAAAAAAACAGATATCCGTAAAATTGTTTCTTTAAAATATAGCTAACACAAATATCTAAAAAACAATTTCTGGAATTTTAGAAATTCGGTCCCCAAAGGGGGAAAGAGAGCAAAACGTGATTTCACGTGCGCAAAACGTTGTTTTACATACTACTATATATCTCAAACAAAAAAACACATATACGTGAAATTTTTGCTCTAATATATAGCTAATACAAATACCTAAAAAACAATTTCTGGAATTTTAGAAATTCAGCCCCCATGGAGGGGGAGAGGGGGCAAAACGTGACTTGAAATAATCCTTAATATAGCAAACAGAAAAAAAGATGCATGTGAGATTTTTGCTCAAAAATGTAGCTCCCAGAAATACATAAAAACTAATTTCATTAATTTTAGAAATTCGTCACAGGTGAAGCAGGAAAGGGGGAGGGGTGTGAGGCAAAAAAAAAAAAAAAAGAAAGAAATACAGTTAGACCGTTCAAAATTAGTACAGATAGGTTTTAGAGGCCTGCAAGTCGAATGAGGATATTTTCGAAAGTGTAAAGTTATCAAGAGGGTCAGAAAGGGGGGCGGAGGGGCAAGAAATAAAAATAGAGTTATGTCGTTCACAATTGGTACATAGAGGTTTTTTATACTTACAAATCGATTGCGGATATTTTCAAATTTGTAAAATTAATAGAAGGGGTAGGAAGGGGGAGTGGAGGGACAAAAATATATAAATACGTGTTAGAGCGCTCAAAATTAGTGTTGTTAGGTTTTTAGGATAAATCGATTGCGAATATTTTCGAAAGTAAAGAATTATTACGAGGGGCGGAAAGGGGGGCGGGTGCAGGGGGGCGGGTGCAGGGGTAAAAATAAAGACATTAAGATAGAATGTTGGAAATTAGTATTATTTGGTTTAAAAGCCCGAGAGAACGATTGCGAGTATTCTTTAAAGTCTAAAATAATTAGGAGGGGCGAGAACGGTAGGTGAAGGAACATGCGGGCCGCGTGCGCCTATATACACTGCCGCAGGCAGTGGGGACCCGGACCGATTATTTCAACAATGGGAGAAGATTTCTTTTTGTATTTTGTATTTGTGTTTTTCCCTTACGGTAATAGAGTAATTCATTAAAAGTGTGGAATATAAATGACCGCGCGCAGCGTACAATGACCTGCGCTGCCGAAGGCAGTGGGGACCCGGTGCGACATTTTTTCCAAAAAAAACTTTTTTTTTCCATGATAAAAATTAATGCAATTTTGAGAATTCATTAATTATAGTGATTCATTTAAAAATAGTGACCAGCGAAGCAGGCGTAACCTGCTAGTCTATAATAAAAGAAGATGTGTGTATGTTTTTGTCTATCATCTTTTAGGCAAAAGGCTGACCGCGGAAGTGCAGATTTTTTTTTTTTTTTTTTTTTTTTTTTTTAATGGGGGTACATCTTGACATCCCCTGATGCCCCACGAAGCCCAGTTTACAATTACTCAGTTTATATATATATATATATATATATATATATATATAATTAAAATATATAAATTCTTTAAATGATCGGCTCAGGAGATAGAATGATAAAATGTCTTTCCATGGATGATTAGCTCAGTTGGTTAGAGCGTCATGCTAAAATCATACAGATCGTGGATTCGAGCCTCCAATGGCCAAAGTAATACTTTTTGAAGATGATTAATAGAAAAGGTGTCAATTGATTAAAGAAAATCTTTCAGTGACTTCATAATATCCTAAACCGAATAGAGGACAAAAACAGGACAAAAAACAAAGTTAAGCCGCTTTGTAGGCAAGCAGTTGATCGCAGAGCTACAAAATCTTGCATGGAAGTCCGTTTTAACTTCTACCGATGCACCTCAAAGCCTGATTAACAAATTTTGGATTTGTTCTTCCTAATTAATTAACATTTTTGCAGCTAGAGCGATCATCTGGTACTGCCATCTGTTGTCATAGAGTGAAGATAATAATCTGCCCGAAAACGTAATTCTTTAATAATAGCTGTGCAACTTTGAACTGTCAGTTTAAGGTGCAAATACAATCGGTGGAGACCCGGAACCGATATAACGTAGACGGGGAAGATTCTGGCGAAAGAAGTGGGGACTATGATATTAATATTTTTTGAAAATTCTTTTAAATATAGAGGCTAGCAAAGCAGGCAAAGCCTTCTATTATGATAAATTCAAAGCCAAAATTTTAATTTATTCATCCTTCAGAAGAATTCTATATAAATTAAAATATAAATGAAAGTTTTAGCGCACAATTTAAGCACTGTTTAATAAATTTGTTAATAAATTAATAAGCTTACATTAATAATAAAAATTTCCTCCAAATATTATTTTAATCATTACTATTATTAAAAATAGTAGCCACTGTATATGTTACCATATGCATAAGCTCTATTATTAGAAATTGTTAAAACAGAATATAACTTTCATATATATTTTCTGTTACTCTAAATATAACAGAAGAAAATATAAATGAGCGTTATGTATAAATTTGTATTAATAATATTTGATCGTTTTACAGGTTCGATTTTCATTTAAAACAAACTAGTTAAATATCTCACGACTTCAATGTACTCATAAAATGTCGAAAAGTATATTTAAAGTAATTGTATTTTACCAACATTTTACTGTGATAAATAAATATGTATTTTCTTTGACAAAGCTTTTGAGTTGAAAATGATCTCTTATATTCTACACCAAAAGTTTTATAACTCAAAACTAGTATGTTGTGGCAACCACAAGACTTTCTTCTATATTTTCCTATAAAAATTCACTCACTAACAATATTAAAAAAAAAATAGAATTTCTTCGTTAAAAGTAAACAAAATCGATAACTTTATTTTAAATTATCACATATTTATAGTTCAACCATTCGTTTTAAAGGTATTGACGAGACCTTTCGAAAGATACCCATCTTGAAAATTTACCCCCCAGAGGGGAAGCGATGCCCCCACATGAACAATTTTTTTGTCCTAGTTAACTACTACTATTATCAATAATTCATATTAATTTTATTGTCACAAGTTAAGAATAACTCTCATTATGTACATTTATACGAAATTTTGTGCTATACTGCCATGTTAAAAATGTAGAAAAAAAACGATCACAACGCTACCTGTTGAGCGATTGATCCCCAAATTTATTCAGCACCAGTTTACGTCAGGATGCAACTAAATACCAAGATTGGTTAAACTTCATTCATTGGTTCGTGAGATACAGTGGACTCAAAATTCGTGATACACACACACAGGCAGACATGCAGACAGATATTTTCTAAAAACTAGCAATTCGTGTTCAGGACATGCCAAAACGTGTAAATCCATCAAAAAATTTTCATGAATCCAATACTTTCTCTATATTACATATTTAAAATTCATTCTTCTAATATTGAACCTAATATTAATTGAATATAAATCATGATGCAATAATTGCAAAATATTAGTTAATTCAAAAAACACTCTAATTTCAATTAGAAGTTTTTTGATTTTAGATAAAGCATAAAAACAATAACAAAAGAAATTAATTAAATGAAACACTTATTATTTCTTTTCAGCAATTATTTATTTAATGTTTAATACATTAATGTTCATATCATTAAAATATTTCATCTTTCTACATATATTTCTTTCGGTTTTTAATCACTTTTTTGTCTATAAAATTAATTTTTCCACAAAAAGAAGTAAATCATAAGGGATTTTGGAATAACTGATGAATTTCTTTATGTCGTGAGAACATGTAATAATAAAAACCCAGTTTCTGTGTTAAGTACGATTTAGTTTTTCAGAAATGAGAGTAATAAGACAAATGTATATTCACGTAATTTTGCTTAAACCATTTTTCTAATTAACTTCAAGCAAAGTTTCCATAGCTAGAATTACACGTAATTTGTTTACTATAATACAATTAACAGAAAGGTAACATTATTCTTGAGTTGCTTGTTCTGAGAAATAACTATATAGAAAATATTTTATTAGTAATAATATTTTAAGCGTTAATGATATGCATAGAATAACAAGTTATTTTTTATACATAGAATAATATGTTTTTACTTTTTACAGTATTATATCGTTCATTATTAGAGAGAAACATTGCGTAAATCATTGAAATATTAGACTTACAGAAATGTATACAATGTTTTAATGTACATATTTTAAATTATAAAGCTTAATTTAAAAAACACATTTATTAATTAGTAATTACTGAATTTACTTATTTTTATGAAATGAATACAGGGTGTACTTAAACAGCTCAAAATGTTGAATCAGAATTTTTAATTTCTGAATTGTATTCTTAAATTCCTTAAACCTCGAATTTAAATACAACGTTATAATAATTTTCTAGTTCAAAAAATACGAAAAATGTATTCAATACTAAACTGAGTTACAAAAACATTTGATTGATAAAGTTTAAGATATTATTCAAAATATTACAATAACATTTATTAATTTTTTATTGCAAAAAATATATTTTTTAATAGTTATACGTTTAGAAAAATTTCATGTTTAAATATCCTATATCATTATTTATTGTGTGAAACATAGTTAATAGATCAAATTACATTGTTTGATGTCAAGCTCAAAGATATAGGAATATAAATTTAGCCATATGACATTTATGTGGCATTTTGCTACTAGCAACGCATCTGTATCATGTTGCTATCATAGCATAACAGTGTCACGCAAATAAGACATCGGGCTTTGAATTTCCATGAAAATATTGCATTTTGCATCTATTAAATATATTTTTAGAGATATTAGGAACAAAGTTTTCGTAATTATAACGTTCAGCACATACATTTTCAAAAGATTGTCAATAAATGTAACATAAATAGATGAAAAAAAAAAAAGAGGGAAAGAGAGAGAAAGAGATCAAATACGCAACTTAAAAAAATGTATATATATATATATATATAATAAAAAAAAAGCATCAAATGTGATATTTTGAACTGGAATATCCGTATATTATAAAATATTATAATATAAAAAAATTTTTATATAAAAGATCCGTATAAAAATACATCGTATGCAAATAATGATTCTAAAGTGCAATTTTAATAATTTAAATTTCCTAAAATTGATTAATATTGAAAAAAAAAAATAATAATAAATAAAGTTGAAATATATCTATTATATTACATGTATATGTTGATCTGAATATTTTTAAATAGAGGTTATAAATTGTTTGTTTGTTTTTATAAAAGTAACGTATTGTATTTTTAACATGTCTTCAAAAAAAAAATGTTTAATCGCAATCTAGAATTTTTAAAAAAATGTATATAATATAGTTTACTTTACTTTTAACGAAATCATTTAAGATTTTTTTTTTTTTTTTTTTTTTTTTTTACATCTATTACCCTATTACCGTAGGTAATGGAAGTATTGTATTTGGTCTAAAAATTCGATATCGAGATTTCACCTGATTTACACGTTTTAAGGTCCGCTGAGTACGAAAAAGGCGTTTTTTGCAGTTGGTCATTGTGTGTGTACATGTGTACGTATGTATGGAATCTTCTGGCTATCATATCTCCGAAATTATTAAAGATAGAACTACAAAATTTCAGAATTAATGTACAGATGAATTTTCCGAATTTCGGTGAAAAATTAAAAACCGGAAGTCGGACATCGGAGACCCGAAGTGGGACCGTGAGTCTGTATCTCAAAAATGGCTCTAACGATTTTCTTCAAATTTGCTATATAAATACTCTATTAGATGTCCTTTCGACTGATACAGTTCGTTAGTTCAGAAAAATTGATTAACGTTCTGTATTAATAGATCAATTTCAGGTCTCGCAAGCGCGTTCCTTTAAAAACGGCTGTACGGAATTTTTTTCAAACTCGCCATATTAACTCACTTTTAAATATCCTTTTGTATGTAATTATTTTTTCCGGTCAATAATTGATTTTTTGTAAAAGTTGGTATCTCAAAAACGGCTCTAATGATTTTCTTGAAAATTGTTATATAAATCCATTTCTTTCTCGTGTATTAAATGGTTATTAGAGGAAAATTAACAGTCTTCCAGCTTAGGTAGGTCATCTTCAAATCTCGGAAATTTGCGTTTCAAAAAATAACTACCATTTTTTCTCTTATTTTTTACCTCGCTATATGTAAGCCCCGTTTTATATATCTTTATAAGTTTCTCTTACCGGTAACATTTTAGTTTTCTACTTCTTTAGTCACTTTTATGTTTTCTTATCACATTATCTTTTAAAAATGCATATAATACGTGTAATAGTGGGTAATGGAAGTCATGTAGTTGTTTCACACCAGATTTTTAAATAAATGTATATCTTCTATTCGTTCACACATTTTTCATTTCTTATTCATTTTTAAATTCGACATGTTTCATATTATGTATATATACAGGGTGTCTGAGTACCTAGTTTCAGAACTTGTAAAAAGGGTATGGTGAATCCAGAGGACTCGGAATCATATAGCAATGCAGGGGATCTAGAACGAACTTGTCGAAATGCTGTCGTTATCGGAATTTCTCCGATGTGACGTCACATTCCGATAGCCTTTCTTATTTCGCTAAAACGAACTTATCGAATCGCTTTCATTATCGGGATTGTCTGGCGGAATCGTTTTCTGAATCTTCGACAGGTCTTTTCTGGGTGGAATTGTCGTGAGATAAACAATTCATGGTTCCATTGGCGTCCATCTTGGAATTTGGTGTTATTCAAGAAAATGAAAAATCAAGTTTTAAATATATTTAAATCTTTAAAATTAATTAAGTTAAATGAAAATTGTAATATATATATATATTGGTAACTAAACTTATTATTTAAAAGGTATGAAGAATAACATGTCTTAATATTTAAAGTTATTGGAAATTAATTAAATATAATAAAAATTACAATAAATATCCATATATATATTTTTGTCATTAAAATTCTTATTAATCATGTATAATATTAATAGCATATCTATTAAGAAAAACAAGTATTAATATTTAAAATTAATTAAGTTTAATGAAAACTGCAATTATATACATATATATAAACTAAAAATCTTATTTAAAGTATGTCTATGAATGATGTAAATCCCAGTATATAAAGCATTAATAAAGCTTAAAGGAAATTATGATAAATATTTATTTTCCCTTTTAAATTTTATTATAATTGAATTAAGTAAATTTGAGACACAGCACGTCAATTCTAGATTCACTTGCAAAACTTCATTTGTAGCTATATATTAGAATCTAATAAGAATCTCTCATTTCTTAGATAGGGAAAAGTAAGTGAATATATAATTTTTTTAATTTAATAATTTATTTTTACAATCTAAATTAGACATATTATGTAAATTCACTTACAAAATGAAAATTAATTTTAAGACGGTTTTACTTTTTTTTTACTTTGACGGAAGGTAATTTTTTACTATGCTTAAAGATTTAAAATTACACAGCATATTTTATTGTATATCGTATATTGTAAATTCTAAAAGAAATTCTAGAAACAGTACATACAAACATGCAAATTAAAAAAAAAATACTATTAGGTTTGCTTTAACACATGTAAATACAACAAATAAATTATAATAATATATGTACACAAAAATTTTAATTAAGTAAATTTAAACAAAAATGTTAATATTTGTGTATATATGTAATAAAGAAGCATTACCGTAATTATAACGTTAATACAGATTGGAGAAAAAAAATATATATATTACCTGTATTACATCCAAAGCTCTTATATCCATAGTAATTCGTCGTTAACTAAATAATAAATGCTAGTTGCTAACACTTCAAGGCAGAAAATCATTTACATTTACTGCCTTAAAATGCTAGCAACTGGCAAAAGGTGAAGTTCGGTAATAACATGTGTTTGATATATAGAAAATACATACGGTATTTACAAAAAATAAATGGGGATAAATACTCTTTTCTTATTAAATGAAACTAAAACACACATTCACAACCACACAAGCAGAGGCAGCCATCTTTGTTTATCTAAAAAATCCAAATGAAATCTCGCGGCGAGGGTGAAATTATCCTTGTCTGTGATTGGTCAACTTAATCCGATTTCGAAAACAGCCCTTTCTCTCTGGGAGAAGTTTCGACTCCCATTTCCGAGAAGTTGGTGCTAGGGTATAAAACGCATATCGGGATGATCTCAAGTGAAAACAGACGTTTCCGATAGTGAAAAGTTTCCGCCTCGAGTTCTTTCCGATGGGTTCGTTCTAGACCCCCAGGGTCGAATATGCTTTCATGATGCGATGATATATACAGATACTTCAGAATTAAAAATACGTTACGGAAAGAAATGTATGTTTTAATGGTAAATATACATAAAAGAAAAGAACATGGATCAAGGATGTATGAAATTTCGTCCATCGACCTTGAAGCAGTTCTTATAGCTATGCTGCACGGAATTTCCAATAACCTGGAAATGTTCAGAGCCATCTCGAATTTCACCGACAATCATTTTATTCAACCAGCTCCTCGGAGTTGTCAACGTTTTAAGGCCTACACTGAAGTGTCTGGAAGAAGCTTTGAACATCATCTTTGACCCATGTTCTTCTTGTTCATGTGCATTTGTAAGGTTGGAATGATGTGTAGTGGAGTTCTTTCCGACGGTTGTCTACGTTAAAGTTTACGGCTTAGTGTCGAGATTAAATTATATTTTGATAGTTCAGATCTAGTTCTATTGGAGTTAATTAGTTTAATGAGTGTTGAGGTGCGGTGGTGATAGATATAGTGATTAGAAAAGTTAGGCGGCTGGGAAACCCCCGGGTTCTTTGGAGCCGACCCTAACAGCACATCTTCTCCCAATGATAGCCCCAGGATGTCCTATGGATGAAAGGGGCGTCTATGGACATACTATGGACATCTTCAGGATGTACTGTGGACATGTGTGTTGTTAAGTACATTGTGTGTTAGGGTTATTATTGTGTGTTAGGGTATTAGGGTTGTGAGGGTTATTGTGTGTTGTTAGGGTAGTATGTTATACGTATTATTGATGTTAGGATATTACGGTTGTTAGGGTTATTGTGTGTTAGGGACATCAGCATAGCGCTGCAGCGAAGAAAATAAGTTGCGAAGCGCGAGTGAATACGGGGAGGTTTTAGAGTTGTTAAATGAAGTGAGTGAAATTGATGAAGATTAATTATAAATATGAATGAGCGTGGTGAAGAAAAGTGTGGCATCGAGGCGAAGAAGAATAGAATTTTCTTAAGTGATCCTTTGAGATTAAGTTCTTAGTTCGGTAAATGTTGTGATGATTTTGAAGGTGTTAATTTATAGTGTAGAGTTAGGCGGATTCAGGAAATCCTTTCGCCTTTAGCCTACGTTAGTAAAGTGTTGTGGATCAATCATCTTACTACGTTATCTACTGTGGGTGATATTCCTTTCTGAATATATTTAAATTATTTATTGAAGTTATCTTTCTAAAGTATTTAAGATTTTATATTGAGTTTGGCCCAAGTATCTTCCCTGCACTTAAGCTCTAGTAAAACTTTATTTGTATCTCAATTTGAATCTCGTACTATTTCTTACTTACTACATAAGTTAATTAAGTTTATCTTTGAGGAATGAGGACTACTAATTCCTCACACATTTATCATTTAAACGAATATTAATATTTCATTTTTGATGTTTCTGTGTATTCAACCACGTCAGGAAAGCACTTCCGATCCTGCATTGCTATAGGATTACAAATCATCGGGATGTACCTTACCGCTACCAGAAGTTCTGAAACGTAATACACTGTAAAAAATAAAAAAAAAAAATAAAATAAAATAAAATAAAAAAACGATAGATTTACATATGTGTGTGTGTATAGCGATAGATAGAAATTTTATTGACAGAAACACCATTTATGGTTTTCTGTTAATTAAAATTTTTAAGCTTTTATGAAAATTTTCCCGCGTGCATTTCTTTCTTCCTATTTCAAAAAAAAAAAAAAAAAAAAAAAGAAAGAAAGAAAGAAAAGAAAAAAAGAAAGCGTATTATGAAAAAAAAAAGACTTTTCGTATTTCAAAAAAGAAATTATTGTTATACATTTAAAGAGTTGAATAGTCTATTAAAAGGCAGTTTAATGCTGTTTTATACTAGTATAAAGTCTTTTAAATGACTTTAATGAGAAAAACTATGGTAGCTAGATATATGTTGTAAATATTAAATAACCCCAAAAACATATTTTTGAAAAAAAAAAAAAAAAAAAAAAAAAAACAATATTTTCTCTTTTATGAATTCCTTATCTAAGCTACACAATAAACAGTCATTTCGCCTAATTATAAAATTCATAAAATGACAAAAAATAAAAATGATTATGAAATCGAATTATATTAAAATAATGTATAATGAATTTTTTTTCTTAGCATCCATGAAGTATTTTCAAAGAATTTGAAACTAATTTATGTAAGCACAGTACCAAGTATATGCAAACGGTATGTAAACAGCATATCAAATAAATTAAAAAACAGTAAAAAACTTTTTTTTTTTTAATAGCAAAAGTAAAATTATTAAAATATTTCTTTAACAGTTTTCTGTAAAATGTTTTCACCAAGAACATTTATATTTATAATTACATCTTTTATTTAACTTGATTTGTTGTTTATTTATTGTTTGTTTAAATTAAAGAGCTATTTTGTTGTTTATTTAAATTAAAGAGCTGAATTTTCATCCACTACCAACCAACCGATTGAAGTGAAATTTTGCATGCATGTACAGCTTCAATGCAAGCTCAAAAATTAATGGATTTAGTGGGTTGCTTGAATAGCTGGGCCACAAACTCCAGTTCATTTTCTTATTCTTCTTCTTCTTATTTTTATTATTATTCGAAATTTAACCCAATTTCTGTCATATGACATTTTGTGTACATGTCTATTACCCACATTCGCTGAATTGGAGTATAAGCTCCAATTCAGAAAAAATACCATGTGAGTCAAGAAAATGTATACGCAAATTTAACCGTCATAGAAAATTTATGTTCCGTTCTACAAGGTTCAATTGCTAAAAATGGAAAGCTTGAAGTCTAATTTGAAACATAAATCATAGGTGCCAAGTCTCCAGTTTTTCAAGGGAGACTTCAAACTGGAAATTTTTATAGCCGTTTTCGGTAATAATAATTGTCGAAAATATATATGACATGTTCCATTTAAAATACTGGTGTCAATTCTGATTTAAAAGTTTAAAATGTTGGCAGCTATGCATAAATGCACTTTATGATGCAAATGTGATTACTGTTCAAAATGGTCACCATCAATACATTGCTGAGTACGAGTCACCACTGATCCCGCGCATCGTACCAACATGTCCAATGGGCCTTATGCGCACACCGCTTGAATCTCATTCCAAAGTGTGTCTAGGTACACCTAATATTTTTTTTTTTGTGCCCCATAAGAAGAAATCCAGCGAAGTAATGTCTGAAGAACGTGGAGGAAATTTGTTTGGCTCCCTGCGTCCTATCCACTGGCCTGGCAAATTTTCATCCAGGTATGCTCGTGCGTCGCAGAAGAAAGATAACATTACTTTCTCCCATAAATTGAACCGTGTAGCACGGGAAATACAGTTTCTATGACGGTTCAAAGTGGTGGTTTTTTTTTTTTTTTTTTTTTTTTTTTTTTTTTTTTTTTTTACGCACCTGGTATATTTCAATTTCAAAATATTACTATAAAACATATTTTGAAAAAAAAAGGGGGCTTTTTTTAATTAGTTCAATACAATATGTCAAATTTCTTATTTAACCCTACAAGGCACCCAGTTCCATATATGGAACACCGACATTAATCGTTCCTATGGCTATAAAAATATTTGTAGCGACATCTCTTGACATCTTGATAGAAGCTACTGACATTTAGCAATGTAGTAATACGAATCTTTACCTAAAGAGGTCGTTCGTGTTTTTGTTAGAGTGCACTCAGTGTGAAATTTGAATGAAAGTGATACGTTAGTCGTTTGTCTGAATTCGAAAATAAATTAAAGAATAGTTATTGAACAGTTTTGACTCGAAAAAAATAGTGTGTTGTTCTATGTATGTGTGTCCAATATACAATACTATTTCCAAAACAACTCAATTGTACTAGTTTAATCCCAAAAAGTACAGTTAAGGCTCAGTGTACCGTATGTGGAACTGAAATAAAAAGTTGATTTTTCCATAAAATATGGTTTTATTTTTTATTTTATAAGTTTTCCCTATCTTCTGATCCCTAATTAAAACCTATATATTTTTGTCGCGCACTAAAAAAAATGAGCCTTGTAGGGTTAAAGGTTTTCTCCTAGATATAGGCTTTCCTATACATGAGAAAACATAACAAACCAGCTATTTTATGATGTTATAATGTCTTCTTTTATGAGTAGTGTGATGAAAACAGTATTAAAAAAATCCACAATATTTTACTTGATATGCGTAAACATTAGCTTTAAACAAAGAATTTTGAGTGAGTCAATCAATTGAATTTTCTTTTTCTTTATTTCAGTAGAATAAATTACATTCATTAATTATATCTTTTAAAGGGTTTTATTAAAGAAAAAAATATAAAATATGCATCTTGAAAGAACAGATAAAAGTCTTTGTTTCGTGAGAAAACATAATAAGAATTCGCACAATTTATGAGGCTACATTTTCAGGAAAGAGAATTACAAAAAATATTCATTCACATTTTATTTTATTATATCCTATGCAATTCTAAAAGTTTCAAAATGGTCCTTTTAAACTCAGAAAACGTATATGTATGCGTTTCTTTTCTCAATTAAGAGATTTATTAATTATTTTAACTACTAGTAGGCATGAAATTGTGAATAAAAGAATTTTAAAGAAAAATGTCTTTATTTATTTTGTAAAGAATTTGTACTTATTGAACCTCAGAATTACCACTGGGTAAACCATTGATTTTTCTTTTCTTTTTCTTTATTTATTTTTTCCAAATAGAAATTCATTTTTAGATTTTTTTTTAACTATTATTTCTGTATGAGAAATTAAAATACATTTTTAGGACGTTTAAACAAAGAACTGGTCACCTTAAAATTAAATAATTTTTTTACTGAATCCTGATAAGACCTATTACTGCTCAGATTCTTCACAGTGTAAATTATAATCTTATGCAAAAGAAAGTTTTAGCACGAACATTCATGCACAATCTTAAAAAATAATGATTTTAATTAAACATTTTGGTAGATTCGATCCATAGAATTTTTAAATTTTCATTTCAATAAATTAATTTAGATTCCTTATGCAATGTGCTAAGAGGGACTATCAAAATAATAATAAAGTTTTGAAAAAAAGGAAAAAAAAAAAAAAAAAAATCCAAAATTTACTTGAGAAAAATTATTAACAAATAGTTTGTTGTATTATTTACGAAAATATTTTTTAGCTCAAAAATTCATTTAAATTATTTTACATTTGTTTCAACTTTTGTTTTTTCTAGTGAGAAAATCTATCTATTCCAGTTTCTTTCAATTAAAAAATATAAAGACTTTATTAAATTCAAAACCATAATCATTTTGCAAAAAAGTAATAATAAAACAATTATCTTATGATCTTAAAATAAAAAATAAAATAAAATAAAATAAAAATTATTTTGTAAGAATCTATAAAAACCCAAATACTCTGTATGATTTGCTTCTTTAAGGAAAATATAATTAAAACAAATATCCCTTAGCATTTTTTGCATAAATTGCAGTTTAAATTAGTTTTTAAATAACCTTATATATTAAAGCACGAAGCTATTTCTTTAAGACCAAGATGAAGACGATTGAGCATGTGCAAAAATGTTTCAGCTAATCCAAAACAATCGTGTTCCTCTTATTAGCAGCACAGTTGGCATTTAGCGACGGGTTTAGATTACTTCCTAGCTTAAAGGAATGATATAAAATGTGTTGACATACGGCGTAAAAGCATGAAGGGCCAATGAAGTTAACTGCTGTCTATTTAAGATGGCTGCCGCTATAGAAGTGCTGCCGGAAGAGCCATGTTGAGTCTAACAAAACATTGGCTACTACTTTGTTATTTTATTTATTTCACAGCTTTGAGACCTAAAGTTAAAATGATTTCAGTTTCAAATAATTCATCTTACATAATTTCACAATAATAATGAATCTTTTATATAGGTACCAACTGGGTTACCGGGAACCAATCGGCAAGTGTAATGTCAAGAAAGTAAAGATTAAAGCCAAATGAACCAAATTTAAACTTAAGGTCGATGTGCTTATCAGGATATTATTATTATTTTTTTTTTCATGAATTATGCGATATATTTTTCAGATTTTTTTCAATTTTCCCCCTTTAAAATTTTTTACAAGTGGACACAATTGTCTCTTGCAACCTTTCAAAATTAAATGCATTTATTTTCGAAATTGCGCTGTCGTCCCTTTAAAAATCACTTTCGAAGGCAACGGAGTCTCCTCCTCTAGTTCATGCCTTTAAAAAGACCACACGAACAAACGGTCTAAGGGAGGCTATTAGGCTTTTAATACTAGATTAATTTATCGATTCTTCTTGTATTCGTTTCACTAGAAGAAATTATACAGATACATGTTACTTTGTCGTAAGTCTTTATCTAAGACTAAATAATAGAAAAATATCCTGTATTTTAAGAACAGAAATACCTGGAGTCTCGTAAGTCTGTAGCCTTTTTAAAAATTCATAAAAAATGAACGAATTGGTAGAACTGAGCGCGGTTTGCAAAAAAGGTTATTCTCTCTAGGGGGGATTATATATATGTGTGTGTGAATAAAATTTTAGTCGATAGAGGGCACTGCACTTGAGCAAATAACATATTTTCGCGAAAAACTATTTTTATTCGCGTGTAAATGTTTACATCATACAAATCCTATTCAATGGATCCGCCATCACCACAAATTAATAGTTTGCAAACGATATACAATATCGCTAACTGCAGCTTCTATCGGCGGCTTTCACCTGAGGGAAAACATCTTCACTAATAGCGCTTTGTCTAACAAATTAGCATCGCAATTAAAACTTGACGTAAGCGCAAGTAGGTTGGTTGGTTGGTTGGTTGGTTTGGTTTTACGTCGCTCTAGTGCTACGCAGAGGGGCAATTGGCGACGGTCTGGGACTCACCCCTAGAGGTAAGCGCAAGTAAGAGGTAAATTAAGAAACAAGCTGTGTTAATTGTAAAACCGTACAATTTATAGGACTCTGATTTCCATATTTCTCGTTAAGCATCTGTGCAGCGCCCTCTAACGACAAAAACTTTAACTCTTTAGAAAAAAAAAAAAAAAAAAAAAAAAAAAAAACTATTCCAAAAGAATATTTTTTCGCAAACCGCGTTCAATTCTACTAATTCCTTTCAATTTTTATGAATTTTTAAAATGTCTACAGATTTATGGAACAACCGGTAATTCATTTGCTTTGTGTCATATTATTTTTATTATTGAGATTCATTAGAATGCAAAAAGAAAGCATTAAGATGAAAAAAATTTCACAATATTTTCCGTAAAATACGATAAATGCGATTTTTATAAGTTTCAGGTTATATAATTATCGATCATTTTCTGATTCATCATAATAAAGGAATTGAAACTTTAAGGAGCTTTCTCGAAAAAAAAAAAAAAAAAAAGATATTTGATAAAATATACCTCATAACGAAACACATAAATCTTTTTGTTTCGTGAGAAAACATAATAAAACCGGATCTTTTATTATGTTTCACTTTCGTTTTCGGAAAACAGAGAAATAAGACAGAGATTTATTCGCTTTATTTTACAAAAGCGGTTGTAATTAGCTGCAAAAATGGTTTCTAAACAAATTTGTAACATTTCTGCAATAAGTTTATAGAATAAATATAACATTGTTATTAAAACAATAATGTCTTAGAAGATTTTAATGAAAATTTTCCCATAGTTATATTTATATGGAAAATGTAACGTTATATTTGCATGTCGTTATAGTAGGTTCAGTCTCTTCCCAGCAAAACTTATACTGATGGGCTCGTTATGGCCTACAGCCGGCATCCTGTACTTGCCATCAGTTGCTGGTTGCCCCATTTAACTCCAGCAGTGGGCCGTTTATGGCTGCCAGCAGTATTGAAGGCCTAAAGAAAAATGGTCGGTGGCCCAGAAGTGCCATAAAAACAGTTGGGCTTATGCAGGCTATCACTATAAGGCCAACATCATGTTTTTCATGTTGTGGCCACAAATTATTAGGCCATAATCAATTTGTATGCCTAGAGGGCGCTGTGATTTATTTACTGTTGATTTGAAATTCGCTCGCCGTCTGCCATTTCATACGAAGTTTGTTCGTTATTGTAGTCTGCAGGTGTAGCTGCGAGCCTCAAAGATATTAAATCATGAAAAAAGAATATATGAGTAAGTAATTCAATTTAATAAAGAAGCACCACAAAACTGGCGTTGTAAAAATTATTACTTACAGACTTTGAATAAACACCATAAAATGCAATAAACTCGCAACAATTGTTTCGGGTCGAAAAAACACACGACCCTTCATCAGGCGAATAAAGTAAGCACGAGTGCTGCAGTCAAAGCGGCAACGCACCAACGGTGCGTTGCCGCTTTGACTGCAGCACTCGTGCTTACTTTATTCGCCTGATGAAGGGTCGTGTGTTTTTTCGACCCGAAACAATTGTTGCGAGTTTATTGCATTTTATGGTGTTTATTCAAAGTCTGTAAGTAATAAGTAATTCAATTATTAATTTGATTTTCTATTATTTTTTAAATACTATTTGTTAAAAGTGTTTGAATCTAAAGCCATTTTTATAATAAAAGGATTTCTAGAAAGTTAATATTCAGTTGATCCGTTTTAAGTAAGTTATGATAGTCGTTAACTTTCTTATTACATTTTAATTATTTTAATTATTAATTTAGTAAAAATAATAAAATAAAAATTATGGTCTTAATTTATATATTTATATTAAATGGACGGTAGAAAGTTATTATAATAATAAAAAATATTTATAATTAATGTTTTATTTTTATTTTTTCTTCCTTAAGTGTATTTAAGAAGAAAGCATTAGATTCGGGAAAATTTTCGGCATCCGGTTTTCGATAGATTTTACACGTTTTGTGTTGTTCTGATAAACTTAATTTGAAAAATTGTCTATCTGTCTCTCGGTGTGTGCACAGAAATTTATGAAAGTGCTAGTAGTCCAAAAATTTTACTTCTTCTACTTTTTTTTTTTTTAATGTACAAACATTGCTTCCTCCACCCTGAGGGAGAAGTATACCAGATTAAGTAAATTTGGATTAAGTAAATTTCCAATATGGGTATCCTTGAAAAGAATTTGTCAATATTTTTGAAACGAACGGAACGGTTGAATTATATATCTGTGATATTTTTAAGCAAATTTATTGATTTTTTTTTTTTTTTTTTGACAGAAACTAGTATGTTGCAGCACCACAAAACTTTCTTTTACATTTTTTATTATGGAAATTCGCGTTGTGCAGATAATTTTATAAGATTATTTTCTCGAATGCATGCAAACGATATTCATCTTAGAACAATGTATCTCAATATCGGGAAGAAAAAAAAAAAAAAAAATGTGCCAACATCTTAAAAAAATGCTTTTTTTATTTAATTGAATATAATTTCTAACTTTGTTTTAATTTAACACAAATTTGGTTCAGTTATTTATTTAAAAGGTACTGACGAGTTCTTTTGAAAAATACAAGCATTGGAAATTTAGTCCCTCGCGGGAAAAGCCGAACGATTCCTCAACTTCTACAAAAAGAAAAAATAAATCCTGGTTGGTTGTTCATTACTTAAATATTTATTTTTTAATTCATTTTAAAAATTAAAAAAATAATTATCATTAGTACATTTACATGAAATTTCCTCCTATACTGCGTCCTACTGAAAATTTACGAAGAAGTAGAAATATAGAGCTATGTATTGAGTGAATGATCCACAAATGTAATCGGGAAAGATTTTAATCATGGCCTGACCATATTAATTTTGGTTAAATTTCGTCCATTGGTTCGTGAGATACAGCGTCTACAATTTTTTTTTATGCACCTTCACAGAGAGAAACTTTCTAAAAATAGTCAGATTATGTTCTGGAATCTCAAAACATGAAAATACATCGAAAACCGGAAGTCGAAATTTTTCTTCCTATACCTATAAGAAAGTAAAATACTTAAAAATGTAAATAAAATTATTTTCTCAAATTTTGGTGTAAAATTGATTTTCTTTCGAAATTTAGTACAATATGCTTCTTTGAAATGAAAATCAAATCGACTGCCTTCATCGCCGGAAATAATTTTAATAATATGTAATTTCTATAAACCATTATAAACAGAAAAAAAAAAGTGGTAACCATAACAAACTATTTATTTATAATAATAATAATTATTATTATTATTATTATTTTAATTCAAGTAAGAAAAATAATTTCACTTTTACGAAACTGAAATAGTTCTCCCATCAATTTTCCGTAACGTATAAGAATATTTTTATGCACCGCTAATAAATGAATCACAAATATTTATTTTATTATTTTTAATTGGAAACATTTTTTACTGCATCTTTAAAATCTATGTTATATTTTTAACGTTGTATAAAAAATTTTACGTGCTCTGATAAGAAATTTCTCCTAGACTGTAATGTATCAATTTTTATTCTTTATAAATTTTTATACTTAAACTATTTGTGCTACCTGTACAACTTTTAATGACAAGCTTCCTACAATAAATCTGGAAAACCTGTAATAACATATATGAGTTTTATGGAATTCTAAACATATTTTTAAAAAGGAAATTAGCGGATACATGAACAGAGGTCTAAGCAATTTTATATTTTGTTGAAAAACGTAAAAACAAACCCCAAAATATATTTGAAATAAAATTATACATTATATTAACAAGTGAAATTATTTTTCTTGAATTTTTCCACTCATAAGAAATACTACACACACGTGCACACTTATATCTCTAACAACACGTTAAATCAGAAAACCAGCTGTACTTAAAAACAACATGTAACTGATAGTTGCCGCATCAACGTTTATTTGGGTTGGCTATTAGGCAGGAAGTAGATTTGTTTATCAAGTTCAAGAGAAACAGCGTTCACAAAATAAAGGAGAAAAAATGTAGAAGAAAAGTCAATTCATCAATTATTACTTTCTCTCACCCATAAGGTGGAGAAAGTATTGTTTTTGGGTCAAATTTTCGAACGCGAGATTTTGTTATATTTACACGTTTTGAGGTCCCCTGAATACGAAAATCATGTTTTTAGCAAATAGTCTCTGTGTATGCCTGTTTGTCTCTCTGTGTGTATGTGTGTATGTCTGTTATCAGTGTATCTAAAGAACAAATTGTAGCAGACAACTGATAAAAGTCGTGCAGATTATTATTATTATTATTATTATTTTAAAGTGGGTCGATTTGACTGAACTTATTTTACAGCACGATTGCAGCAAATTACTTTTGCTGCACTCGTGCCCACTTTGTTTCGCCTGATGAAGGGTCTTCGTGCTATTTCAACCGGAAACAATTGCTGCAATTTTTTATTTTTATTTTATTTTATTTTTATTTTATGGTGTTTTTTACAATGCTCTCTTTATAACAATTTTTGTTCCAATATTTTATAATTTTCACATGTAAAGTTACATTTATTTATATCAAATAGCGTAACAAAGTTAAACATATTAAATTTGAACACTTAAAAAAAAAAAAAAAAAAAAAAAAAAAAAAAAAAAAACATACTCTCCTTTATTCCAAAAAATGTAATATAGAGAAATATTTGCACTGAAAAAAAAAAAAAAAAAAAAAAAATTAAACTTTTATCATAAGGAAAATGGATCAATGAATATTTCCTATATGCTGCACTATAAATCCTGAATTTACAACCATAGTGTATGAATCAAATACTTGTAAATAGTATTTAAAAATGAATATGTACAAAATGAAATTAAATATTGGATGCATAGAAAAAACTGGCTGCTACTTCATCAGAAAAAAGAGAGAGAGAGAGAGAGAGAGAGAGAGAGAAAAAAAAAAAAAAAGAAGAAAGAAAGAAAAAGAAAAAAGCACTAATAAAACTAGTGGATCTGCAGATCAGGAGCCTCAACGTCCTACTTGCATCAGACATTTTTCAATAGGTCATTTTTATTTATTCCTTATTATATAATAGTATATATTGATTCGATCGACTTATTACCATAATCAGATACCTTTCTGAGGGGGGCTGCCGCCCCCCTCAACCCCCCGCTCTATCTCTCTTTGTATACCTATTTGTATATCATATAAAGTGTTATGGAATTGTAAATAATTGCATTTATTTTTGCATAAATTTTTTCAGAGGCTTAGTAAGTCGATAAAATGCTAATTTTGTGCATTTCTAATCGTGTTAGCGTTAAAATAGCCCAATTTTCTTTTAAAAACCCATTGAAAATCTCCAATAAGGGAAGCAAAGGATTTGGCGCCAAATTTGGCGACTGTTTCCCTCCTTGGCGATTTTTTTGGCGACCTTGGCGAGAAAATTCTTATTAGGGATATACCAAATATGGAAGCTCTAATCTCATTGGCTGATGAGATACGAGAATTTTCCAGAACAGTCTTTGTTCGATAGAATAGTATAAAAGGAGCATTTTTTTAGCCAAGGCGGCCAATCTCAGATCTGTGTCAGTTTCGTCAAATGCTTGCTTTACTTTGAGCCCCTTTGAATGAGACTTGCTTTATGTGTTATTGATAAACAGTTTGTACTGTTGTTTTGCTGTTAACGGCTGTTGTTTTCCACTGGTTGAATTGAAGCTGATACTTGGTTTATAGACCTGTATTTTTCTGGAATTTTCTATGAATAATTCACTGAATTTTTGTAAGTTTCGCCTTCCATTCTCGGACAACTTACGAACCCCCAAGTACGCAACAATATTTATTCTTAATAAACGACGGTCTTGTATTATTTCCCTGAAATTCATAAATACCAAATTTCATACAAAAAAAATTACATAGCATATCGGAAATATTTTGCGTAACCTTTAAACTAATTATCAATTCTATGCCCACAATTTTCAACAGGAAAACATGCTTTTAAAATTCTAATAAAATTTTATTATATTTGATGGGGTGTAACCATGTTAAAATACACTTTTAAGAAATACCGACTATAGACCGTAATAGTACGAAATTCCTTTATGTATCACAGAAAAGTAGCCACAGTCATTATAAACGCCAATAACAAGGATAAACCTAATTAATTATAACTCATTAATTTTTCGAACTAATTTGAGATCATTTGGATGATTACAGTACATACTCGGAATTAGTTTGTGTAATCCCATAAATTATTTAGTCTATACATAAACTTTTTTAAGAGTAAACATGATTTTAAGCAACTTTATAATGTATGTTAACTTTATTAAGTTCAATTCAGCATAAACGCATTAAAGTGCGCGCTTAAATTAAAAATTTGTCTATAGGGTCTAATGTTACGAAATTCTTTCGTGTATCTTTGTAAACGAACTATAAAAATTGTATACACCAGTAAAAACTATTCAGCTAATTTTGCGTTTAAAATTAATAATTGTTCCAAATTTAACATCGTTTGGATGACTAAGTGACATTGTCAGAACACTTTTGTAAGGTCCTGTACATTAATTAGAAAGCTTAAGAGCACATATTTCCTTCAAACAACATAAGTTTAAGCATCTTACTCACGTACTCTAATTTCATTTTCTTCATTGCAAAGTAATGATATTAAAATGCGTTTAAACGAAATTCACCCCCATACGCCTTAATGTTAAGAATTTTTGCGTGTCCCTGTACACAGTTTATAAAAAATATAGCAATAAAAATTATACAGCTACTTATATGCAAAGCTGGAACGTGTGTGCCAATTTGCAAGTCAATCGAAGGATTTTTTCGGTCGCTATTGCGGTGCATACAAATTCTTCCCATAAGCCGTAAGGATAAGAAAAATTTTGGCGTGTCCCTGTACACGAACGACAAATGGAATACACACCTAACACTATACAGCTAATTCCGTTGGGCTCATGAATATGTGTACCAACTTGCAAGTCAATAGCGTTATTTTTGGGACTGCTATCGCGGTACATACAAATTCTTCCCATAGGCCGTAATGATAAGAAAAACTTTGGCGTGTCCCTGTGTACGAAGTAGAAATGGAATACATACCAAAAACTATACAGCTGATTTCGTGGGGCTCATGAACATGTGTACCAAATTTCAAGTCAGTAGCGTGATTTTTGCGGCCGCTATCGCACGACAGACAGACAGATGGACGGACGGACCGACGGAACCCAAAATCCTTTTGAGTCCGAAAACAGGGCCTCCATTGACGTTTCGGAAAAAATTGGAAGTCAATAGCTTGATTTTTGCGGTGGCTATCGCGGTACATACAGATTCTTCCCATAGGCCATAATGATCGAACTATTTGGCGTGACCCTGTACACGAACTACAAATGGAATGCACACCTAAAACTATACAGCTGATTCCGTTGGGCGCATGAGCATGTATACCAAATTGCAAGTCAATAGCGTGATTTTTGTGGCCGCTATCGCGGTACATACAAATTCCTCCCATTGACCGTAATGATAAGAAAAGCTTTGGCGTGTCCCTGTATACGAAGTAGAAATGGAATACATACCAAAAACTATTCAGCTAATTTCGTGGGGCTCATGAACATGTGTACCAAATTTCAAGTCAATAGCGCTATTTTTGCGGCCGCTATCGCGATACATACAAATTCCTCCCATTGGCCGTAATGATAAGAAAAACTTTGGCGTGTCTCTGTATACGAAGTAGAAATGGAATACATACCAAAAACTATACAGCTGATTTCGTGGGGCTCATGAACATGTGTACCAAATTTCAAGTCAATAGCGCTATTTTTGCGGCCGCTATCGCGCGACAGACAAACAAACAGACAGACAGACACAGCCCAAAACCGTTTTGAGTCTCAACAGAGGGCCTCCACTGACGTTTCGGCAATTAAAGGTATCACCAACAAAATAAATATACTAGCTATAACTAAATCACTGCTGGCCTATTAACGGCCCTCTTCACTTACCGTCTCCGGAAGTCCGAGGCAATGTTATTCTATGGGAAATTTTCTTTACAAATAACTTATTAACTAATACATATTTTTAAATTCTGTTTTCACATTCAGAAAATTTCCAACTGTTAAATTGATGGACCTTTTTTAAAAATGTATTTTTTTAATTTTTAATATTTTATTTTGAATTTGCAAGATGAAAAATTTCACATATTGAAAAATCGTATTTTGAAGCTTCAAAATAAATTATAAAAAAATAATTTTTTAAAAAAGGTCCGTCAATTTAACAGTTGGAAATTTTCAGAATAAGAAAACAGAATTTAAAAATATGTATTAGTTAATAAGTTATTTGCAAAGAAAATTTCCCATAGAATAACAGTGGCTTCGGCTTCCGGCGACGGTGAGTGAAGCGGGCCTTTAATGGGAAAATATAAAGGACCAATGAAGATTGCCGGCAGTAATATAATTTTTTATGTTTGCCACAGCTGGCCCACTGCAGGCTGCCAGCAATAACATAGAAAAATTATGTTTGCCACCAGGTAGTCCAACACTGGCCCACTAACAATTTCCAACCTAATGTCGGTTGCCAACAGTGGCCCATTACCTATTTTCATCATACTGCTAGCTGCCAGCAGCGATCCATTCACTGGCCCACTAACTTATTTTTAACTTACTACAGGCTGCCAACAGTGGATTGATTGAATATGGCCTACTGACGGCCGGCGTAACATATTCCCTGCGGCATCGTAACTTTTGCCACCGACGGCCCAGCTGCAGCTACTGTTGGCAACCAGCACTTGGCCTCGTGTTGGCCGTCATCTGTGGTTTTGCTAGGTTATTTAAAGAAAAGCCATAAGTTTATAATATTAAAAAGAATTAAAAAGTTAATTATTTTAAAAAATATTATATATATATATATATATATAGTGTTACAAAATTGTAAATAATCGTGTTTATTTTTGTATAAATCCTTTCAAAGAGGCTTAGTAAGTTGGTAATATGCTAATTTTATGCATTTCTAGTCGTGTTAGCGTTAAAATAGCCTAATTTTCCTTTAAAAACGCATTAAAAAGCTCCAATAAGTGAAATAATATATTTGACACCAAATTTGGCGTCTGTTTCCCTCCTTGGCGATTTTTTGGGTGGCCTTGGCGAGAAAATCCTTATTAGGGATATACGAAATAGGGAAGCTCTAATCTCATTGGCTGATGACATACGAGAATTTTCCAGAATAGTCTGTGTTCGATAGAAAAGTATAAAAGGAGTGTTTTATTCGCCAAGGCGGTCACTCTCAGATCTGTGTCAGTTTCGACAAATGCTTGCTTCCCATACAGCACAGAATGTTTCAGTTATGTTGCAAAAAGCTTACAATCTTTCAAAAACGTAACTCATTTAAGTATGCTCCCTGATACATTTCTGAAACATTTGCTCTTTTTGTTTTTCTATCTGTTAAGTGACTGTAACGTTTCTGTTACGTATCTGATTTTTTGTTACGATCGCGAACATTTCTACGCTTTTGAAACTAATACGAAAGCAATATGAACGTTTTTAAACGTTTCTGAAATGTTTATAATGTTTCAATGTTACATGATTGTTACGTTTCTGGAACATTTTGTGCTGTTAGTGTTTGCTTTGAGCCTCTTTGAATGAGGTTTGCTTTATGTGTTATTGCTAAACAGTTTGCACTGTAGTTTTGCTGTTAACGGCTGTTGTTTAAGCTGTGTTTACTGGTTGAATTGAAGCTGATACTTGGTTTATAGACCTGTATTTTTCTGGAACTTTCTGTGAATAAATCACTGAATTTTTGCAAGCTTCGCCTTTCATTCTCGGACAACTTACGAACCCCCAAGTACGCAACAACACACACACACATACACACACACACACACACACATATATATATATATATATATATATATATATATATTATAGCCTTTAATCATACTACAACAATATTTAATGATAAACAGAAAGAAAAAAGAAATATATATATAAATTCAGTAAAAAAAAAGTATTTAAGATACATACTCCATCAAGATTGAGAAAATTATTTATTAGTTTTATTTGTGATAAAATCTCTTTAAATAGTCGTATTTATTTTATTTATTTATTTTGTATCATATAAAATTAATAATTTTTGCTTTAATCACTATTTTCAATTGGAAGATTTTTTTAAAATGCTATAAAAATGTTTATTTTAATCCGCATTTTATGTTTTTGGTGTAAAGGTTAAATTTTTCTTCGTAGAAAAATTCAAATATTGCAGCGTTTCTTTATTTTTAACCAGCATTTTTTTTTTTTTTTTTTTTTTTTTTTTTACGCGGTATATTTTTTAACGAATATTTTCAAATTACATATTAACACGCTTTTATTAGCTTCACCTGCATGTATGCATGTTTGTATGTATGTTTGTAACCGCTCTGGGAGCAAACAAAAAATTTATATTGTAAAAAAAAGACTTTCCCTACGTGAACAGCGTGGCGTTGAGGTATAGCTCCACGCTACGAACCTAAAGGTCCAGCGTTCGATCCTAGTCAGGGAAGATTTTTTTTTTAATTCTAAATTATTTTAATTAAAGATTTAAATGAATGTAAATATTATGGTGTGTCACTCACACGATTTTCTCTTACCATGCATTTTAATACTAAGATAGATATTTTGTGATTTTTAGTTCACATTTCTATAAAAGCGTGTTCTTTAATTTTTTAAAACTATAATATTATTCTATCATTCTATTATCGAAAAGCTTTGATAAAAACCTTTATTTGAAAATTGTGGTAAGAAATAAATGAAGGAATAAAACACACGTAAAACCAAGTTAGAATAGTGCGACACCTAAAATGTATATTTTACATTAATAAAATATTTTTGAGGCATTGTGAAATGATAGGACTTTATTTGTACATTTCACATTCTTTAGGATAAGTTTTTACTTTACCCTGTAGTGTTGTTTAATTTTCGGCTGATTTAGATTAAAAATACTATAGCTAATCAAAATAAATAGCCTAAATTTAAATAATGTTATTTTATGGAATATTTACTAATATTGAAATGTAGATTGTTTTTAAGGTTAAAATGTGTATAATATTTTTAGATATAGATGAGGCCTGTTTTAACAAAATCCTGGATGAAATCTTTATATATTTATTTTCAAGATGAATTCGCAGTACGAAACATTTAATTTAAGAAAATATAACATCATACTGTAGATATTAAAAGCAATATATCAAAGATTAATTCATTACAGTCCTATACAGGCAGCCATAATTAAACTGACAGTGTTTACAGAGTTTTGTAGAGTGATCTAATTGCGCGAATTACGCCAAATTTTGTAGGATGATTTAACAAGGCGGAGAATGAAGGACTGCAGTAAAAACATATTAGTTCCACAATTCACCGCTAGCAGTGCCTGATTTAAGGCAGGGCATTAGGGGCATGTGCCCTGGGCCCTGACACTGAGGGGGCCTCCAAGAAATTTCATCATACATTAAAAAAAAAATACTTAAAATAAAAAATTTTCAAATTTTGCTGTAGCGATCGTTGTTTTTTGCTTTTTTCGTCAATGGATGAAGGTATTACTGCACTGTTATATAAATCAGTGCTATGATCTTTCAAGGAAACTATCAGTTCATTGAAAAAATTGCAATATTTCCGCTAAACGCAAATAAAGCTGCGTAAAACTGATATTGCATTCCAAACTTTTACAGACTAACTAAATCCGAGGCACGCGCCGATAAAATGAAAAGTGGAGAGAATTTTTAGACACGTGAATAAAAAATATGCGATTTTTTTTTTTTTTTTTATAATATTAAAGTCTGAGGAAAAGGGCCCATTGAACATGAGTGCCCTGGGCCTCCAACTGAGTAAATCGGTCCCTGACCGCTAGGGGAATATGTGTCGCTGTATAAAATAAATGAGAGCTCTAAAAAACGCAGAATCAATACTGAAATAAAATTATCTTTTATTTAGCACATTCAATTTAGGTTCAACGTGTCCACCGTTTTTGTAGACCACATATTGCATTCTGTGCACAGCATTCACAACAACAGAAAGTAACATGTCTGCAGGAATCTGCCGTAGAATTCGAAAAGCGCTTTAGGCTGATCCATTGGCAGATTATTTCCAGTAAGTCTCTTAACCGGTCAACAGATCAAACTTCCCAACGCTCGAAGTTACCGATCCAGTTGAAGCGACGACTGAACAAGTTCTCAGTAAGTGAAATTTCTGATAAAGAAACTTTATCACTGCTTATGTAATTGTTTCGCTTTTTTAAAAATTGTTTCCACATTAAACTTGAATTGAATTGTTAAATGTATACTAAATAAAAGGTAATTTTATTTCTATATTGATTCTGCGTTTTTTAGAACTCGCATTTCTTTTACACAACGCCACGTATTCCCCTAGCGGTGAATTCTGGAACTAATAATTTTTTAGTGCAATCCTTCGTCCACCGTCTTTAACCCTTTTACCGTGTCGAGTTTTTTAGCGTATCTGTTTAATAACTCATAAAATCAATACTAAGTGAAGAAGGAATAAAGCATATTAGTTTTTAAAATCAATGGATATTCAGTAATATTATGTTCTAGGAAAAAATATATTTTTCCAAAATTTGCCACATTAGCCTATTATTTCAACTACTAAGTGACGGAAAAAGCCGTTTGCAACGGTTAAAAGGTTAAAACCATTCGACAAAATTTGGCACCATTCGCACAATTACATCCCTTTACTGAAAACTGTAAACACTGTCAGTTTAATTATGGTCACCCTGTACTTGGTATGAAACAATCAAAAAAGCAATTCTAAAAAAAAAAAAAAAAAAAAAAAAAATGTTAATACCAGCAATACCGGTGCTATAAAAATATTCAAATAGAATTAAAAATATTGTAGCATATCAAAAACGTTTTCAAGTTTCTTTTAGAAGAAGTTTAAAAGAACAATAAATTCTAAACTTCTGACAGCAAGATTGGAAATATGAAACGTATTTATTCTCATTTATCAAATATAAACTTATTTTTATAACAGTTTTAAATTTCGCAAAGCAATATTCGTAAATAAATAATTTTCCGTACGTCATTTTATTCAAATCCATTTAAGGTAAAAGCACCAGTAGTGGACCTTGTACCAGTAGTGGACATTTTTAAATTTAAACTTCGAAAATAAGTTTTCTATTCTGTCTGAAGGTTCGGCCAATGCTCAGGAAGGAAGTTGTGGTCCATAACTTAATTCCTGAGCATTGGTCGAACCTACACACAGAATAGAAAGCTTAAATTTAGTGTAAAAAAAAAAAAATCCACTACTGGTACAGGGTCCACTACTGGTGCTTTTACCTTAATTTTCTAACAAGTATTTTCTAATATACACCACTATACACGGTAAAAAATGTTTAGAAATGTAATATATATTGTTGGTTTTTAAGTTTTTATTTTGAGATAAATTAGAAAATAATACCTGATTTAGTGAAAGTAAAAAAAAAAAAAAAAAAAAAAAAAAAAAATCCCTAAGTTTCACGTTATATTTCTATAAAACATCGATTATTAGAAATCATGATAAACAGTTTTTTAAATAATAATTCATTCACCTTCCAAATGTTTTGAAAGAAAATTTACTTTACGCTATGTTTCATTCACAATTTATTGCTTTATCTACGTTTTATTGCTACGTTTAAATCATTATGTTTATTATTAATATTAAATGTGATTTTTTAATTCAAATATTTATAGAAGAACTTGTTTTTACGTCAATATAATGAGCTAAGTCTGACTTAACAGCAATTGTCTGAAGAACAACATAAAAATTTGAAGCATGTTTCTGCTATTCTGCCATCAAAGTGTTTCACCATTTAATGTAATTATTTTAGAATTATTCTCTATGAAATTTGTATGATTTAGGCAATATCATGATAAGTTTCAATTGGGCAGTAAAATTACTTTAGTGAAAATTTTTAATGCATTTTCACTATTTTTTTTTTTTTTTATATTTACAATACAATAATATCTATAAACAAATAAAAAGATATTTTCTAAAACTCAGAATATTTTTTATACATTAAGTCCATTTACAAATATCTACTTTTAAATTACTTTCAATTCGATAAAATTATTTTACCCATAAATATTTTAATAATATGAATTCGTTTTTCAAAATGACGTTAACATATGCAACTTTCAACAGTAAAGTTACGATTAAAAACACCGAATTTTTAAATTCAACTGTATACATACTCCATATAGATGACAATATTTCCGTTTAGTTCTGACACGCAAATTACGCATTAATCTAAAATGTCCGATAGGAATATTACCTTTCATATCTATTTACAGTAAAATTTTTAATATATATGCTGGATAAATATAAGCAACCTACATAGTTTACTTTAAATGTCAACAACTGAAGCTTTCATAGAATCAGATATTCTTCATTGCATAAAATTTAAAATTAGTTTTCAAAATTCGTGTATGTCACATAATGAAAATAAGAGGATTTTTTTTTTTTTTTTTTTTTTTTGGGGGGGGGGGATAGGCATTTCTATAAATTTAAATATTAAACTAATTCTAAATATAACCCGTACGCATGTGTTATTGTTTAAAACAAGAGCATTCATTTAAATAAATAAATTACGTTCTGTCCTGAACATAAAAATGCAACTATTTTTTTCATTTTTTTTTCCCATATTGCATCTATAACATTCGTTTTAAAATACAGATTATGCAACTAAGAAAATAACGTAATTTTTTTGTTATTTTTTTTCCTATGTAAAAAAGTACACTTCATACGGTTCTGTTAAATAAATCCTTATCGAATCAAGTTTTAGACTGATTAAGAACATGATTCGACAAGGATTTATTTAACAAAACAGTATTAACGCTACTTTTTTATATAGGAATTTTTGTTAGTGTTCGGATACTTCTGTTACCGACTGTACAGCCGTTTCCAACAACATCACTATAGTTGAATTTTGGTTACCATTGAGTATACAGGAGTGTCCTATTTGTATAACAATCTGTGCCCCGTTGGACTCTAATATAGGCCAGTATAGGGAATCCGTACTCTACATCTATTAGTGCTGAATGATCTAAAACGTTCCATAGAAATACGATGTTTTATCACTATTTGTAGCAAAACTTCATCTATACTGTTTCTTTTCCTATTAGAGTCCAACGGGGGCACAGATTGTTATACAGATAGGACACTCCTGTATACTCAGTGGTAACCTAAATTCAACTACAGTGACCTTGGTGGAAACGGCTGTACAGTCGGTAAAAAAATTATCCGAACACTAACAAAAATTCCTATATAAAAAAAAGTGTACAGTTAATTCTGTTTTGTTAAATAAATTCTTGTCGAATCCTTTTCTTAGTCAGTCTTAGAATATGATTCGACAAGGATTTATTTAACAATACAGTGTTAAGTGTGCTTTTTTATATAGGAATTTTTGCTAGTGCTCGGATACTTTTGCTGCCGACTGTAGTAGATTCTTGTGCAGACAACAGACAGACAAACGTCATTAACCCTTAGGCCGGAACTTGTTTTCATCATACTTATCGGGAACATCGGTCTCACAGACCGCTTTTTGAAAAAAAAAGGTACTGAATGTATTTGCGAAATTTTGTGGCGATAAATTATGAATTCTTACAGCCATAAATTTACTTTCTCAATCATGACGCATCATAGGGACAACAGGGTATATTATATCGTTGATTGGATTTAATATCGCATTAATACTGCGGAATGGGTAAAAATGATAGCGACTGATAAAATATACCTTTCAAAGGGCAGATAACTCTTCAAATAAACACCATTTAATGACACACTTGTGAATGAATTGGCTCTGGAAGACTCCCTACAAATAACTTTTCATTGCTTTGAATGACTTACTACTTAAATATATCTGACGTCTGGAAAAAACTTTGAATAAATCATCGTAACAAAACTTTACCTAAAATACTTTCCAATCCAACTCGAAAACCAAAAACTCACCGAAAACCATAATTCAATTAGAAAATCACAATTTCCCTAAAACTCGTAACTACATGCGCAATTTTCTCCATCTCTCTCTAATTCGTCCTAATACCAACAAAACCAATCGAACTTAAACTTTCTGCTCTTTACAACTTTAACGTAATTAAGGCCCCTGACCCTGACAGTATAGATTTCAGGATCCTTAGACACTCCTTCGATACACTCATATACATTTTCCACACATGGACAAACTTATGCCTTAAACTACAATCTTTTCCAGAAATTCTCAAAAGGGGTGAAGTGATGTACTTTCTGAAGCAAGGGAAGCTTCCCTCCGAATCCTCCTCCTATCGTCCGATCGGTCTGCTCCCAACAATAGGCAAATTACTAGAAAAGCTCATTGTCAATAGATTAAAATTTTACCTAGAATCCAATAATCTTCTCCACCCGAACCATTTTGGGTTCAGAGAGAGCAGATCACGTGAACTCGCTTTGCAACATGTTTTAAGCTCCTGCGCCCTTAACTTTCAGTCTGGAAAGTACACCACTCTTATTTCACTTGACATTAAAGGGACTTTCGACAACATCGAATAACCACGCATCCTACACACTCTACAAACACTTAACAGCCCAGGAAATCTTGCGGGAGTCATTAGCTCCTACCTCTCCTACAGGAAAATATTGATTAACTGGGGCCCTAACTACGGTGTTTTTCCACAATCTAAGGGCTGCCCCAGGGATCGTGCCTAGGCCTGATCCTCTTTAACTTGGCCAACAAAATTCTTCTAAATATGAACTCAGAGGGTTTTAAAACCTTCGCATATGCTGATGACTTCTCTGTGATTCTCTCGGGTTTAACGAGAAAAGATCTGGAGCAACAGGCCCATGCTGCCCTCTCCCTCTTCAGCTCCTTATTAATAGAATTAGATCTAACACTCTCACCCTCGAAAACGCAAGCACTAACCTTCTCCTTCCCAAGACTTAAACGGAACCCAGTGATGAGGATTGATGGCGTCAGTGTCCGTCATGTTTCACATATAAAAATATTGGGAATCTCAATAGATAAAAACCTAAACTGGCTGGCACGTATACAAGACCTAAAGATAAAAACTTCTAAAATCTTTCACAATTCAGAAAAAATGGCAGGGAAGAGGTGGGGTATTTCCACCTTCTTCCAAAAAACCTGGTATAAAATAGTAGTAGAAAAGATCCTAACCTACGGCGCTGGCATTTTGGAGGGGGCAACCTCACCAAAGCAGCATCGAATAAACTTAACTCAATACAGAGAATGTTTTTGGTCCAAATTTCTAGAGGTTACAAAACAATCTCTACTGATGCCCTCACAGTCATCACTGGTACTTCACATGCTTACCTCCAATTAAAATACAACTTTAACAAAACTAACGTCCTGCAATTAAATAATTCCATTTTGACAGACACTCTCTTCCTGAATATTCATGTCCAACAGCTTTCTAACAGCTGACAAATACACCCAGCACAGGATGCTGCTTCCCTTTTCATAAATTACTCAAAAATCAGCATCTCCCCGTCTGCTCAACTAGCAATCTACACAGATGGCTCCAAAACCGACCATGGAGTGGCAGCTGCGCTCTGCGTTTTAAACAATAACAAAGTTCTCCATCCTGAGTTCTTTGTCAGAATTCTTTGTCATCCTGAAGGCAGGTGAGTGGTCAGAAAAAACTCTCCAGACTACAATGAAATTTCAATCTTCAGTGACAGCCTCTCGAGCCTGCAGGCCATAGCTCGCCACAAGAGCAGACACCCACAAGTAATTGAAATTAAAATAAAGCTCTCAAAATTAAAAACTAAAATCTCATCTCCCTGGCTCACGTTACTGACCATAAGGGGTCGTCGGAAATGAACTAGCAGACACTCTTGCAAAATCAGCAACAGAATCTAGTGACATAGCCTATTAAAACCCAGCTCCCCTTTCCTACATAAAATATCACCTAAATCAAAATTTAATTAAGGACTGGCAGAATCTCTGGAGTGTTTCTCCAAAAGGGAGATACACTCACAAGCCAATACCAAATGTCTCACTCAATATTTGGGACTTCTCTCCGGAAATATCTGCCTTTCTGTTCAGGTCATGACCCCTTCCCCAAATACCTTCACAGATTTCATTGCGGACAATCGCCCTTATGCTCATGCGGAGACGAGGGGACTGCACAACATTACTACTTTCACTGTCAACTTGCAATACCTTACCATTTAAGGAACCCTTGACCAGCAACTTGGCTTAATAATATAATAACTAGAAAGCCCCTAAGGCTCAAATTAAAGCGCATCTATGTCTTCCTTCAAGATTTTTCAAACTCAACAAACTAAATTCTTTCTCTACCTTTCTTTAATTTTTCATCCTCTCCTACATGGCGAATACTGGTCATGTCTAATGCTACAGCAGCATTCCACGGAAGTGCTCTCGGGAAGCAATCATCCAGCGCATGATGTTGCTATTAACCAACATTGTTCATAGGGTGTTTGGGCTTTATATAAAGAATGAGTGGACTTTGTATAAAGACTGTGTGAAATTAGTATATTACCTGAATGAAGTTTGTAAATAGACTACCACTCGGCTCCGGTCCTCTTCAATTTCATGCAACTTCGTCGCCTTTTTTCGCGGGAGAGGTCTGCTCTGGCGACCATTGTAATTTTTTTTTTGCTTATGCAATAAACAACGGGAGAGGCTTAACCTTTGGAGACTAGATCTCCACAGTGGCTTTGGAACCCTCCTCTAAAGGTTAAAAACGCTCAAAACCGCTGCATAGTGGTGAGCGGGCTCCTTCTGTCTAAGAATCTTAGAATCTTAGAACCCCCAAGGGTATACTGACCAAACGTCCCCATTTTCTGGGGACAAATGGGGACGCCCTTTTTTTTGAAGGCATTTTTCTAAGTTTTAAAAAATTGTAGAAACTAAATTATTAATCAGTAACGCTTTACTTTTAGTCCTTATTTAGTAAAAATGAAAAAATGCATCCATAATTTGATAATTGTAGCAGTTTTTTATGCATCTCTATTATAAAGGCACTTTGATCTGGTCAGCCTACCCAAGGGTAGCTTCCCTTTGTTGAATGGGTTTTACGTTGCACTAGTGCCAGGCCGTGAACAATTGGCGAGGGTTCGGAGCTGAATCCTAAGGGTTGTTCTGAGACATGCCATCCTCTACAGGTTGAGAGCATTTGACGTCGCACTAGTGCTTCAGTTAGATACCCTTGTAATCTAGGACATTAATCGCGAAACGTACCGGTACTCTGTTCTAGGAATATGCATTTGCAAGTCCCTACACTAAGCCTAACATTTAGCGGTCTCAGAGACCGATTTTCTGGTATAAAGGTTAATAAGGTGATAAAGATACAAAAGATTAAATGGTTGAGAGAATTTTACGTCGCACTATAGCTTAAAAGTGGATTAAAGGGTTTGACTTCACACTAGAACTACAAAGTAATTCAGAGGGTTTAACGTAGCAAGTATGTTGAGTCGAACAACTATGTAGCTCCATTGCGCCGTTAAACATTCTAAACTACATTGTAGCTCTAATGTGACGTTGAACCCTCTAAACAAATTTGAAGCTTTAGTGAGGCGTTAAACTTTCTAAACCTTCACCTGAACCGTCTTGCGACACAAACCCGTTCAAGAACTTTGTAGCTAAAAACGACGTTAAAACATCTCAAAAACCTTTGCAGCTTTCGTGCACTCAAATTTCACATCTCAAATCTCATACAACTTCAAATCCTCTTACCCATTTTGTTGCTGTATGAGACGTTAAACGCTCCCAACTATCACCTCTATTTCTGTAGTGACGTTAAACCCTCTAAAAATTCCCCTGATTCTTATTAAGTCATTAGAACCTATCAAACAGTCTCCAGCTGCATTTCCACTTCATGCTTTCTCAAAAATATTGTAGCTCTAAAGCGAAGTTAAATGCTCTCGACCGTCACATCAAGCTTTAATGTGACGTTAAACCCTCTAAAAAAATCACCTCAGCACTCTTGCGACGTTAAACTCTGACAAGTACATTGTAGCTTCAGTGCGACTTTACACCACATCAGAGATTTTGTAGCTTTAATACAATGTTAAACGGGCTCAATCGTCACGTCGACCTCTTCCGACGTTAAAACATCTGAGGATCTTTATAATTCAATTATGACTTTAAGTAATTAGTAGGCTGACCAGATCAAAGTACCTTTGTAATAGAGAAGCATAAAAAACTGCTACAATTATCAAAGTATGGATGCATTTTTTCATTCCTAATAAATAAGGACTAAAAATAAAGTGTTACTGATTAATAATTTAGTTTCTACAATTTTTTAAAACTTAGAAAAATACCTTCAAAAAAAGGGCGTCTCTATTTGTCCACAGAAAATGGGGACGTTTGGTCAGTATAGCAATTAGGCCCTCTCAACCACTTTATAGCTCTAATGCGCCGTTTAAACCTCTCAACCTTCACCTCTAAACCCGAGATCTCTTGCAAAATTACAGCCTCTCAAATATAATGTAGCTCTAAGCGATGTTAAACACTCTCAACCGCCACATAAACCTTCAAAGAAACAGTCGCATAAAAGCTCTTGCCAACGCTTTGGGCTCTTGCGAAATCGTATCAAAAATATTGTAGATCCTGTGCGACGTTAAATATTCTAACTTGATCTCAACAATTTTGTGGCTTTTATTCCACGTTTAACATTTTTAACCTGCACATCAAACATTACAATGCAAACCAATTCACCTACTTTGTAACTCTAGTAAGACGTTAGATCCTCTAATCAAATTTGTTGCTCTAATGTGACGTTAATTTATTTTAAACTTCACCTCCCTCTTGCGACGCAAACCGTCTAAACATCTTTACAGCTCTAAAATGACTTTAAATAGTCTTAATAGTTTTGTAACCCTTCTGTGACGTTAAAACTTTGACCTGAAACTTCTTGCGACATATGCTCTCTTAAGTACATTATAATTCTAGTGCGACATTAAATATTCTTAAAAGTCCTGTAACCCTTAAGTAACGTTAAAATCTCTCAATCTTAACCACAATCCTGTTGCGACACAAACCAAAATAATTTTTATCCCTATAGCGATATTAAACCCTCTGAAAAGCTTTGTAGCTCTAAAGCAACGTTAAACATTTTAAACGGATTTGTAGACCTACTGTGATATTAAATTCTCTCAACTTCGACTTCAACCCTCTTGCGACGCAAAACTTTTCAGCCACATTTTACCTCTATTGCAATCTTAAAAACTTTCAACCATTTTATAGCTCTACTGCGACGTTAACACGCTTAATGTCACATCAACCCTCTTGCAATGTTAAATCACCTGAATAACTTTGCTACGCAACGACGTTGATAAACTAACGACGTTGATAAACTAACGACGATATACGACGTTGATAAACTAAACAAGTTGTAGTTCTGATATGAAATTAAATTCTCCGAACCTTCTTGTATCTCTAATGCAACATTACATTGCTCAACCGCTTTGTAATTCTTCGACGTTAGACGTTGTTAACCTTCACCCCTAAACTAAATTTTTAAATGATATTAAACCCTCTCAACCTACATCTATACTGTAAACTCATCATTTTCGTATCTCAAACACTCTAAACTGTTTGTGACTCTAGTTTGAAAACAAATCTTTGAAACACGTTGTAGCTCTATAATGACGTTAAAATCTCTCAATTTTACCCCAACTCTGTAATCACATTAAATATTCTGAACAATTTCTAGCCCTAGTGCGACAATTCTCTCAACCTTCACTTCACGTCAATCATAACCTCATCCCTCTTGCAGTATAAAAAAAAAAAAAAAAAAAAAAAAAAAACTGTTTGTAGTTCTAGAGAGTGATGTTAAAAAATCTCACTCAATTTGCAAGTCCAGTGCGACGTTAATCTCCTAAGTGACCAAATGTTCCCATTTTCTGGGACAGCCTTTATTTTGAAGGCATTTTTGTACGTATTAAAAAATATTAGAAAGTAAATTAAGTATCGTTTATTTTTTTATTTTTAGTCCTTATTTACTAAGAATGAAAAAATGTATCAAAAATTGGATAATTATAGCATTTATTCACGCTTCTTCTATAAAAGCACTCTGATCTGGTCACAATAGCTTCATGCGACGTAAAACCTATCAACCATTTTGTAGCTCTAAAAACGACAAACGCTCTGAACCATGACCAAAACCCTCTTGAGACGCAAATACTCTCATACATTTTGTACTCTAGTTTGACGTTAACACGTTCACGCCGGCGCATTTTATTTACATATATAGGAGATGATTCTTCTGAGTAAATTTCTAAAACAGAGCTACCTGTGTATTTGTCGAAATGTCCAAGCGAAAGTGTCCTGTTCTTGCAACCCCACATTTTACATGCTTTATCGGTCTATGATGAAGCACTACGGTGACAAGTTGAGTTGAGTGGGTTTTCCATCGTACTATGTAATACACTATAGCAACCCATAGTGACACAAAAATTTTATTACTTTATTTGGGTTTCTGTAATCATTTGTTTTCCAAGAGAACAAATTTTGGTCTTAATGAAGTTGAGTGCGTTTTACTTTTATGTTGAATTAGACCTACGCAAAGAGCAATTGGCGATACTCTGAGATTCAATCCTTTGTTTTTATTGATTGATTTCGTAAAAATATTTGTCTTTGAAGCAATTCAATAGCAAACTTTTTCGGAGCAAACCTTTCCAATGTTTTCTTTTATTTATTTATTTATTTATTTTTCATAATTTTTTTATCCTCGGGTGGCTAGTGCAAGTAAAATACGTCATGATCTTAATGTCATCCATGTTCTTGTCCAAAATAAACACTCTGCGGCGTCACTGAGGCAGGGCAGCCATCCCTTCACCTCCGTGGATGATCAAAATTGGGATTTAATGTCCCGGACCACTATTAGGGGTCGGTTCCAGAAAGTCGCCAAGTGCTTGGGTGACTATATGTCCTCAAAATTGTAACACAGCCTCTATTTTGAAAAAAAAATTAAAATTTTGAAAAATTGTAGTAAAGAAAATAACTTATTATAAATTTTACTGATTTGGTCCACAATAATTTAATATAAGAAATATCTTCTTAAATGTGTAATTATAATAGTTTTTAACAATATATATTTGTAAAGGTATTCTAATATGGTCAACCAGCCGATCACCCATAATGTAGGACTAATGCTACATAAAATCTTCTCATCCGAACATTGTTTTTGGCGAGTAGGAAAATATCGCCAAACGTAAATCAACGATTTAAACAATCACAACCGTCACCTCAATATTCACATCACACCTCTTGCAACCAAAACCATCTAAGCAATTTTGTACCTCTAGTGCAAAGCTCAATCCCCTCAACGTTGTTCTGAACCTTCACATCAAACCTCTTTCGATACAAATCCTCTCAAATTCACCTCAACACACTTGGTAATGTTAACTATTCTCAAGCGATTTATAGCTATTTGGTCTCGTTAAACACGTTTAACAACGAGAGAGTCTTCCCTTCCGTGGAGGATCAAAATTATGATGACATGTCTTCAGACCACCTCTACGCGTGAGTCCCAGACCGTCGCCAATTGCCCATCTACGCATTATTACTGCGACATAAAACCCAACCAACAAACCACTCTATTTGTAGCTCTAAGCGACGTTAAGCCCTGTACACTACCCTCAAACCTCTTGCAGTAGTAAAGTCATCTCTTTGTAATCCTAATACAATTTCTTAAACGCTTTGAAACCCTTGAAGACGTTAAATCTTCTAAAAAAGTTTTTGTTCTAATGCGACGTTCAACACTCTACATTGTGACCTAAACTTTCTTTCGATATTTAATCCTCTTAACCTCTTTATAGTCGTAGTGCGACATTAAAAAGACTCAACTCATTTGTAGTTCTAATGCATTGTTTACTTCTCTAAACAGTAATTTAAACACTCTTGCACCGTTAATTTTTCTCTTTGAAGTTGTAATGAGACGTGAAACCTTCTCAACTATTTTGTAGCTCCAGCGGAGACATTAAAATTTTCATAGCTTCAAAATAGGTTTGTAGACCCTAGTGCTACAAACCCTCGCAACCTTCATTTCAACCTTCACATCAACGCTCTTGTGACGTTGAATCCTCTAAAATATTTTACAGCTCTAAAGCGACGTAACATACCTTCAACTAAGTTGTAGCTCTAAAGCGACGTTAACCCTCTCGTATCACTTTAATGCTCTAGCGGCGATAAAGCCCGTATTCGTAGCTCTGTGCGACGTTATATCATCTCAATGACCTTTGTACCCTTTATGTACATTTACTAGATCAGAGTACCTTTATAATAGAGAAGCGTTAAAAATTGCTACAGTTATCCAATTATGGACTTAATTTTTCATTCCTAATAAATAAGGACTCAAAATAAAATATCAATGATAAATAATTTACTTTCTGTGTTTTTTTTTAATCTTAGAAAAATGCCTTGAAAATAAAGGCTGTCCCCAGAAATTAGGAACATTTGGTAATCTTATTTTTATGAGAAAATAAACGCTCAAAAGTACTCTGTAGCTTTAGTACAACGTTAAAATATCTCAACAAAATTGTAGCTCTAATGCGACTTTAAACACCCTAAACTGTCACATCAACCATTTAACCAGAATGACGTTAATCCGCCTGTTCCATATTTACCTCTCTTGTAACTTCAAACACTGTCATCAACTTTCTAGAGACATTAAACATTCTCACTCTGTATCTCTAATGCGAGTCGAAATCTGAAATAATTTCTAGAACCTGTGTGACGTTAAAAGTTTTCAACAAATTTAAAGCTCTAGTGCGACGTTAAACCCTCTCAATCTTCACCTCAACTCTGCTACAAGACAAGCCCTCTGAACTACTATGTAGCTGTAGTCTGACGTTAACATTCTCACCTTTTAATAACTCTTATATGACGTTAGCCCTCTCAAGTACATTGTAGCTTTAGAACGACGAGCAGCTCTCTAAACCTTCAAAACAGTTAGCAACTCAACCCTCTTTCGACGTCAAATCCTTTTAATCACTTTCTAGAGCTAGTGCGATTTTAAATTCTTCCAACCCTCACATCAACCGTCTCATTTTACAACGTTAATTACATCTGTCTTTAGCTCTCTGCGACGTAAGGCGATCTCATTTTGTCGCTCTATCCCTTTTATCGTTCCAAACGGCCTTATCTCTTATTTATTAATTGAAATAAAAAGCTATCGTGAAAATATTTTGTAACATGTGTTAGAATCAGAGTCGGCAGCAAAAGTATCCGAGCACTAGCAAAAATTCCTATATAAAAAAAGTGCACTTAGTACTGTTTTCGAATCATGTTCTTAGTCATTCGAAGAACAGGATTTTATAAATTTTTAAACTAATATACTTTTAAACAGCTACACGCCTAATGAGGTACAGCTAATAAAAAATTTCTCACTACCGTTGTTGCTCAAATGCGACCTGTCAAACCCTCTGAACTAGAGCGATCCTTTACTTGAAACTTCATCGGACATCACTTTGGAACTCTAAAGAACGTTAACCCCACTGAACATTAACCTCAACACTATTGCGACGAAAACTCTCTGAACTACATTGTAGCTCTGGTGCGATGTGAAATGATCTCAACTGTCTCATCAACATTCACATCAAACTTCGTACGGCGCGAAAAGTTTCGACCAGTTTGTAGCTCGACTGCGACGTTTAAACTTTTCAACTTTCATCTGAACTTTCGCATCAAACCTTTTACGTTTCAAACCTCTCAACTCACCGGAACACTTTAGCGACGTTAAATCCTCTAATCCACTTTGTAGCTTTCTTACGAAATTAAACATTACAAAAAAAAATTTGTAGTTCTAATGAGACAGGGGGTTAACCCAGGAATATGCTGGGTTATCTCAAAGTCGGTATTTTCCACGAAAAATATTGAGTAGTGATAGAAGTAGAGTACGGATTCCCTATACTAGCTATGGAGAAAAATTCAGCGCACACCACTGCGATTTTTTCGCTAACGAACAAAAAGGTTACTAGTTCAGGTTCTAATCTAATATGTAGTCAACGACGCAAAATCAATTATTTAACACGCTAGTTAACCCTCTTTTTTCAATACTTCGAAATTGGTGGGTTAACACTGGTGTTACATGAGCATGTACAGTCGGTAACAGAAGTGTCCGAATACTAGCAAAATTCCTATATAAAAAAATACACTTAATACAGTTTTGTTAAATAAATCCTTGTCGAATCCTGTTCTTAGACTGAAAAGAATGTGATTCGACAGGGATTTATTTAACAAAACAGTATTAAGTGTATCTTTTTTATATAGGAGTTTTTGCTATTGTTCGGATACTTTTGTTACCGACTGTAGCTACAGTGAAAAAGCATTGTTTACAATTTTTAATGCACTGCTTTTTTATTGACTAATCAGCGAGACTTAAAATTTCTCTAGATAACTCTGGGGTTCTTTAATCCATGGTTGGTGAATACGAAAACTTGCTACCCCTGTGTTAAGGGAGTGTTAACACTAACAGAAGTATTTCGTGAATTATGGGTTAAAACTCATTTCGTGAATAAGGGCGACAAATTTCTCAAAACACTGTGGCTCTATTGAGGCTACAAACGCTCTAAAACAACAGATCAAACCTTTTGCGAAGTTAAATCCTTTCAATTACATTTTAGTGGTAGTGGATTTAACCACTTTGCATCTTTAGCACCACGTTAAAACATCTTAACATTTTTTTTAGTAGTGTGATGCTAAACCAATTTGTATGTCTAGTGCAAAGTTGAACACTTTCAATCGTTTTATAGCTTTAATGTAGGCTGACCGGATCAGAGTACCTTTATAATAGAGAAGTGTTAAAAATTGCTACAGTTATCTAATTACGGATTATTATTATTATTAGTTTTCATTCTTAATAAGTAAGGACTCTAAATAAAATATCAATGAAAAATAATCTACTTTCTGTGTTTTATTAAAACTTAACTCCCCAGAAAAGGGGGGCATTTAGTCAACTTACACCCTTGTGCAAATTAATTGAAACAAACCATTTTTTCCATTAATTTTAAAATCCTTCTTATTATTCTTCAACAATCATACTAAAATACGTTAAAGTATGGGTGGTATGAATAAATTCTTTGTCTAAGAACACTTTTACACCAAAGATAGGGGTTCTGAGAGCGCATGAGCAGGAATTTCCGTAGATGAAAGCTCCAACTGTGATTACATGAGTTAAGAGTTCACTGTCGTTAGAGATGAATATGACGTTACGAAAGCGTACAAGGAATGTTACTCTCTCCGAACATACGTGAAAGACTCATAGAGACATTTCGAAGATAATTGTCACTAGTATTGCAACTGTGAGCCGTATCATAAAACAAAATAAAGAAACAGGATCCATATCTCCAAATAGGAGAGGGAAATGTGGCTAAAAACAGAAAACAAAGCCAAGAGATGACTCTTTTGTACTTACACAAAGTAAAAAATTCCCTCGAAAGAGTAATGCTGCACTTAATAAAGATTTAAAAGAGAATGGAATAAATATTAGCTCATCTACTGTTCGGAAGCGTCTTCTTGTAGCCTACTGGCCTATGAAGAAACAGCTTCTCACCCAACCAGTGAAGAAAAAGCACTACTTGTGGGCGTTAAAATATCAGAATTGGGCAATTTAAAATTGGAAGAAAGTGATATTTAGCGATGAAAGCTATTTTTCGTCCAAGGAAAACGAACTCAACACGTGCAGAGATTGCCAGGCGAAAGAATTCGAAATTGCCACATTAACCAATTTATTAAACACCCCGAAAAGAAGATGTTTTGGTTACAATGGGGTTGGTTCTTTGCATCCTGTGGACGGTACGATGCGTTCTGAGCAATATAGTACTATTTCGGATAAAAAGGTTTTTCCAGAGTTGGAAAAATTATGCCCTGATGGAACAGGGATTTTTAAGCAGGATTTAGCCCAGTGTCATACGTCCAAAATTGTCAAGAAATTCATGTCTGAGAACCAAATTGAGACGTTGGAATGGCCTGAGATCTCTCCTGATATCCACCCAATGGAGAATCTCTGGGCTATATGCAAGAATCGCCTATTAAATATGGACTGTACAACTATGGAGAAGCAATCACGACGCTAATTCATGTGTTTTAGAAGGACACAAATATTATAAATGATTGTAATAAATTGGTAGAATCCTTGATGAATCGTGATCAAATGTTCATTAACAGTCGTGGGCATCATATTATGCATTAAAAATGATTGATTTTGTATAAATTTCAATAAAAATAGCATTAAGTTTTCTCAAATTTCGAGTTTGTTTCAATTAATTTCCACAAGGGTGTACTTTAATGTGACATTAAATCATTTCGCTCATCACAACCCATTTGGGACGTTAAAGCGTTTTCTTTTTGGCTTAGAGTGAAATTAAACACTCTAAATTATTTTGTTGCTCTACTACGACGTTAAACGCTCTAAACTGTCACCTCAATCTGGCAGCGACGTGAAATCCTCTGAAACACTTGGTAGCTTTAGTGCGACGTTAAATTCTTTCAAGTTTGACATCAGCTGGCATCTCAACAATCTTGCAACGTTAAAAACATCTGTAATTTTAGAGCGTCATTAAGCCATCTTGCAAAATTTGTAGTTCTAATGCGACGTTAAACACTCATAATCTAACCTCAACTTTCTGAACCTTTATGCGGCATGAAACTTTCTAAACCATTCTGTAGCTCTCTCAAACTAGACCTAAATTTTTTGCGACACAAACCCTCTCACGCATATTTTAGCTGTAGTGCGACAATAAAAAATCTAAACCAACATGTAAAAATTCCATTCAACGCTCTAGCGAAATAAACCTTCTTAACTATTTTATACCTCTATAACGACGTTTAACCTTCTCATCTTCCATCTTAATATTCACAGTCGATCGGTAGGTAGGTAGGTTGGTTGAGTTTAACGTCACACTAGTACTTTACTGCGCAATATTAGTTGGTGATGGTGTGGGACTCACTATTAGTGATGGTCCGGAGACATGACATCACAATTTTGATATTCCACGAAGGGGACCATCGACGAGATATTAGAGTAGACCCCGGACTAGTAACCTTTTTGCTTTCGAACATCACATCTTCACCATACCACCAATTCATTCGCTAAACTGACTTTTCTACCGCCAAATCGACATCCTACTTCCTCCATGGTAAGTTTCCTTCACCTTCGTTATCACTGTTATATATTTCTATTGGGTGTAATTTAAACGTAAACCACAACCAACACTAGCTGAAATTGAAAGCAAGTAATCTAATCCTTGTTATTGAATAAAAGCTGTTCAGTTTGACTTTTTTTTTTTTTTTTTTTTTTTTTTGACATTTGGTGGAAAGAGGAACAAGCCATTTAAAACATGCAAAATCCCAATAACCAGTTGCGAAGAAAGCGATTATCACCAAAAGATGGCGCAAAAACCGCAGCAATGTTCCGGGAATTTTCCTACATAGCCAGTATAGGGAATTCGTACTTAACCCCTTAAAGCACGACTGTTTTTTGAAAAACTGGTAAAATGGGATTGAGTTTTTTTTTTTTTTTTTTTTTTTTTTTTTTTTTTTTTTTCTGACAAAAAATTCCTAACAATTTTTAACTAATCATCCAAATGCACCACGTGGTTTACACAAAATAAATGCTGCATAATGGTGCAATCTATGATAAATAAGTTTAATTGCCGAAACGTCAGTGGAGGCCCTCTGTTGAGACTCAAAACGGTTTTGGGCTGTGTCTGTCTGTCTGTCTGTCGCGCGATAGCGGCCGCAAAAATAGCGCTATTGGCTTGAAATTTGGTACACATGTTCATGAGCCCCACGAAATCAGCTGTATAGTTTTTGGTATGTATTCCATTTGTAGTTCGTATACAGGGACACGCCAAAGTTTTTCTTATCGTTACGGCCTATGGGAGGAATTTGTATGTATCGCGATAGCGGCCGCAAAAATAGCGCTATTGGCTTGAAATTTGGTACACATGTTCATGAGCCTCACGAAATCAGCTGTATAGTTTTTGGTATGTATTCCATTTGCAGTTCGTATACAGGGACACGCCAAAGTTTTTCTTATCGTTACGGCCTATGGGAGGAATTTGTATGTATCGCGATAGCGGCCGCAAAAACAGCGCTATTGGCTTGAAATTTGGTACACATGTTTATGAGCCCCATCAGCTGTATAGTTTTTGGTATGTATTCCATTTGTAGTTCGTATACAGGGACACACCAAAGTTTTTCTTATCATTACGGCCTATGGGAGGAATTTGTATGTATCGCGGTAGCGGCCGCAAAAAAAGCGCTATTGCCTTGAAATTTGGTACACATGTTCATAAGCCCCATGAAATCAGCTGTAAAGTTTTTGGTATGTATTCCATTTGTAGTTCGTATACAGGGACACGCCAAAGTTATTCTTATCATAACGGCCTAAGGGAGGAATTTGTATGTATTGCGATAGCGGCCACAAAAATCACGCTATTGACTTACAATTTGGTACACATATTCATGAGCCCAACGGAATTAGCTGTATAGTTTTAGGTGTGTAGTCCATTTATAGTTCGTGTACAGGGACACGCCAAAATCATTCTATCATTACGGCCTATGGGAAGAATCTGTATGTACCGCGATAGCCACCGCAAAAATCAAGCTAATGACTTCCAATTTTTCCCGAAACGTCAGTGGAGGGCCTCTGTTGAGACTCAAAAGGATTTTGTGTTCCGTCTGTCCGTCTGTCTGTCTGTCTGTCGTGCGATAGCGGCCGCAAATATCACGCTATTGACTTGAAATTTGGTACACATGTTCATGATCCCCACGAAATTAGCTGTATAGTTTTTGGTATGTATTCCATTTAAAGTTCGTATACAGGGACACGCCAAAGTTTTCTTGTCATTACGGCCTAAGGGAGGAATTTGTATGTATCGTGATAGCGGCCAGAAAAATCACGCTATTGACTTGCAATTTGGTACACATATTCATGAGCCCGACGGAATTTGCTGTATAGTTTTAGGTGTGTATTCCATTTGTAGTTCGTGTACAGGGACACGCCAAAGTTTTTCTATCATTACGGCCTATGGGAAGAATCTGTATGTACCGCGATAGCCACCGCAAAAATCAAGCTATTGACTTCCAATTTTTGCCGAAACGTCAGTGGACGCCCTCTGTTGAAACTCAAAAGGACTTTGTGTTCCGTCTGTCCGTCTGTCTGTCTGTCATGCGATAGCGGCCGCAAATATCACGCTATTGACTTGAAATTTGGTACACATGTTCATGATTCCCACGAAATTAGCTGTATAGTTTTTGGTGTGCATTCCATTTGCAGTTTGTGTACAGGGACACGCCAAAGTTTTTTTTTTTTATCATTACGGCCTATAGGAAGAATTTGTATGTACCGCAATAGCGGCAGCAAAAATTCTCCGATTGACTTGCAAATTGACACATATATTCAGGCTCGGTTTAGAAATAGCTATTTATTTTTTTAGGTCTATACTTTTTATGGATTGTATACAGGGACACGCCAAAATACTTTACATTACGGCGTATGAGGGGAATTGCGTTTAAACGCATTTTAACATGTTTACTTTGCAATCAAGAAAATTAAACTAGCGTACGTGAGTAAGATGTTTAAACTTATGTTGTTTGAAGGAAATATGTGCTCTTAAGCTTTCTAATTAATATACAGGACCTTTCAAAAGTGTTCTGACAATGTCACTTAGTCATCCAAACGATGTTAAATTTGGAACAATTATTAATTTCAAACGCAAAGTAAGCTGAATAGTTTTTACTGGTGTATACAATGTTTATGGTTTGTTTACAGAGACACGTAAAAGAATTTCGTAGCATTAGAGCCTATGGACAAACTTTTATTTAAGCGCGCACTTTAATGCGTTTATGCTGAATTGAATTTTATAAAATTAACATACATTATAAAGATGCTTAAAAGTATGTTTACTTTTAAAAAAGGTTATGTATAGATTAAATAATTCCGAGTATGTACTGTAATCATCCAAATGATATCAAATTATTTTGAAAAATTAATGAGTTATAATTAATTAGGTTAATTCTTATTATTGGCGTTTATAATGACTGTGGCTACTTTTCCGCGATACATAAAATAATTTCGTACTATTACGGTCTATAGTCGATATTTCTTAAAAGTTTATTTTAACATGGTTACACCCCATCAAATATAATGAAAATTTATTAGAATTTTAAAAGCATGTTTTCCTGTTAATAATTGTGGGCATAGAATTGGAATTTAGTTTAAAGGTTACGCAAAATATTTCCGATATTCTATGTATTTTTTTTTTTGTATGAAATTTGGTATTTATGAATTTCAGGGAAATAAAACAAGACCGTCGTTTATTAAGAATACATATTTTTGCGTACTTGGGGTCCTTAAGTTGTCCGAGAATGAAAGGCAAAACTTGCAAAAATTCAGTGATGTATTCACAGAAATTTCCAGAAAAATACAGGTCTATAAACCAAATATCAGCTTCAATTCAACCAGTAAACACAGCTTATATAGCAGCCGTTAACAACAAAACAACAGTACAAACTGTTTAGCAATAACACATAAAGAAAGTCTCATCTAAAGAGGCTCAAAGCAAAGCAAGCATTTGACGAAACTGACACAGATCTGAGACTGACCGCCTTGGCGAAAAAATGCTCCTTTTATACTTTTCTATCGAACACAGACTGTTCTGGAAAATTCTCGTATCTCAATGAGATTAGAGCTTCCATATTTGGTATATCCCTATTAAGGATTTTATCCCGAAGGTCGCCAAAAAAAATCGCCGTGGAGGGAAACAGTCGCCAAATTTGGCGCCAAATCCATTCCTTCCCTTATTGGAGCTTTTTTAAAGGGAAAATTAGGCTATTTTAACGCTAAAACGACTAGAAATGCAGAAAGTTAGCATTTTATTAACTTTACTAAACCTCTTTGAAAGAATTGATACAAAAATAAATGCGATTATTTACAATTCCGTAACACTTTATAAGATATGCAAATAGAGACACAGCGGAGGGTTGAGGGAGGCATAAGCCTCCCTCAGGAATGTATCTGATTATGGTAACAAGTCGATCGAATCAATATATACGATTATATAATAAGGAATAATAAAAATGACCTATTGAATAATGTCTGATGTAAATAGGACGTTGAGGCTCCTGATCTGCAGATCCACTAGTTATAATCTAACCTATCTTTTTTTACTAGAACGGATCTCAGACGGGCTTTAGAAATAAAATAACGCGAGATATAAGTTCACCCGTGTTAGACAGGGACAGTCGATAAGAAAAGTGTCCGAACACTAGCAAAAATTCCTATGTAAGAAAAGCACACTTCATACGGTTTTGTTAAATAAATCCTTGTCGAATCATTCTCTTTGCACTGATGACGGTACGCTTTAGGCTACCGAAACAGCTGTATGCACCTCAATAATTTTTCTTCGGCGTTTCTGACGTAGTAGTTTATTCCTGTTTTATCATGTTCTTACACTGTCTAAGAACAGGATTCGACAAGGATTTATTTAACAAAACCGTATGATGTGTAACTTTTTTACATAGGAATTTTTGCTAGTGTTCGAACACTTTTGTTACCAACTGAACATGTGCAAATTTATCGTAAAGTTTGTCCGTGTCAGACATGGGCAAATGTGTTAAGGGGTTACACCTCTTGCGATGAAAACCTCTCAACACACTTCAACTCTTTCGCGACGTTAAACCCTATTAAGCCCTTTTTATCTCTAATGAAATGTTAACACTTTAAACCACTTTGTAGCTCTAATGCGATTTTAAACCGACACAACTCCCATTAACCCACTTGCGACGTTAACGCCTATCTTTGTAGGCCTGATACGACGTTGAACTTCTTAACCATTTTGTAGCGCTAGTGTGACATTGAAACTTAAAAATAAAAAGCTCTATTGCGACGTCAAACGTTCGCATCAACCTCTTGCGATGTTAAATACTCTCAATCACATTAAAACCATAAAGCGACGTTGAACACTTTTAAATATTTTTTTTTTTTTTTTTGGTTCATGTATATTTTTGAAATTTGTTTGCTTAATATTTAGTACTTGCTTCTTAAAATAAATTGCTTTCGACAATAAACTTTGTAAACCATAAGAAAGTTGCCAAACAAAAACGTAGATACAGTAGACGCAAACATAAAACATAAGACGATTGATTGCGTAAGCTGAAGATATCGAGAAACTTACAGCCGTTGAAAACAGGGTCATTGTAGTCACATTCGGTTATCATTGAGTATATGGGAGTATCCTATAGGTATACTAAAACCCCACTGAGGTCACTACCTCTCAGGTCCAGGACCCCAGTGCAGTCAGTCAGCCTTCATCTCTACAACCCAACCTCATTGTAGACCTTGAACGACGTTATATCCACTAAATCTACAGTTCAACTGGCAAATCATGTTGCGACTTTAAATCCTCTCAAACACAATGTAGCTTTAGCGCAACCGTAAACACTTTTAACGACATTGTAACTAGCTGTACACCGATGTTAAACCCTTTCACTCACTTTGTAGCTCTAGTGCTATTTTAAACAATCTAAAATTTGGTAGATTTAATATGCGACGTCAACCTTTTTCAACCCCTTTGTAGCTCTTCTACAACCTCAAATTTTCTCTCTCACTTTTTAGTTGTAATGCGATGATAAATCCTGTCAAGGACTTTGGTATTTCTAGGACAACGTTCAACATCTCAGCATACAACTCAATCCTAAAGCGACTTTAAACCTTCTCAACCACATGGTAGCACATTTGCAACCTTAACACACTTATTCACTTTGTAGCTATACGTTGAACCCTATAAAATTTTCGGGGATCTAGTGAGATGCTAGACTTCTCACCCTTTAACTCCACTCTTTACCATGCATAACCTTCACAATACTTTTGTAGCTTTAGTGTGACATTAAATCCTCTCGACCGCATTGTAGCTCTGATGCGACATAAACACCCACTTTCGTCACCACAACCATATAATGGTGTTAAACCTTCTCAATAACATGAAATGCTCTAGTACGTTGATAAGTCCTTTTGACTTCTTTTAATGTTTAGTGCGATGTAAACCTTCTCAATTGTCACATAAACCCTCTTACTACGTTAAAAATATCTCGTTATAGCTACAGTGCGATATTAAATCCTCTCAACTTATAGTTCCAATGTGACTTTAAACTAGGCTGACCAGATAAGAGTACCTTTATAATACAGAAGCGTTAAAAAGAGTTGCAATTATCGAATTACGGACATATTTACTCACAAGGGAATTCTTCTAAGTGCTAATCGCCCATTTTCTTCAAAAAAAAAAATAAATATTGGCTTAGGATTTAATCGTAGATAGTATTTTTTTTTTAATATTAACTCCTGAGTCGCAATAGATAAGCTAGAAAAAATTATTAAAAATGAGAGCATGTCTGAAATATTTTAAAATAAGCATCTATTTGGCGACTGTATTCTTGGAAATTTCATTCCTATGAAGATTGAATAGATGTAGATATTTTTCTTTCTCTTTGACAGACAATTGAACTCCATACGCAGTCGAGCACTTGAGAATTTCAGAATAGATTAACAAATATCTGATTATTTACCAGATTTAGACTTACTTGGTCGAAAGTCTAAATAGCCTTTAACATTTCAATTAAGTAAGCTGTGTCAATGACAATTACGAATTCATTAACGCCAAGTTTTTAATAACGACATTTACAAAAAATTCATGATCAGGACTTTTATTTGAATTGAAATAAAATAGACCACCATATATTAAAACATAAAGCTGTTTAGTTAAAACCAAAATGAGAGAATTTTAAATCAGAACACATTTTTTTTATAAGCCATTGGACAATACGAACCTTCGATGAACAAACAACTCCACAGAAAATGAGTTGGGTTCAATGACAGATTAGAGCTACGCATTGGACAATTGTTGACGAGCTACGATTCTACCCTAAATTTTGTCCGGCTAGATTTTGTCCATGTTCTTAGACTGACTAAGAACATGATTCGACAAGGATTTACTTAACAAATTAGTATTAAGTGAACTTTTTTTACATAGGAATTTTTACTAGTACTCGGATCATTTTGCTGCCGACTGTAAGGTAAAAATAGACAAGAAAAAGAAACTGAACTACGTTAAGTGTGGGCATAGCAAAGCGAGTACTATTAAGCGTATTTACCGCAATAGAGCTATGTGTAGCATGGTTACGTCATGATTAAGTAACTGATCAACGATAAGACCACCTGGTATTTGTGGTACCTGAACTACTCAGGCTGAAACTATGCATGCTCGAAAAAAAAAGATTTTTTACCTGCATGATGCGCCATGTTTCAAATTAAAATAGAATTGGAGCTTGAAGAAATTCCCATATGAACGGAAAAATCCATGTATTTTTAAAATATTCATATTTCATATATTATCTTGTGTTCTAAGATAAGTAATATATTTTACAATCATATTTAAAAAGTATTTTTTGAATACTTCTTACAGGTATATAATTATTGAAATCTTAATTTCTTCGATTTTTCATTCATTACGGATACTGAGATAATTTATGGAATTTTGAATTCGATTGCTTTGATTTGTTATGAGGTAAGATTACGTTTGCGTGTATTATATTTGTTCTTTCCTAAGTGTTATTTTATTACTAGTATTTTAGTTATAGGTTTGATTTTAAAGCGATTACAAACATATTCTGTTTGGGTGATAAAGCTTTTGTGAATGATTTCATCTGCCTGGTTGATTTTATTGATCATGACAAAATGCTATTAAAAAAAAAAAAAAAAAAAAAAAAGATAAATTCATCTTTTATGAGCGATTCATTTTTGTTTGTTTCCCAAAATATTATAATTTTAATTACAAAAATTTTGTACAGTAACATTTTTCTTTTGAATGACTAATAAATGGATTTCTTCGTACTTATAATACAATTTAGAATATTAGAAGATCGATTTAAAAAATTATATTTTATATTAATTAATTCTTTTTCTAAGTGAACACTGTAGATGTAATTATTTGCTTGAAATTACTAGTGAACATCTAACCTATTTTATATTTAAAGTCAAATGTGAACTAATAAGTTCAAGTAAATAATCATATCTATAATGTTTTACTTGGGGCCAGAATTTATTCTTGTTTACATTAAAAACATATGAGATAACATTCTAAAAGAAAGAACAATAGAGGCGGGTTTTCCACCACATTTATTTCGGTACCGCAATGACTAAATGCCGGAAAATGCTGGCGTCGAGTGTACTTCTCGACATTTTTCAATATTGTGCGAAGCAGCTTACTCTGGAAAGCTCTGGGGCATACGTGCCTGATTCTACAGACAAGGTCGATAACGACTCTTGCGTCACCTAAATCTTCTTGCAACATTAAACAAACTCTACCGTATTCTAGCTTTGAAACTATGTTACATCCTCTCAACCGTCACATCAAACCTCTTGCGACGTTGAATCATTTTAACCACTTTATAGATTTAGCGCGAAGTTAAACACTCTAAACATTCGGTAAGTCTAAAATGGCGTTAAACTTTACCAAACACCAACTCAAACCTCTTGTACCGTTAAACCCTCTTAACTTTTACCACAACCGTCTATCGACATTAAATCCGTTCTTTGTAGCTCAGTGCGAAGTTAAACAATTTAAACCACTTTTTAGCACTAGTAAGATACTCCACCGCACTTCAGAATGAGGAAAAAAAAAACAGAAAAAAGTAAAAAATCCATACAAAAAAAAAAGCATGGGATGAAAACTATAAAACTCACAATCACAAGGATAGGGGATAAAAAAATATCAGTATGAAAAAATAGACACGAAGGAAAAATCTAACCTCTGAAGGGGGAGCATAGGATCGCTGATTTAATTGATGAAGGCGATAACGACTCTTGTGACGAAAACTCTCTTAACCATTTTGTAGCTCTAGTGCGACGTCAAACAATACCTGTACTATGTTGATCTAGTGTTAAATTAAACGTTCTCAACCATTTTGTAGCTCTAATGTGGCGGTAAACCCATTCAACTATATTTTAGTTCTAGTGTGACGTTAAATCATCTCAGTTTTGATGAGAAAATGAGCTAGGCTAGTTTAATTTTAAAACATAAGTACTAATTTTTATCTGATATTAAACAAATTTTATAAAAAAGAAAACATTGATAGAAATAAAATATTGAAAAAATTTCAGAAAAAATAACTGAGAAATGTTTTAAATGTTGGTGAAGACACCCATGCTACCGAATGTTAAATTAAATCCTAATTTGTGTTCTTGCATACATTTTTTTTTTCTTTGTATGTGAGTAACTTTCAAAAAGTATACGTATAAATGTAAATATTCTATATGTTCGTTATAGAATTCTGGCAATAATCATATAGTTTACAAATTAATAATTATGCTTTTTTTTTTTTTTTTTTTTTTTCAGAAAGCCCATTATTTAAATTAAGGTTGATTGGTTAGGTTTAACGTTGCACTTGTACTGCGCTATGGTAAATTGGCGACGGTCTTATTTAAATTAACAATTGAAGGCGAGTGAAAGTTCATTTACCTGTAATATATTTTTTAACACCATTTCTGCTTTATTTTTCTTTTTTATAATAGTTTAAATTTGTTAAAATTTTTCTTCGACAAATTACTCATGAGGAAAAAAAAAAGAGTAATCAGTTAACAAATTATTTCTAATATTAAAATTATATAAAATTCAATTGATGATTTGATAAAAAACATGCCAGCCGTGTTTTATTTTGATGTATTTCAAAGTTATATTGCAGAAAGAAAGAATGAAGTACTGAAAAGAAAAGAAAGGAAAAACAGATTGTTGCTTTAATTTTCAGCGCTACTGCACATTATGTTTCACGTATTGTCAAACACCTACCAATAAACGTCCTACAAATATTTTCTTGGAGATTAGAAGCAATGTTTTGAATGATTTTAATGGATTTTTCTTTTATAAATAAATTATATAATAAAAAAAAGATAATATATTTTTGCTTTAAACTTATTTAAATATACCACCAGTAAAGCCAATTAATTAATGAATATAGTAAAATGTATCCACATGATACGAGTTTATGCAAACTAGTACCCTATTATATACTGTTATAAATTTTACATAATTCTGAATAAATAAAACCGGGCTTAGTTGGCAAAATGGACTAGTTGGCACTCAGCATCTAAATATTTCTTGCCACAGGGGAGGTAGCGCACTGCCATTTTACAATTTCAAAGTGTATGTGTATAGGTATACCCTTCACCATAATTGCAATCTACTTAGACGAAATCATCATTTTTTGGAGTAAATTTTTTAATCGTATATGTGTTTAGTATGGTAAATTTGTAGGTCCAATTGGCGCGCGGCTTATGGTATTTTTCAAAAAAGTGGTTTATTGTTATATAATTCATGTATTATCTTTTATTTCTCACGTTTGGAATTCTGTGGTATTCATTTTAATTTCAGTATTCCAGTGGGGCTACTTGGCATAGTTAATATGGAATCACCTGGCACAGCTAATATAGAATTAACTGGCATAGAATGGCAGTTTATGGCATACGTATATGGCATAGCTTGGTTTTCTTTTATGATAGTACAAAGATGGAAGAACCTCTTAAAGATGATTAGTTTTTATTCTATGCCACCTGCAAAAACAATGGTGAGGGTTTTCAATCGACAGATCTTGCAAACTCCGGTAAATCTAAAAAAAATGCAAAAAGGACACATAAAATAAGACCCATGACGTATTCTCCACAAAGGACTTCCTGATCACTCTGAAAACAAAATAAATGAGTTTACTTTCATGAAATAACAATTCCGTCAGTACGTTAAGAAAACTGAAGAAACCAATGTCAATGAAATTCGCAAGTCCACATATTCACGTAGTCAAAAAGGGAGAAAAACGGAGATACCTAGAAGATAACGATTTAATTTTGTATGACCAAACAAAAATTGTGGAAAATTGAACCCACCTATTCAAACAAACAAGCACAAAACTTTTATATTCGTGGTGTATTTCAAACATTGAGTTAATTCTATTTAAATAAATATAGGTCGCTACAATACTGAACAGAAATATTTCTTAAGGTATACACATAATAATTTGGATTAAAAACTCTTCCTTCAAATTTATATTAACAATACTTTTACAAAATACGTCCCTAACCATTAAATGCAATTAAAATAATGGTAAAATGCTTGCATGTTGGGCAATTTAGAAAAAGACATGAGCTTCAAATCTTGATATTTGATATGGAAATTCCTTACTGAGTTTTATATTCCCTATACGTTAAAAAAGTACTCTATTTCTTCTAGAAGAGGAAATGTGGGTTAAAAAAAGGGTGAATTCGAGACTCACCTAAGATAGAAACTTTATGTTTGCAAAAAAAATTCTTCTTCATGTTCATATTAATAAGGATATTTAAATATTGTTCAAGTTCTTAAAGAAGAAAAAAATAATGTAAAAATAAGAGTATGTTATAAAACTTAAAAACCACTTGAGATGGAAACTGGATATTTGACATGGAATTTTATTTTCAATAAGCTAAAAATACTGTATAATCTGTGTGCCACTCACACGAGTTTCTTTAACCCTGCATTTGAATACTATAATAACTGCAGAATTTAAAGACATTATATATTTTTACTTTTTTATACAAAGTATAAGGAAGTATTGGAATCACGATTTGCGAAATGGATTTCATATCTCGCATAGTTCAAAAACGAATCATTGTAGAATGTTTCAAATTTATACCTGTGACTGTCATGATGTCAAGTTATATACCTGCAAGTTTTGTCTTAGTACGAGCCCTTGTTTTAGAGATATCATCGACTTTACACGATTTTTCGTGATGTCTGTCTGTGTGTGTGTGTGTGTGTATCACGCATAATTCAGAAACGGTTGGAAGTAGAACGTTGCAAATTGGTATATAGGCTTGTTATAACATCTATTTTTGCACATCCATGTTTTAACTTTCTTTGATTTTCCGTTTTAAAGATATTTAGGAAAATTATATTTATAATGAACAAAAGTACAAAGTTTTTGGCCATTATATATGACCTACTAATATACAGATTTCAAAAGAAGCTAATGATAGAGCCAGTATGGATATTGTTATGAAAGTTGAACATACACTAAGCGACAAAAAAAAAAGCCGCACTTGGATGTTTTCCTTTTCGCCTTCTACAACTGCCAATTTTATCGTTTAAAAAGCAAATTTTCGAACAGATTTTACTATGTTGTCCTCCACATGCACTTTAGCTTTGAGTCCAGTGTGAAAAACAAAATGTAATTGTCAGGAAAATTGTAATTTTAGAATTTGTTTCAAAAATGGTAAGAATAAGGCAGTTAACGATGCCACAAAAAGTATTAATTTTTGAATGAAAATCAAAAAATATTTTAATACGTGAGATGGCAAAATAATTAAATGTTAACGAAATATTGGTAAAAGGGTTTTCAGAAAGATAGAAAAATTTTTGGCCGTTTAAACTGGAAATTTGGTTTTAGGTGGCCACAGTGCTCATCTAAGCGTGATGACCGTAAGTTAAAAAGTCGTTGCTTTTAAAATCGGTTTGTATTACATTTAGAACATAAAAGAGCTTCAGAAAAAGCGTTTAGTAGCATAATTTCTTTAACTACAGTACAACAACTATTAAACAAAGCAGGTTTAAATGACAGAAAATTTGAAAAAAATTCCATTTATAGTGAAGAGAAGTAGGAAAGCAAGACCTCAGATGGCTAAAAAATTTAAAAAATGATTAGTTAATTATTGGGCTGAACTGGTTCTCTCTGATGAGTCAAGTTTAACTTATTTCGAGCTAAAGAAAACAAGCAGATCTGACAACAAAAATATGACCGACTTAATGAAAATCACACTTTTAAAACAGTGACACATTCTCGGTACATTATGATACGGAGCTACATAACTTTTCAAACACTCGGGAAAATTTTTATGCTCAAGGGATCAATTAACTCGAAATAAAACACAATCTGCATAAAAGTGGGGCCTGACCGACTATTTTGGGGGTATCTTAGACATTTCCGTAAAGAGCATTTGAAGATAATAAGGCACCTTACTACACGGCGTCTGTGGTAAGTTTATTCACTTCAAATTGTCAAAATTTCTTATACATTCCCATGAGAACCTACAATTTTGTAAGTTATCATATCTTTTTTCACTTTAAGTTAAATACCACAAAGTATATAGTAGAATTTCTTCTTTACCAGACATGGAAATAGTCAAAATCGCGAGCCGCTCGAAAACGTTTCGTTTATAAAAGGCGGGGGAGAGGGGAGAGGATTCGAAATTTGCAGCCTATAACTCTGCTAAAACTAGAAAGAATAATTTGTGATATTTGGCACATTGAAATTTCTGAGATTTATATTAAAACACTGTATAAAACTATGCCATTGCGCATTAATGCAGTAATTCCATATAAAGGTGGAATTAACCCAATGCAAAATACATATTTTTAACAAAAAACTGCTTAGATCTGGCAAATAAATAGTTTTATTTCATATATTAAAATATAGCTTGTTTATTTCATATAATAAATCATAATAGAATGCAAAGTGTATGGTTATTGCATTGTGTTAAAAAAGAAAGTTTTATGTAGATTTTTAAAAAGTATTTCGTACAGTGCAATAAAGCGAATTATTAAATCTAAAATATACATAGGTATCATTTCATACCTTTGGTCTTATGCAAACAAGACATTTTTATTTGTTTTAAACATTAATTTTAAAGATATTACGAACAAAAAAGGTGCAAGTCATTTTTTCTGCAGTGCGGCTTTTTTTTTTTGTCGCTTAGTGTATTTTTGCGTGTAGAGAGTTATGCTTAATTACATAAGCAAGTTCTAGTCGACAAATGCATTTTATTTAATGAACATTCAGCCCGTAGATAGAGTCCGTAATGTTATTTTTGTTAAAATTGTCGACAATTTAGCAAGTAGAAATTCGTTCTTTAAGAGAGAAGTTGGTTTTAGTCGACGAAAGCATTTCATTTAATGAATACTATACCCGTAGATAGAGCTTGCAATGATATTGATTAAAAAAAAAAGTTGGCGACATGTTAGCGTGTAGAAAGTAATGTTTAAATACACAAGTTCTAGTCGGCGAATGCACTTCATTTAATGAATATCCAGCCCGTAGATAGAGCTTGTAAATGATACTGATAAAAAACGTTGTCGTCTTATTAGCGTGTAGAAAGTAATTCTTAAAGAAATAAGCAGGTTTTCTAGTATACGAATGAACTTTCTTTAATTAATATTCAATAAACAGCTGAATAAATCTCTTTTTTGTGCAACAAAAATTAATATTCTTGAAAAATTCAATGAAATAGTCATTTTTACTACAGAAATGAAAGAAACATTGTTAAATATACTACAGAGTATGAATTTGGCTAAATCTGGGACAACCGAATATTTCGAAGTCTGAATGGAATTTGAAATCATCGAGAGTATTGTCGGTGGTGTATGGAATATTGAAGGTAGTTCTACGCTAGAAACCAATTCATCATAACAAAATTTCCAGATCTAGACTCCTTTTGAGGTTAGAGTTTCCAAATTTTGCGAAACCCTTACTCCCCTTCTTCGCCACATTTGAATGCCTAATTTGACACTAAGTTGAAGCTCACCTTCGTGGAAATGAAAAAATATTCAACTGTTTTAAATTTACTGCAATACCGTATAGAAAGTAACACTTAAAGATATAGGCAAGTTCTAGTCCACAATCATCAAAAATCACTTTTTTTTTTTTTTTTGAGTCTTGTGAGCCATTGGTAAAACTTTCGAAGAATTTACTTCTACGCTATAAACTAATGATATTTTCCGAAATATTCCAGAACTTTGTTCTTATTGAAGTTAGAGCTTCTAAAATTTTGGCAACCCTAAACTACACATTTTCGCCAAATTCTGTGGCTAAGTCACCAAATTCGATGCCAAGACCAAAACTATACGCTGGCTATTAATTTGCGGCTTGGCGAGATTAGCGAGAAAAATTTTGAGGCAAATATTGTTTCAAGATAGCCAGAAACACTTTTCAAATTTTCACTGAGTTAGTTATTTTGGTGAAATTTATAGTTCTTCGGCAGTAATTTTTGCAAAGAAGAAAAAACTGGGCCTGCTATACTAGAATCATTTTCATTGTACTCTCAGCTGTGCATTTGCCAATGAGAGATTCTGTAATAAACCGTGGAGCATTATTCCTGAAAAAACTACTATATTTGTCTCGGCGGTATAGATAATCGTATTATCTTTTTTTTTTCCTTTTTTTTTGTTTTAAGGAATGTTCGTGGGCCGGAACCTGCCTGCTTATTTATGAATCTGCTACTTTACACAAAACTGTCAATGTTCTCATAACAATATGTATATTCCTATCGTTGTATAAGGAAGTCATGCGGTGCCCACACCAGAGATTTTTTTTTTTACATTGTATTACTATAGACTATTATTACAATTTATGGTATAACGTATGAAATATTATGATAGTTCTAATGTATTTAAAACAAATGGGAAAAATAGCTTTATAAACAGTTATATTTAACCTATATTTGGAAGTGTTTGAGTTAATTTCACTGAATTATAGGCTGTACGTTGTTTCAGTGAAAGCTTGTGTTACAACCTAATGACTACTCTTCCTGAAGAAGCAATATTCGTATTTTGCGATGTATAAAACGACATTATCGTGACTTCTGTAGTATAAGTAACATTTAAATTGGCTTGTTTAGAGAACATTCTTTGTATGAAGTGCACTCTTCAACTGGAACTTTTATATTTATTTACAAAGATATAAACAAACACATAAAGTTAATTTCTTCTTTAAACTATGTATATTAAATAAATATTTAAAAAAAATCATGTGTGTCCGCAGAAGGATATTTAACATGGTCAAGAAAATGAAACATTACCTGTCTATAGTTAATGGTACGAAGTCCAAACAAGAAAGCAAAATTAGGCAGTTTACATAGATCATAAACACTTCCTAACTCTGCTTATCAATACAGAAATTCAACGTGTTTTACTTCCTTAACGGCACTTTGAAATATATTTTTTTAATAACAGGAAAAAATATATGTTGATATTGTGTAACCCAGTATACGATTGAAAAGAGCATGTGCATCATATTATGTACTAAAATATTTCGTGACAACACAGAAAATCTATATTTACAAAAAGCAAACATATTACTTCAATATTAAAATACATCGTTTACCTAAAAGTCAATATAACACCGTATGAATGGAAAAATATATTCTGTTTTGATTTAATGACGTTCAATTGATCAGCAACTGAGAAAAATTAGAAAAAAGCAGCACGATATTATTTTTTGCAGCCTGTCTTCATTTAAAATACTTGTACATCAATTATTATATATTGAAAATTCTTAGTACAGCTATATCATACTATAAAAAAGGACTGAATATAAGATTTACATAAACTTTGTAATACATTTTAGAAATATAAAAAAATAATATCTATTTCATTATTATAGATCGTAACATAAAGCAGAAACTATTATGTCAGAAATTCACATAAAGTTTTTATCATAAAGTTGATATAAAACCGTATAATAGAGAAAATATTATCTCTTTAAATTTAATGATGTGCTAAACATCAGCTAAGAAGAAATATAGAAAAACATGTTATATCATCTTTTGAAAATCCTGCGTTCATTTTTAACACTTGTACATAATTATTATACATTGAAAATCTTTACCATAGCTTTATTACGCTATAAAAATCGGTAAATACAATATTTATATAAACATTATAATTTATTTTAAAAATATAGAAAAAATATAAAATTATTTCATTTTCTAGATCGCTGTAACATAAAGCAGAGTATAATAACTTAGTATAAGAAAAAGATTTTTTTCCTAAAGATGATACAACTCCGTATGAAAAAATATATATATATATATAATCTCTTTACATATAATGACGTGCTGCATCAGCAACAAAGAAAGAATTTAAAAAACAGTAACATAGCATCCTTTGAAGGAATTGTTTCATTTTAAAAATTCTGGGCATTAAATATTTTAATTTCGAAAATTCTTAGTACAGCACAGAGAGATACTATAAATAAAATGCAATGCAGAACTCCTATTTATAGTGAAAACGCTTTTAAAAATTGCAAATTAATTCATTATTACAGACTGTTGTATCATAAAGCAGAACATATTACATTACTATTAAAATAAAGCTTTTATCTTAAAGGTGATATAACACCATAAAAGAGAAAATATAATCTCTTTAAATCTAACGATTTACTGCATCAGCAGCTGAGAAGGAATTTAGAAAACCGCATTATATCATATTCTGAAACAATGTCTTCATTTTAAAAATACCGTGCATTAATTATTTAAATACGGAAAATTCTTACTACAATACAGTAAGATACTATAAATAAAGGGAGTATGCAGTACCTTTACATATAGTTCAATTCCTTTTAAAATTGTAAAATTAATTTGTTATTATAGACAGTTGTATCTTAAAGAAGAATATATTAAACTAGTATTAAAAAAATATTTTAACTTGAAGATGACATAACAACGTGTGAAAGAGAAAATATAATCTCCTTAATGATTTGCTGCATCAGTAGCTCAGAAAGAGTTTAGAAAACAGCCTTATATCACCTTTTGAAACAATGCCTTCAATTTTAAAATTCTGTTAAAATTATTTTAATATTGAACATTCTTAGTACAGCACAGTAAGATAATACAAATAAAATGCGTACGAAATATACTATACATAGAGTAATTCCTTTTAAAATTTGAAAAATTCATTTATTATTATATACTGTTGTATCAAAAAGCAGAATACATTACAGTAGTACTAAAATAAATATTTTATCCTAAAGATGATTTAACATAGTTTGAATAATGAAACATAATCACTTTAAATTTAATGATTTGCTGCATCAGCAACAGAGAAAAAAATTAGAAAACACCCCACTAAAAATAATCCGAAGATATTCTTGAGAAAATAGTACAGTTGAAAATCTTTATAACGCCGATCTATATAACGCAATGATCTATAAAACGCACTACTGATCGGATGTAAACATTAAAAATTTTCTTTGAGAAACTTATTTATGTGACATGTAGATATATTCACACACAACTAAAATAAATGTTTGAAACATTCTTTCATCTTTATATTCGTAATTCAGAGCTTTTAATTAATAAAGAAAGAACACAATGAGCATCAAAAACTGTTATAATCACATGCATTAAACTAAATAAAAATAAAGGCATGTTGGAATTAAGTATCAGATGAGAAACTTGAAACTTTTAATACATGTATGATTAAGGAAGAATTTGCTCTTTTTTAAAAATTCACAGAACAGCCATTGTAGATCAAATTCAGATGTGAAGGAAAGAAGAGGAGGGGAGGGGGGGGGGGGTTGAAAAAAATAATGAATAAAATATTTTAAATTTATTAAAACAAGAAAACTAAAAAACTAAATTTCATAATCCTAAAAAATCAACAAAACTGTAGAAAATAAAACACTGGTAAATGATTAATAAAACAATATTAAGTATAGTGTTAATGTATTTGCTGCTAATTTATTTAAATAGCCATTTATTTAAATTTTAAATTTCATTGAATTCTATATTTCATGCTATGAAAAAATTTAACTTATGAAATGGTTCTCTCAAATCTAAATATCATAATTTATTCTAAGCAATATTTGACCATGATTTACTTGATAAGTTTTACAATTTGTAAAATTATATAACAATGCAAAATTCTATAATATGCACTACTTCTGGTCCTAAGGTATGCATTATAAAGATCCTCTACTGTACTATGTTTTCTAGACTTGAATTAGTCTGTGATATGATCTATATAATGCAAAATTCTATATAACGCAAAACCTTTGGTCCCAAGGTGTGCGTTATAAAGATCCTCTACTGTATTTTGTTCAGACATACATTATTTGAAGATTTAACTTTTCCATAAAATATCTGGAGAAATTTAGAAAAAATTATAAAGAAATTTTTTAAAATTATTTAAGAACGAGTCAAATAGCATAAGATATTCTGCAGATATTTTTAAAGAAAATCTTGAGATTATTTTTAGTGGCGCAGCATTACATCATCTTTTAAACAATGTTTTCATTTTAAAAATTCCCTGCATTAATTTTACTCATATTGAACATTCTTAGTACAGAACAACAATATACAACATATAAAATGCATATGAAGTACTTTATATATAAAGTGTAACTCCTTTTAAAAATTTATTTATTATTATAGAGTGTTGTATCATGAATAAGAATACATTACATTAGTATTAAAATAAAGCTTATCTAAAAGATGATGTAACACCGTATAAAGGTAAAATATAATGTCTTTAAATTTAATGATTTGCATAAGCAGCTGAGAAAGAATTTGAAAACAGCATTATATCATCTTTTTATACAAAGTTTTCAATTAAAAATTCTGTGCATTAATTATTTTAATATTGAAAAGTCTTACTAGCACACAGTAAGATACTATAAATAAGTGCTTATGCAGTACTTCTATATATAATGTAATTCCTTTTAAAAGATGTAAAATATATTCCTAATTACAGACTGTTGCATCATAAAGCAGAACATATTACATTAGTATTAAAATAAAGCTTTTATCTTAAAGATGATATAACACCGTATGAAAGAGAAATTATAATCTCTTTAAATTTAATGAATTGCTGCATCAGCAGTTGAGAAAGAATTTAGAAAACTGCATATCATCTTATTAAACAATATTTCCATTTTAAAAATTCTGTGCATTAATTATTTTAATATTGAACATTTTCAGTACTGCACAGTAAGATACTGCAAATAAAGTGCGTATGCAATATTCCATTCATAAGTGCTTAAGCAGTACTTCTATACATAATGTAAATCCTTTTAAAAGAGTAAAAACTTATTCTTAATTACAGACTCTTGCATCATAAAGCAGAACATATTACATTAGTAATAAAATATAGCTTTTATTCTCAAAAAGATGATATAACACCGTTCGAAAGAGGAAATATAATCTGTTTAAATTTAATGATTTGCTGCATCTGCAGCTGAGAAAGAATTTAGAAAACAGCATTATATCATCTTTTGAAACATTTTCTTCATTTTAAAAATTCTGAGCATTAATTATTTTAATATTGTACATTCATAGTACAGCACCACAGTATACTATAAATAATGTGCTTATGCAGTACTTCTACACATAGTGTAAATCTTTTAAAAATTTAAAATTTAATTTACTATTATAGACTGTTGTATCTAAAATAAGAATATATTACATTAATATTAAAATAAAGCTTTTATCTTAAAGATGATATAACACCGCATTAAAAAGAAATTATAATCTCTTTAAATTTAATGAATTGCTGCATCAGCAGCTGAGAAAGAATTTAGAAAGCAACATTATAACATCTTTTGAAGCAATATCTTCATTTTAAAAATTCTGGACATTATTTTTGAAAATTCTTACTACAACACAGTAAGATATTATAAATAAGTGCTTATGCAGTACTTCTATACATAATGTAATTCCTTTTAAAAGATGTAAAATTTATTCCTAATTAGAGACTGTTGCATCATAAAGCAGAACATATTAAATTAGTATTAAAATAAAGCTATTATTTTAAAGATGATATAACACCGTATGAAAGAGAAATTATAATCTCTTTAAATTTAATGAATTGCTGCATCAGCAGCTGAGAAAGAATTTAGAAAACTGCATTATATCATCTTATTAAACAATATTTTTATTTTAAAAATTCTGTGCATTAATTATTTTAATATTGAACATTTTCAGTACTGCACGGTAAGATACTCTAAAGAAAGTGCGTATGCAATATTCCATACCTATATTTATCTCTTTAAAAAATCGTAAAATTCATTTATTATCATAGACTCTTGTTCCATAAAGCAGAACATATTACATTAGTATTAAATTCTTACTACAACACAGTAAGATAACTATAAATAAAGAAGTGCGTATACAGTACTTCTATACATTAAGTAAGTACTTTTAAAAATCACAAAATTAAAATTTTATTACAGAATGTTGTATCATAAAGCATAACACATTGCATTAGTATTAAAATAAAGCTTTTATCTTAAAGATGATATAACACCGTATGAAAGAGAAATTATAATTTCTTTAAATTTAATGTATTGCTGCATCAACAGCTGAGAAAGAATTTAGAAAACAGCATTATATCATCTTATTAAACAATGTTTCCATTTAAAAAATTATGTGCATTAATTATTTTAATACGGAAAATTCTTACCACAACACAGTATACTATAAATAAAGAGCGTATGCAGTACTTCTATACATAATGTAATTCCTTTTAAAAACTGTAAAATTAGTTTAATAATATGGACTGTTGTATCATAAAGCAGAACATATTAAAGTAGTATTAAAATAAAGATTTTATCTTAAAGATTATATAACACCGTGTGAAAGAGAAAATATAATATTTTTTATGATTTGCTGAATCAGCAGTTCAGAAAGAATAATAATAAAAAAAAAAACAGTTTTATATCACCTTTTGAAACAATGTCTTCATTTCAAAAAAAATATGTGCATTAATTGCCGAAACGGCAGTGGAGGCCTCCCTGTTGAGACTCAAAAAGGTTTTGGGTTCCGTCTGTGTGTTTTTCTGTGTGCTTGTCTGTCGCCCGATAGCGGCCGTAAAAATCAGGCAATTGACTTGTAATTTTGTTCACATGTTCAAAATCTGCAGAGAATTAGCTGTATAGATTTCGGTGTGTATTCCATTTATAGTTCGTGTATAGGGACACGCCAAAGTTTTTCTTATCATTACGGCCTATGGGAAGAATTTGTATGTACAGAGATAGCGGCCACAAAAATCACGCTATTGACTTGCAATTTTGTACACATGTTCATGATCCCAACGGGATTAGCTGTACAGTATTAGGTGTGTATTCCATTTGTAATTCATGCACAGGGACTCACCAAAACTTTTTTTTATCATTACGGCCTATGTACCGTGATATGTACCGTGTATTTATATGTACCGCGATAGCGTCCCCCAGAATCACGCTATTGACTTGCAATTTGGGACATATGTTTATAAGCCACATTAAATTTGATGTGTAGTTTTGGGTGTGTATTCCATTTATAGTTCGTGCACAAAAACACACCATTTTTTTCTTATCGTTACCGCCTACCGGCGAAATTTGTATGTACCGCAATAGCGGCCGCAAAAATTCACCGATTCACTTGCAAATTGGCACACACGTTCAAGAGAAATAACTGTATAATTTTTTATGTCTATATTGTTTGTGAATTGTGTACAGGGACACGCGAAAATTCTTATCATTACGGCATATGGGGTAAATTTCGTTTAAACGCATTCTAATGTCATTACTTTGCAACCAACAAAATGAATCTAGCGCACATTACTGAGGTGCTTAAACTTATGTTTTATGCAGAAAATATGTAGTCTTAGGGTTACTAATTAATGTACAGGACCTTACAAAAGTGTTCTGACAATGTCACGTAATCATCCGAATTACGTCAAATTATTCATGAAAAACGTAGAATAAGCTAAGCATTTTTTACTGGTGTATACAATGTTTATGGTTTGTTTATAGAGACAAATAAAAGAATTTTGTGACATTAAAATCTATAAAAAAAATTTTGTTTAAGCGCATTTTAATGCGTTTATGCAGCATTGAACATAATGGAATTAACATACATTATAAAGATGCTTAAAAGCATGTTTACTGTAAAAAATGTTTATGTATAGACAAATCATTTATTTATGGAACCACACAAAAGAATTATGACGATTTACTGTATTCATCCAAATTGATGTCAAATTAGTTTGAAAAATTAATGTGTTATTATTATTTAGGTGTATTATTATTATCAACGTATATAATAAATGTGGCTCCTTTTACGGGATACATAAAGAATTTCCTACTATTACGGTATTTCTTTAAAGTTTATTTTAACGTGGTTACACCTCATTAAATATAGTGAGATTTTATTAGGATTTTAAAAGCATGTTTTACTGTGAAAAAGTATAGGCGTAGAATTAGCAATTAGTTTACAAAGTTACACAAAATCATTCCGAAATATTATATTTTTGCATGAAATTTGGTACAAATATTTATGGAGTTTCTGAGAAAGAATACAAGACAATAAGTTTTTAAGAATACGTATATATGATATTCAGATAGGTATAGAAAAACAGATACAGCGGGTTTCTACAACGTAACTCTTTATGAAGCAAGTCAATCGAATCAATATATATATTACATAATAAGGAAAAAATTAAAATTAACTGTTTAATAATGTGTGGTGCAAATAGGACTTTGAGTCTCCTGATCTGCAGATCCACTAGTTATTTTAATATTGAACATTCTTACTACAGCACAGTAAGATACTACAAATAAAATGCATACGTAATTAGTAATAAATAGTGGAAGCAATTTTAAAATTGTAAAATTAATTATGACAATTGTTTCATAAATCAGAAGATATTACAGTACCATTAAAATAAAGATTTTATCCTAAAGATGATGTAACACAGTAAAAATCAGGAAATATAAGCTCTCCAAATTTAGTGATTTCCTGCATCAGCAACAGAGAAAAAATTTAGAAAACACTCACCTAAAAATAATCCGAAGACATTCTTCAGAAATTAGCATTTTGTTCAGCACACTTAAAATATTTAAAAAATATTTCTAGAAAATATCTGCACATATTTAGAAGACATTTTACGAAAAATTTGTAAAATTACTTAAGAATGGGTCGAATAGCTTAAGATATTCTGCTGATATTTTAAAAGAAAATCTTGAGATTTTTTTATTGGCGCAGCATTACATCATCTTTTTAAACACTGCTTTCATTTTAAAAGTCTCTGCATTAATTATATTAATATTGAACATTCTTAATACAGCACAACAATATATTACAAAAAAAAAAAAAAAAATGCGTATGCAGTACTTCTATATATAGTGTAATCCCTTTTAAAAATTTTAAAACTAATTTATTATTTTAGGGAGCTGAATAATAAATAAGAATATATTACATTAGTATTAAAATAATGCTTTTATCTTAAAGATGATATAACACCGTATGAAAGAGGAAAAATAATCTCTTTAAATTTAATAATTTGCTGTATCAGCAGCTTAGAAAGAATTTAGAAAACAACATTATATCATCTTTTAAAAATTCTGAGCATTAATTATTTTAATATTGTACATTCTTAAGTACAGCACCACAGTCTACTACAAATAATGTGCGTATGCAGTACTTCTACATATAGCGTAATTCTTTTAAAAATTTAAAAATTAATTTACTATTATAGACTGTTTATCATAAATTTAAATATATTACAATAGTATTAATTACAATAGTATTAAAATCAAGCTTTTATCTTAAAGATGATATAACACCGTAGAAAGAGAAATTATAATCTCTTAAAATTTAATGAATTGCTGCATCAGCAGCTGAGAAAGAATTTAGAAACGAACATTATATCATCTTTTGAAGCAATATCTTCATTTTAAAAATTCTGGACATTATTTAATTTAATATTAAAAATTCTTACTAAACACAGTAAGATACTATAAATAAGTGCTTATGCAGTACTTCTATACATAAAGTGATTCCTTTTAAAATATGTAAAATTTATTCTTAATTTCAGACTTTTGCATCATAAAGCAGAACATATTACCTTAGAATTAAAATAAAGCTTTTTTCCTAAAGATGATATAACACCGTATAAAAAAGGAAATATAATCTCTTTAAATTTAATAATTTGCTGTATCAGCAGCTGAGAAAGAATTTAGAACACTGCATTATATCATCTTTTGAAGCAATATCTTCATTTTATAAATTTTGAGCATTAATTATTTTAATACTGTACATTCTTAGTACAGCACCACAGTATACTACAAATAATGTGCGTATGCAGTACTTCTACATATAGCGTAATTCTTTTAAAAATTTAAAAATTTATTTACTAATTTAGACTGTTTATCATAAATTTAAATATATTACAATAGTATTAAAATCAAGCTTTTATCTTAAAGATGATATAACACCGAATGAAAGAGGAGATATAATCTCTTTAAATTTAATGATTTGCAGCATCAGCAGCTGAGAAAGAATTTAGAAAACAACATTATATCATCTTGTGAAGTAATATCTTCATTTTAAAAATTCTGGACATTAATTTTTAGTAACAAAATAGAGCTTTTATCTTAAAAAAGATGATATAACACCGTATGAAAGAGGAAGTATAATCTCTTTAAATTTAATGATTTGCTGCATCAGCAGCTGAGAAAGAATTTAGAAAACAGCATTATATCATCTTGTGAAGTAATATCTTCATTTTAAAAATTCTGGACATTAAATATTTTAACATTGAAAATTCTTAATAGAACACAGTAAGATACTATAAATACGTGCTTAAGCAGTACTTCTATACATAATGTAAATCCTTTTAAAAGAGGAAAAATTTGTTCTTAATTACAGACTCTTGCATCATAAAGCAGAACATATTACATTAGTAACAAAATACAGCTTTTATCTTGAAAAAGATGATATAACACCGTACGAAAGAAGAAATATATTCTCTTTAAATTTAATGATTTGCTGCATCAGCAGCTGAGAAAGAATTTAGAAAAAAGCATTATATCATCTTTTGAAGCAATATCTTCATTTTATAAATTCTGAGCATTAAGTATTTTAATATTGTACATTCATAGTACAGCACCACAGTATACTATAAATAATGTGCGTATGTATTACTTCTACATATAGTGTAATCCTTTAAAAATTTAAAAATTAATTTACTATTATAGACTGTTTATCATAAATTAAATATATTACAATAGTATTAAAATCAATCTTTTATCTTAAAGATGATATAACACCGAATGAAAGAGAAAATATAATCTCTTAAAATTTAATGAATTGCTGCATAAGCAGCTGAGAAAGACTTTAAAAAAGGGCATTATATCATCTTTTGAAGCAATATCTTCATTTCAAAAATTCTGGACATTATTTATTTTAATATTGAAAATTCTTACTACAACACAGTAAGATACTATAAATAAGTGCTTATGCAGTACTTCTATACATACAGTGATTCCTTTTAAAATATGTAAAATTTATTCTTAATTTCAGACTTTTGCAACATAAAGCAGAACATATTACCTTAGAATTAAAATAAAGCTTTTTTCCTAAAGATTATATAACAACGTATGAAAGAGGAAATATAATCTCTTAACATTTAATAATTTGCTGTATCAGCAGCTGAGCAGGAATTTAGAACACTGCATTATATCATATTTTGAAGCAATATCTTCATCTTAAAAATTATGCGCATTAATTATTTTAACATTGAAAATTCTTACTAGAGCACAGTAAGATACTATAAATAAGTGCTTAAGGAGTAGTACTTCTATACATAATGTAAATCCTTTTAAAAGATGAAAAATTTATTCTTAAATACAGACTCTTGCATCATAAAGCAGAACGTATTACATTAGTAATAAAATTGAGCTTTTATCTTAAAAAAGATGATATAACACCGTAAGAAAGAGGAAATATAATCTCTTTAAATTTAATGATTTGCTGCAGCAGCAGCTGAGAAAGAATTTAGAAAACTGCATTATATCATCTTTCGAAGCAATATCTTCATTTTAAAAATTCTTAGAATTAATTTTTTTTAATATTTTACATTCATAGTACAGCACCACAGTATACTATATATAATGTGCGTATGGAGTACTTTTACATATAATGTAAATCTTTTAAAAATTTAAAATTTAATTTACTATTATAGACAGTTGTATATAAAATAAGAATATATTACAATAGTATTAAATTAAAGCTTTTATCTTAAAGATGATATAACACCGTATGAATGAGAAATTATAATCTCTTTAAATTTAATGAATTACTGCATCAGCAGTTGAGAAAGAATTTAGAAAACAGCATTATATCATCTTTTGAAGCAATATCTTCATTTTAAAAATTCTGGACATTGATTATTTTAATATTGAACATCTTTAGTACAGCACGGAAAGATACTGCAAGTAAAGTGCGTATGCAATATTCCATTCAAATTTTTATGTCTTTTAAAAATCATAAAATTAATTATCATGAACTTTTGTATTATAAAGCAAAACATTTTACAATGGTATTAATTTCTTACTACAGCACAGTAATATACTATAAATAAAGTGCGTATGCTGTACTTTTATACATAATGTAGGGGACACCTGGGCGGAAGGGGGAACCGAGGTAGAACGGGATACAGCACATATTTCCAGCCAGTGGCGCTAGAGTAGCAAAGCTTCACGAGCCTCAGTTGCATGCAGGACACTGATGAGGAGCTTTTGTCTGATTGCTGGAATTAATGAAATCACTTTGGCAACATTTAACCATAAATTGTGTGTCTTACTGTAATATTTGGAGATTTATGAAGCAAGGTAAGTCTTCTTTCCGTATTTGGTTCACATTTAACTTTAACTGTCTTAAATTTGTTATGTTTTTAAAGATATTAAACCATGATGGAATGATCGAAACGTAAAGGGTTATTGGTAGTCACGTGAGATTTTTTTAAAATTTTAACGAGCGGGACAGAACGGGATGGAGACAGAGAATGCAGAAAAGAGAAAGTGTCTGGCTAAAGAAGCGAAACAGAGTGCTGCCAAGAGAAAGAAAGTCGCTCAAGATAAGAAGAAACGTTCAGGAAAAGGGTCTAAACCCTGGAAGTAGAGACCTAACAAACAGGATGAGGCGTTAGAGGACAGCTCAGATGAAAGCTCTGAGGAAGATGAAGACGCGTCATATTTTTTATTGTGAGGATCTGTATTCAAAATCAAATGAGTGTTGGGTGTCATGCTTTAAATGCAAAAAGTGGGCACGCATCTCATGTGCAGGTATTGAAGAAGACGATGATGAATCAATATTCACATGGGAATTTTGCAAGCCATACCCAGTGTATTACTTAATACTTTGTACCTAAATTTGTGGAGAATAAAAACTATTTTATTCTTCAAAATACGGAGTGTTTTTTATTTTCAACTGGTCTTAAAAAAAAAAAAAAAAAAAAAAAAACTCTTATCTTTTTTTGTCTGAGTCCCATATCACTCTGAATCGATTAAAGTTGCAGGCCAGAAAACCCCGAAAAAACTTTTTACTAGATTCAATACTGATATGTGAACTTCGAAACACTTTAAATGCAAAAAATAATCTATAATATTCCGAAAACCATCGTACTCCATTCTGCCCCATGGAAGGGGCAGAATGGGGTTGATTGAGTTACTTTTATTTTTAATTTTTTTAAAAATTATCTTTACTTTTTTTACAACTTTGTATACTACAGTATTTTAAAATGTATAAAGAAACTTTAATACAGAATAAAGTTTTTTTTTAGTATCTTAGACCTAAAACCTTGCTTCACACCTTAAGTACCCCATTCTGACCCGGTGTCTCCTAATTCATTTTAAAAATCGTAAAATTAATATATTATTACAGAATGTTGTGTCATAAAGCAGAATAAATTTCATTAGTATTAAAATAAAGTATGTATCTTAAAGATGATATAACACCGTATGAAAGAGAAAATATAATCTCTTTAAATTTAATGAATTGCTGCATCAGCAGCTGAGAAAGGAATTAGAAAAAAACATATCTTTAGAAACAATGTTTTGATTTTAAAAATTCTCTGCTTTAATTTTATTAATATTAAACATTTTTAATACAGTACCACAGTATACTACAAATAAAGTGCGTATGCAGTACTTCTATATATAGTGTAATTTCTTTTAAAAATTTAAAAATTAATTTACTATTATACACTGTTTATCATAAATTAGAATATATTACATTAGTATTAAAAAAAAAACTTTTAACATAAAGATGATATAATATATAAAAGAGAAATTATAATCTCTTTAATTTTAATGGTTTGCTGGATCAGCAACTCAGAAAGATTTCAGAAAACATATCATCTTTTGAAACAATGTTTTCATCTTAAAAATTTTGGGCACTAATTATCTAAATGCAGAAAATTCTTCATACAGCACAGTAAGGTAATATAAATAAAGTGAATATGCAGTACATCTATACATATTGTAATCTCTTTTAAAAATTGTAAATTTAATTTATTTTATCGACTGTTGTATCGTAAAGCAGAACATATTAAAATAGTGTTAAAAAAAAAAAAAAAAAAAAAAAAAAAAAATCTTAAAGATGATATAACACCGTGTGAAATATTTTTTTTTTTCATTTTGGTATAAAATATTTGTAACATGGGAAAAAGTTTCATAATTTATGAATGATGCATCTTCCACGAATAATGCATTCTATAAATACGTCGAATATTGAAAAGAGAAAAAGAAATATTATCTTATTTTATCGGGGCGGAACCCTTTCCAGATGTTTTTTCAAACCCATCAACGTTTTTCTGAACTTATTTTTAACTTATAAATGTCCTTATAATAAAATATCTATAATAATAAAAGAAGATGTCTGTCTGTCTATCTGTCTGTCTGTCTCTCTGTGCATCTATACATTCAGCCCCTACTGAACGCAGAAGTACAAAATTTGACATACGGGTGCTCCGAAGCCTTCCCGAAAGGCTCCTGAAAACAGAATTTTAATATTTTAATTAGTTCCGGAGATATTAATTAAAATGTAGACCTATGTCTAATCAAAAAGCAATCTCAATGACTGAGAATTTCCCGCGATTGCATAAAAATAGATATTTTAGCGGAGTTAAAAGCAGAAAAAGTGGAAAGTAAATTAGAAATATTAGTCCGATCGTTACGAATTTGGTACCAAATGAAAGGAGATTTTTTTTCGAATCTAAGAGTGCAAGCGGTTTATCGATACAACAATTAGATTTTTTAAAAATAACTAAAATATAAAATTTAGTTGGCAACAGGCAGACGACTGTTTGGTATGAAAAAGGAAATGGTTGTAACCAATTAAGATATCACGTGTTTTATAGTTGGGGGGGGGGGAAATTGCAATTTTCAAATATTTTCAAGTTATCATTTACCTTACATTTAAATGAATATTCGGCTTAGACAGCATATTATAAAGCTACTGTTCAATTTTCATGAAATATATGAATAAACAAAAAAATTACTTATTTATTGTAAAAAGATTAAGTTTTCTTTTATATTTTCTTTTATAATTGAGATATGCCGTTGGAATTTCGTAGTATTTGGTTTTAACTCCCGATAATTAGATTGTGAATATTTTTGAAAGAGTACAATTATTAGGGAGGGCTTGAGAGAGGGAGGAAAGGGAAAAAAAAGTGTTGAAATTGGTTGGCATATTTAGATTTTAAGGCAAGGTAAATCGATTGCGGATTTTTTCGAGTGTAAAATTATTATTAGCGACGGAAAGGGGGGGGGGCGAAGGGGCAAAGATGTAGAAAGGGAAGGGGAGATTCGGAGAAAACAACGGAATACCCAGAACACCTCTATTCTTTAATATTTTGCAGAGTTTCAAATTTCAATTTCTGCTCACATATCGTACTAAGGATTTTGAACGTTATATAGCCCAGAATTATGCAAGTTTCGGAGAAAACCATAGATAAGTCGGATTACTGAGAGAAATTTCAGAGAATAATAATAATAAAAAAAAAATACATTTTAATTTATATTTAATTGAAAATAAAATTTATTCTAATATTCAAATACGTGTATTTCAAATTCTAATTAAATTATTTTTAATACTTCATTCGAAAGACATTTTGAAATACTTTTATATTATCAAAAGTGGGATTCGAGGTATTTCACCCAATATACACGTTTTGAGGTTTTCTGAATCGGTTTTCTTGTGTATCTCAGCTACTAATTAAAATAATTTCATAAGTACTACATCATTTGAAAGCTTTGTTGATTTGGAATTGAACAGTAGATTACAGAAATTTTTACCGCCAGATGGCGCTGTAATATTTTACAATTTCAATATTTCAAATTGTAAGTTTCATTAAATTATTTTTAAAACATCATTCGAAAGATATTTCAAAGTCCTTTTATATTATCGAAAGTGGAATTCGAGATTTTAAAAATTGTATTCTAATATTCTAATACGTGTATTTCAAATTCTAATTATGATTAAATTATTTTTAATACTTTATTCGAAATACATTTTTAAATACTTTTATATTATCAAAAGTGGGATTCGAGATTTCACCCAATTTACACGTTTTAAGGTTTTTCGGTTTTCTTTTGTATCTCAGCTACTAATTAAAATATCATACGTAATACATCATTTGAAAGGTTTGTTGATTTAGAATTGAACAGTAGATTATAGAAATTTCTACCGCCAGATGCTGATGTAATATTTTAAAATTTCAATATTTTAAATTCTAATGAGCGAGGAAGGTGTTGTATGTTCTAAAACAGGGATAAGGCGCCGTAGACGCCACCGAGCGGGACTTTGCTAAAGTCAGAAATTTGAAAAATCATAACATGGTGAGCAAACAGGCAGTTTCAGATATTGAAAGTGGAAGAGGGCTCCGAAGACTACCAAGCGGGAATTTACTGCGATTAAATTTTTCAGTAAAGCTATTTTCACTATATGTCAATAAGTTGTTGCAAGATCTGAAACGGGAAAAAGGCGCCGCAGGCGCTACCGAGCGGGAGTTTTATAAAGTCGGAACTTTCAAGGATCGCGAACCAACTGGTCGCCGAAGGCGGCTAGTAATAAATAAGTTTACATGTTTATATTCATTTTTCTGTTATGTGCTATTAATTTGTTTTCATCAGTTGTTAGGAAAGTTGTTTAATTTCCATTAATTTTTTTTATTTTTCGAATCTATTTCTTGGTGTACCTTCTAATTGCATTTAGATTTATAATTATATTTATGAACACGCACAACAATTATCATTATATCCTATTCTTTATTTTAAATAAAACCATACAACACATTAATTTTACGTGTTCCTGTACATTGTATAAAAACAAAAACGTTAAAATGTTTTTAAATATGGAGGAATAATTTCATTATAAACATTTTTACAGCTATAATTTCTTTAAATATCAACTCAGATTTACATAAATAAGATTGATTTTTATATCTTTTAATAACATGCGCATCCTATAATGTACTAAAGCAATCTCTTATAGCACTAGAAATGTAAATTGACAAATTCTCATTTATATTCTCATAAATTATCTAAACAACATTCTTAGTTTCCTCATTTCAAAACTGTTGTTTAACAAATCAAATACAATAATATTCCCTTAACCATCTACAAAAGTGGTTTGGTTTACCTCAAAAAATATATATTGATTTTATTACGACATGTACAATAAACCTTATTCAAGTATGAAGAGTATTTAGTGTAGATCTCCATACCTTTATATTTCTTGTGTCTCTAAAACTATAACAAATCCTATATTTATATTGTTTTTAAAAAAGAGCATGCCTCAGTTAATTTGAATGACATAGATTAGTTTCAGGAGATTTTTTAAATATGAATGGAAATTTAAGCGCAAAAATCAAGACATTGAAGATTGTAATTACTCATAGACATTCTTACACTACATGAAAAATGCATACCCCAAAGAAGGCAGTATTTCCAGTCATAACCAATTACATCCCATAATAAAAAAGGTATTTTTGTGCGGCCATCAGTACTTGTCTAATCAAAATTTGATTTTAAAAAGACAAACATATTATTACTGGTTATTATTACTAGTGATTAAAAAAAAAAAAAAAGTTTCAAAACATGATATGATGTTGTTTTATGAAAGAAAACATCCCACTAAAAATAAACCGAATAAATGTTTGAGAAAATAGTATTTTGTTCAGACATTCTTAAATATTTTAAAACAAATTTGAAGATTTATCTTTTTCCATAAAATATCTGCAGAAATTTAGAAGACATTATAGAGATATTTAGTAAAATTACTTAAGAACGGGCAAATAGGATATTCCGAAGTTATTTTTAAGAAAATCTTGAGATTATTTTTAGCGGCGCAAAATTATATCATCTTTTGAAACAATGTTTTCATTTTAAAAATTATCTGTGTTAATTTTATTAATATTGGACATTCTTAGTACAGCACCACAATATACTACAAATAAAATGAGTATGCAGTACTTATACATATAATGTAATTCATTTTAAAAATTAAATTATAACAGAATGTTGTTTCATAAATCAGAAAATATTACATTAGTATTAAAATAAAGGTTTTATCTTAAAGGTGATATAACACTGTATGAAAGAGAAAATGTAATCTCTTTAAATTTAATGATTTGCTGCATCAGCTACACAAAAAGAATTTAGAAAAAAGCATTATATCATCTTTCTAAACAACATTTTTATTTTAAAATTTCTGTGCATTAATTATTTAATGTCTTAAATTTTTTCTTACAGCACAGTAAATTACTATAAATAAAGTGAGTATGCAGTACTTCTATTCCTATTGTAATCCCTTTTAAAAATTGTAAAATTAATTCACTATTACAGACTGTTGTATCATAAAGCAGAATAGATTACAGTAGTATTAAAATAAAGATTTTATCCTTAAGAAAATGTAACACACTATGAATTTGGAAATATAATTTCTTTAAATTTAATGATTTGCTGCATCAGCAACAGAGAAAAATTTTAGAAAACACCCCACTAAAAATAATCTGAAGATATACTTGAGAAAACAGTATTTTGTTCAGACATTCTTCAAATATCTAAAACATTTTTGAAGATTAATCAATTTCTATAAAATATCTTCAGAAATTCAGAAGACATTATAAAGAAATTTTGTAAAATTACTTAGGAATGGGTCAAATAGCTTAAGATATACTGAAAATATATTTAAAAAATCTTCAGATCACTTTTAGTGGGGCAGCATTACATCCTATTTTAAACATTGTTTCCATTTTAAGAGTTCTCTGCATTAAATTTATTAATGTTGAACACTTTTAGCACAGCACCACAATATACTATACATAAAACGCGTACGCAATACTTCTATATATAGCGTAATTCCTTTTAAAAATTAAAAAATAAATTTATTATTAGGAACTGTTGTATCATAAATAAGAATATATTACATTTGTATTAAAATAAAGCTTTAATCTTAAAGATGATATAAAACCGTATGAAAGAGAAATTATATTCTCTTTAAATTTAATGATTTGCTGGATAAGTAGCTGAGAAAGAATTTAGAAAACAGCATTATATCATCTTTTGTAACAATGTTTTCGTTTTAGAAATTCTGTGCATTAATTATTTTAAGATTGGAAATTCTTACTACAACATAGTATGATACAATAGATAAGTGTTTATGCAGTACTTCTATACATATTTTACTTCCTTTAAAATGATGTAAAATGAATTCTTCATTACACGCTGTTGCATCATAAAGTAGAACATATTACGCGAGTATTAACAAAATATTTTATCTTAAATATGATATAACACCGTATGAAAGAGAAATTATAATCTCTTTAAATTTAATGAATTGCTGCATCAGCAGACATGAAATAATTTAGAAAACAGCATTATATCATCTTACAATGTTTCAATTTTAGAAATTCTATGCATTAATTATTGAATTGCAAAAAATTCATTCTACAGCAAATTAAAATAATACAAATGAAGTCAGTATGCAGTACTTTTAAATAGAGTATAATTATAGACTGTTCCATCACAAAGCATATCATCTTACGTTAGTAAAAAAAAAAAAATCTTAAAGATGATATAACACCGTTTGAAAGAGAAAATATAATCTCTTTAATTTTAATGATTTGCTGCATCAGCAGCTCAGAAAGAATTTGGAAAACAGTATTATATCACCTTTTGAAAGAATGTCTTCATTTAAAAAAATTCTGTGCAATAGTTATGTAAATACCGAAAATTCTTTGTACATTACAGTAAGATACTACAAATAAAATGCATACGCAATATACTATACACACTATAATTCCTTTTAAAAATTATAAACTTCATTGATTATTACAGACTGTTTTATCTTAAAGATGATATAACACCGTATGGAAGAGAAAATATATCTTTAAATTTAATGATTATGATTATAATTTGCTGCATAAACAGCTCAGAAATATTTTAAAAATCACTATTATATCACCATTTGAAACAATGTCTTCATTAAAAAAATCTGTGCATTAATTACTTAAATATTGTATGAATTAGGAAATATAATCTCTTTAAATTTAATGATTTGCTGCATCAGCAAAATTGAAATAATTAAGAAAACACCCTACTATCTTTTTCCATAAAATATCTGCAGAAATTTAGAAGGCATTATGAAGAAATTTTGTAATATTTTATAGGAATGGGTAAATTAGATTAAGATATTCTGCAAAATTACTTAAAGAAAATCTTGATATTATTTTTAGTGCCGCTGCATTATATCATAATTTTAAACATTTTTTTCATTTTCAAATTCTGCGTATTAATTACTTTAATACTGAAAAGAGAAAAAAAATAAGAAAAAAACCTACTAAAAATAATCCGAAGATATTCTTGAGAAAATTTTATTTTGTTCAGACATACATCAAATTTTTTTAAAAAAAATTAAGATTAATCAATTTCAATAAAATATCTGCAGAAATTTAGAAGACATTATAAAGAAATTTTGTAAAATAACGTAGGGATGTGTCAAACAGCTTAAGATATACCGCAAATATATTTAAATAATATCTTGAGATTATTTTTAGTGACGCAGCATTACATCCTATTTTAAACAACGTTTCCATTTTAAGAATTCTCTGCATTAAATTTATTAATGTTGAACATTCTTTGTACAGCAACAAAATATACTATAAATAGTACGCGTATGCAGTACTTCTATATATAGGGTAATTCGATTTAAAAATTTAAAAACAAATTTATTATAAGTGACTGTTTTAACATAAAAAAAGAATATATTTCATTAGTATTAAAATAAAGCTTTAATCTTAAAGAAGATATAACACCATATGAAAGAGAAAAAAATAATCTCTTTAAATTTAATGATTTGCTGCATAAGCAGCTGAGAAAGAATTTAGAAAACAGCATTATATCATCTTTTGTAACAATCTTTTCGACTTAAAATTCTGTGCATTAATTATCTTAAGATTAAAAAGTCTTACTAGAACACAGTAAGATACTATAAATAAGTGCTTATGCAGTACTTCTATACATAATTTAATTCCTTTAAAATGAAGTAAAATTAATTCTTAATTACAGACTGTGCCTCTTAAAGCAGAACATATTACGGGAGTATTAAAAAAATATTTAATTTTAAAGATGATATAACACCGTATAAAAGAGAAATCATAATCTCTTTAAATTTAAAGAATTGCTGCATCAGCAGATGAGAAATAATTTAGAAAACAGCATTATAACATCTTATTAAACAATGATTCAATTTATAAAATTTAATGCATTAATTATACAATTGCAAAAAATTCTTCCTACAGCAAATTAAAATAATATAAATGAAGTCAGTATACAGTACTTCTAAATAGAGTATAATTCTGTTAAAAAATTATAAATTTATAGACATTATTATAGACTGTTCCATCATAAAGCAGATCATATTACGTTAGTATTAAAAAAAATTTATCTTAAAGATGATATAACACCGTATGATAGAGAAAACTTATTCTCCTTAAATTTAATGATTTGCTGCATCAGCAGCTCAGAAAGAATTTAGAAAACAGTATTATATCACCTTTTGAAAAAATGTCTTGATTTAAAAAAATTCTGTGCATTAATTGTTTTAAGATTTAAATTTATTACTACAACACAAAAAGATTCTATAAATAAGTGCTTATGAAGTACTTTTATACACAACTTAATTCTTTTCAAAAGATGTAAAATTAATTAACAGAATGTTGTATCATAATGTAGAACATACTACATTTGTATTAAAATAAAGCTTTTATCTTAAAGATTATATAATATCGTATGAAAGAGAAATTATAATCTCTTTAAATTTAATGATTTGCTGCAACCGCAGATGATAAATAATTTAGAAAACCGCATTATATCATCTTATTAAACAATGTTTCAATTTTAAAAATTCAATGCATTAATTATTTAATTTCAAAAATTCTTCCAACAGCAAATTAAAGTACTATAAAAAAAAGTCAGTATGCAGTACCTCTAAATAGTGTATAATTCTTTTTAAAAGTTATAAATTTAATTCATTATTTTAGACTGATCCATCATAATGGAGATCATAATACCTTAGAAAAAAAAGAAAAAATCTTAAAGATGATATAACACCGTATGAAAGAGAAAATATTATCTCTTTAAATTTAATGATTTGCTGCACCAGCAGCTCATAAAGAATTTAGAAAACAGCGTTATATCATCTTTTTTAACAACGTTTTCGTCTTAAAATTCTGTGCATTAATTATTTTAAGATTGAAAAGTTTTACTAGAACACAGTAAGATACTATAAATAAGTGCTTATGCAGTACTTCCCTACATAATTTAATTCCTTTAAAATGATGTAAAATAAATTCTTAATTACAGACTGTGCATGATAAAGCAGAACATGTTACATTAGTATTAAAAAATATTTTATTTTAAAGATGATATAACACCGTATAAAAGAGAAATTATAATCTCTTTAAATTTAATGAATTGCTGCATCAGCAGATGAGAAATAACTTAGAAAACAGCATTATATCATCTTATAAAACAATGTTTCAATTTATAAAATTTTATTCATTAATTATATAATTGCGAATAATTCTTCCTACAGCAAATTAAAATAATATAAATGAAGTCAGTATACAGTACTTCTAAATAGAGTATAATTCTTTTAAAAAATTAAAAATTTAATTCATTATTATAGACTGTTTCATCATAAAGCAGATCATATTACGTTATTATTAAAAAAAAATATTTTATCTTGAAGTTGATATAACACCGTATGAAAGAGAAAATATAATCTCTTTAAATTTAATGATTTGCTACATCAGTAGCTCAGAAAGAATTTAGAAAACAGTTTTATATCCCCTTTACAAACAATGTCTTCATTTTAAAAAAATCTGTGCATTAATTATTTTAATATTAAAAATTCTTAGTACATCACAGTAAGATACTAGAAATAAAATGCGTACACAATGTATTATACATATTGTAGCTCCTTTTAAAATTTGTAAAATACATTCATTGTTACAAACTATTGTATCGTAAAACAGAACATATTGCAGCAGTACTAAAATGAAGATTTTTCCTAAAGATAATGTAACATGGTATGAATTACGAAATATAATCTCTCTAAATTTAATGATTTGCTGCATCAGCAAACGAGAATAAAATTAAGAAAACACCCTACTAAAAATAATCCGAAGATATTCTTGGTAAAATAGTATTTTGTTCAGACATACATGAAGTATTTAAAAAAAAAAAAAATTCCATAAAATGACTGCAGAAATTTAGAAGACATTATAAAGAAATTTTGTAAAATTTCTTAGGAATATGTCAAATAGCTTAAGATTTTCTGAAAATATAATTAAAGAAAATATTGGGATTATTTTTAGTGGCGCAGCATTATATCATCATTTGATACAATTTTTTTTCATTTTAAAATTATGCACATTAATTATTTTAATACTGAAAATTCTTACTACAGCTCAGTAACATGATATAAATATAGTGCTTATGGACTACTTCTATACAAAATTTAATTTCTTTTAAAAGATGTAAAATTAATATATTATTACAGAATGTTGTATCATAAAGTAAAACATATTCCATTAGTATTAAGTTAAAGCTTTTATCTTAAAGATGATAGAACACCGTATGAAAGAGAAATTATAATCTCTTTAAATTTAATGAATTGCTGTATCATCAGCTGAGAAATAATTTAGAAAACAGCATTATATCATCTTACTAAACAATGTTTCAATTTTAAAAATTATGTGCATTAAATATTTAATTGTTGAGAATTCCTCCTATAGCAAATTAAAATACTATAAATGAAGTCAGTATGCAATACTTCTAAATAGAGTGTAATTATTTTTTTAAATTATAAATTTAATTCATTATTATAGACTGTTCCATCTTAAAACATACCATATTACGTTAGTATTAAAAAATAAATTATCTTTAAGATGATATAACACCGTATGAATGAGAAAATATTATCTCTTTAAACTTAATGATTTGCTGCACCAGCAGCTGAGAAAGAATTTAAAAAACAGCATTATATCATCTTTTGTAATAATGTTTTCGTCTTAAAATTCTGTGCAATAATTATTTTATGATTGAAAAGTCTTACTAGAACGCAGTAAGATACTATAAATAAGTGCTTATGCAGTACTTTTCTACATAATTTGATTCCTTTATAATGATGTAAAACAAATTCTTAATTACAGACTGTGCATCATAAATCTGAACATATTATGTGAGTATTAAAAAAATATTTTATTTTAAAGATGATATAACACCGTATAAAATCATAATCTGTTTAAATTTAATGAATTGCTGCATTAGCAGATGAGAAATAATTTAGAAAAAAGCATTATATCATCATATTAAACAATGTTTCAATTTTAAAAATTCTATGCATTAATTATTTAATTGCAAAAATTCTTCCTACAGCAAATTAAAGTACTATAAAAGAAGTCAGTATACAGTACTTATAAATAGAGTATAATTCTTTTACAAAATTATAAATTTATAGATATTATTATAGACTGTTCCATCATAAAGCAGATCATATTACGTTAGTATTAAAAAAAATTATCTTAAAGATGATATAACACCGTATGATAGAGAAAAAATATTCTCATTATATTTAATGATTTTCTGTATCAGCAGCTCAGAAAGAATTTAGAAAACAGTATTATATCACCTTTTGAAACAATGTCTTGATTTAAAAAAAATTCTGTGCATTAATTGTTTTAAGATTTAAATTTATTTCTACAACACAATAAGATTCTATAAATAAGTGCTTATGAAGTATTTCTGTACACAACTTAATTCCTTTCAAAAGATGTAAAATTAATTAACAGAATGTTGCATCATAATACAGAACATACTACATTTGTATTAAAATAAAGCTTTTATCTTAAAGATGATATAACACCGTATGAAAGAGAAATTATAATCTCTTTAAATTTAATGAATTGCTGCATCAGTAGATGATAAATAATTTAGAAAACCGCATTATATCATCTTATTAAACAATGTTTCAATTTTAAAAATTCTATGCATTAATTATTTAATTGAAAAAATTCTTCCTACAGCAAATTAAAGTACTATAAAAGAAGTCAGTATGCAGTACCTCTAAATAGAGTATAATTCTTTTTAAAAGTTATAAATTTAATTCATTATATTGAGTGTTCCATCATGAAGGAGATCATATTACGTTAGCAAAAAAAAAAAAAAAAAAAAAAAATCTTTAAGATGATATAACACCGTATGAAAGAGAAAATATTATCTCTTTAAATTTAATGATTTGCTGCACCAGCAGCTCAGAAAGAATTTAGAAAACAGCATTATATCATCTTTTGTAACAATGTTTTCGTCTTAAAATTCAGTGCATTAATTATTTTAAGATTGAAAATTCTTACTAGAAGACAGTAAGATACTATAAATAAGTGCTTATGCAATACTTCTCTACATAATTTAGTTCCTTTAAAATGATGTAAAATAAATTCTTAATTACAGACTGTGCATCATAAAGCAGAACATATTACGTGGGTATTAAAAAATATTTTATTTTAAAGATGATATAACACCGAATAAAAGAGAAATTATAATCTCTTTAAATTTAATAATTTGCTGCATCAGCAGATGAGAAATAATTTAGAAAACAGCATTATATCATCTTATTAAACAATGTCTCAATTTTAAAAATTCTATGCATTAATTATTTAATTGCAAAAATTCTTCCTACAGCAAATTAAAGTACTATAAAAGAAGTCAGTATGCAGTACCTCTAAATAGAGTATAATTCTTTTTAAAAGTTATAAATTTAATTCATTAATTTAGACTGTTCCATCATAAAGGAGATCATATTACGTTAGAAAAAAAATTATCTTAAAGATGATATAACACCGTATGAAAGAGAAAATACTATATATTTAAATTTAATGATTTGCTGCACCAGCAGCACAGAAAGTATTTAGAAAACAGTATTATATCATCTTTTCAAAGAATGTCTTCATTTAAAAAAATTCTGTGCAATAAATATTTAAATATTGAAAATTCTTTGTACATCACAGTAAGATACTACAAATAAAATGCGTACTCAATATATTATACATACTGTAATCCCTTTTAAAAATTGTAAAATACATTCATTATTACAGATCATTGTATCATAAAACAGAATATATTACAGCAATACTAAAATGAAGATTTTATCCTAAAAATGATGTAACATAATATTGAAGTAGGAAATATGATCTCTTTAAATTTAATGATTTGCTGCATCAGCAAAAGAGAAAAAGAAATAAGAAAACACCCTACTAAAAATAATCCGAAGATATTCTTGAGAAAATATTTTTTCAGACATACATCAGATATTTACAAATTTTTTTTGAAGATATATTTTTTACTTTCTTCTATATGTAATATAGAGAAAGTATTGGATTCGCGAAAATTTTCGACTTTCGTGTTTTGACGGGTGTACACGTTTTGGGATGTCCTGAACACGAATTGATAGTTTTTAAAAAATGCCTGTCTGTCTGTGTGTGTCTGTCTGTGTGTGTCTGTCTGTGGTTTCGTTTTTTCACCGTATCTCTCGAACCGATGAATGAAATTCAACCAAACTTGGTATATAGTTGGACCCTGGCGGGGCAATGTGCTGATAAAATTTGGGGATCAATAGCCCAGCAGGTGGCGCTGTGATCGCATTTTATGTAAATTTTTAACATGGTAGTATAGGGCAAATTTTCGTATTTTTCACCGTATCTCACGAACCGATGAATGAAATTGAAACAAACTTGGTGTGTAGTTGGATCCTGACATGGAAAGGGGTCTGATTAGATTTTGGGATCAATCGCCCATCAGATGGCGCTGTGATCGCATTTTATGTAAACTTTTAACATGGCAGTATAGGACAAAATTTCGTATAAATGTACATAATGAGCGTTATTTAAACTTGTGATTGTAAAATTAATATGAATTATTGATAATAGTAGTGGTTAACTACGAAAAAAATTTTGTGCATGTGGGGGCACCGGTTCCCCCCCTGGGGGGGGGTAAATTTTCAAGATGGGTATCTTTCGAAAGATCTCGTCAATACCTTTAAAACGAATGGTTGAACTATAAATCTGTGACAATTTGAAAAAAAATTATCGATTTTTTTACTTTTAACGAAAAAAAATCGTATATATATATATATATATTTTTTAACGAAATTTAACCAAACTTGGTATTTAGTTGGTCCAAGACATAAAGTGGTGCTTATTACATTTGGGGATCAATAGCTCAACAGGTGGCGCTGTGATCGCATTTTTTCTAAATTTTTAACATGGCAGTATAGGACAAAATTTCGTATAAATGTACATAATGAGAGTTATTTTTAACTTGTGATTGTAAAATTAATATGAGTTATTGATAATAGTAATAGTTAACTAGGAAAAAAATATTGTGCATGTGGGGGCATCGCTTCCCCCGCTGGGGGGGGGAAGTACCCCCCCCGGGAGGGGTAAATTTTCAAGATGGGTATCTTTCGAAAGATCTCGTTAATACCTTTAAAACGAATGGTTGAACTATAAATCTGTGATAATTTAAAAAAAAGTTATCGATTTTTTTTTACTTAAAAAAAAAAAAAAAAAATTTTTTTTTTTTTTTAATATTACTGGTTGAATATGTATTCCTTTCAACAAAAAAAAAAAAAAACTTAGAAAAAAATCGTATTTTTTTTTTTTTTATATTATTACTGATTGAATATGTATATAGGAAAATATAGAAGAAAGTCTTGTGGCGGCCACAACATACTAGTTTAATTTAATTTAGAAATTTCATTCATTATAACAGACGGTTCCATCATAAATCAGAACATATTACGTTAGTATTAAAATAAAGCTTTTATGTTAAAGATTAAACACCGTGTGAAAGGAAAATATAATCTCTTTGAATTTAGGGATTTGCTGCATCAGCAACTGAGAAAAAATTTAGAAAACTGTATTATATAATCTTTTGAAACAAAGTTTAAATTTTAGATATTCTGTGCGTTAATTATTTTAATACTGATAAGTCTTACTACAGAACAGTAAGGTACTATAAATAAAGTGCGTGTAATTCTTTTTAAAAATTGTAAAATTAATTTATTATTATAGACTGGTGTATCGTAAAGCAGAACATATTAAAGTAGTATTAAAATAAAGCATTTATCTTAATGATGATATAACACCGCATGAAAGAGAAATTATATTATCTTTAAATTTAATGATTTTCATCCTCAGCAACTGAGAAAGAGTTTAGAAACAAAATCATATTTTTTGAAACCCTGTTTTTAAAAAAGTATATATCCTGTATTTTTTAAAATATCTAATAATAATAACCAGTAATAATAACTTTGGATTTTTTAAAATAACGTTTGTTTAGGCAGGTCCTCAAGTTCGCACAAAATTACCTAGGTTCTAGGGGATATAATTGGGTATGTCGGGAAATTCTATCTTCTATGCGTTTTTCGTGTAGTGTAAGAATGTCTATGTGTAATTACTATCTTCAGTTTGTCTAGATTTTTGTGCTTAAATTTCCATTCATATTTAAAAAATCTCTTGAAACTGATGTATGTCATTCAAATTAACTGAGGCATGCTCTTTTTCAAAAAGAATATAAATATAGGATTTGTTATAAATATAGGATTTGTTAGAGTTTTTGAGACACAAGAAATATAAAGGTATGAAGGTAAATACTTTTCATATTTGAATAATATTTTATTGCACATGTCATAATAAAATCAATATATATTTTTTGAGATACACCAAACCACTTTTGCAGATGGTTAAGGAATAATTATTGTTAATAATTTCTTAAACACTAGGTTACGATATGTGGAATCCAACAATGTTGTTCAGATACTTTATGGGAATATAAATGAAGAATTGTCAACGTACATTTTCAGTGCTATGAGGGATTGCTTTTGTACATTATATTATGCGCATATTATTAAAAGATATACAGGCATACCTGCCAACATCCTAATTAGTATTTCGTAGTGTTGTTAGCCCAGCCCTTTTTTTCACACCAGTAAATTTTTACAGTAATATTCCTCATATGTAATTACGATTAAATAATAAGCAAAATATTCTAAAAAGTTACTGGTGAGTAAAAGAAGGCGGGGCTAACAATACCATGGAATATTAATTAGTATGTTGACAAGTATGAATGCAGGACTGCCAACCATCTTATTAATAAGCGTAGACTTGTTAACGCCTTTTGAAAATACGCCCCTTTTCCCACACCACTTTATATTTAGAGCAATTCTCTCCAAATAGTGTTACGATTAAATAAGAATGAAATTACTCTCAAAAATGACTGGTGTACAAAAAAAGGCGGTGACTAAAAGTACTACGCTTCATAATGAGATGGTTGGCAAGCCTGATGAATGGGACTATATAAAAATCATTCTTATTATTGCAAAACTGAGTTGATATTTAAAGAGATTAATGCTCTAATGATGGTTATAATGAATTTTTCTCTCCATATGTAAAAACAATTTAACGTTGCTGTTTTTATACAATATACAGGGCCATACAAAATTAATTTGCAGTATGGTTTTTTTTAAAATAGAGAATAGCATATAACGATAATTGTTGAGCGTGTTCATAATTATAAAGCTAAATGCAATTAGAGGTGACACCAAGAAATAGTAGATTCCAAAAATTAGAAATTTTAGTGGAAATTAAACAACTTGCCAAACAACTAATGAAAATAAATTAATAGCACATAATAAACAAATTAATATAAACATGTAATTGTATTTATTATGTATTTGTTATGAGCGCAGAAAAACGTTGCTGGGTTTGGAAAAACATTTGGAAAGGGTTCTGTCCCGATAAAATAACAGAATCTTTCATTTTTTCTTTTCTTTTTTCCTTTCAACGATTCACATAATTATAGAATTCATCATTCGTGGAAGATGAATCATTCATAAATTATTAAACTTTTTCCCGTGTTACAAATTTTTTATAGAGAAAATGAAAGGAAATCAAAGTATAATTCAGTGTAAAAAACAAGTAAAACTAACTTTTGAAAATATGTGATATGGACACTGCATGACCTCCTTATAGACCTGTTGAGATATGCAAAAAAAAAAAAAAAAAAACAGCGGCATTTTTGGCTGTGGTAACTGATTCGTAAAACAAGTAGATTCCAGTCCATGAACATTCCAAAAAATAAGCAAAGAATCTATTACTCCAACAATAAAAGTCACGCATACCGCAAGAAAGGAATACCGCTTGTTCAGGAATAGTATTATACAACCTATTACAGATTCTTTAATTGCCAAATGCACAGTTAAGAGTTAAATAGATTTCGCTCGAGTGTAGATAACTGACTTTTGTACTCTTCAGCGAAAATTAGTAACGAAAAACAAAACATTATACTATAAACCTATTAATGCCACTAAAATTGAGAATTGTCAGGACTTACTGATTCTAACAACCCTAAATTACTATTTTCATCCAAATTTGGTTGCTAATCTCACCAGTTTGCCAAGTTCATCGCCAAAGCAGATTTTGTCCTTGGCGTCAAATTTGGCGACTTGGTAACCATTTTTCTCGAAAATTTATAATGTAGTGTTGGCAATGTTAGGAAGCTCTAACTGTAATAAAATAAGAGTTCTGGAATTTTTCGTATCATTTGTTTTAAATTCGTTGGTTTTTAGCGCAGAACTATCCCAAAACTTCCAAAAATTACAGTATCTCGATGAGTTGAAATTCTATTTAGACTTCGAACTATGCGATTGATACATTGTTGCTGATTATACGAAATTCCTGCTTTGTAGAGTGCTTAACTCTGTTTACTTGACTTTTGTAGTACGAATGACTGCTTTTTTGAATTGTTTCCAGAATATTAGTTAATTATTGTTTTTCTGGTACAGAGAACAGTTTGGACTATTTTCAGAACATTCAAATTAAATAAAGTGCATTGGTCGATTATTAACCCTACTTATGTCTTTACGAACTACATTCTATGCGCAAAAATGGTGACACTTTTATAATATCGTTACAGGCTGAATCACTAACTTTTTTTTAAATCTCTGTGACGGTAGGTTATATAATGACCAAAAAAATCGTATTTTTCACCTTTACAAATAAAATTTTCGTAATTATTTAAAAAACGGAAATACACAGAAAAATAAAAAAAAGGGGGGTGCAAAACTAAATGTTATAAAAAACGTATATAAATTTGCAATGTTCTACGTCTAACTGCATTTGAGCTATGCGAGATATACACACACGCACGCACGTACAAACATACGTCATGAAGAATCGTTTAAAATCGTAAATATATCTAAAATTAAAGCTCGTGCCAAGACCAAAGTTGAGAATTAGTAACAAAATGTCTTGGAAATCATATAAATTTAAAAGCTTCTACGACCATTCGTTTTCAAGCTACGCGAGATGCAAAATCCATATTGCAAATCGGGATTACAGCACTTCCTTATACAAGGTATAAGAACATTTATCGTCATAAAATTTGAAAATTTCTCCAGTACTGGTGAATTTTCCCGCGTAGTACAGGTAAATTAGAGCAAACAGAAGATTTTAGTAAATTCATGATTTGAGCAAGTATTGTATCAATTTATACATTGAAAAATTTTGTATTGTGCGACGTGCTCATCTGTTTTCGGCAGTAAAGACCGGTACCCGGCATAACATGTCTCGCTTAAAAGAAATAGTGCCCTCGGAACACTCCAAGAGTGAGAGGACTCTCTAAAATGGAGTATGTAACAGACAAAAGGTGCATTTATAAGTTTAACTTGGTTCTCAAAATTTTATAGAGCGATTTAAATGAAATTTTTTTATTTCAAAATTTTTACTTCTTAAATCAATAAACAATTTGAGAAGAATAATATGCACTGCTCCTGACAATGAGGATTAGGGGACAGTACAGTGCTACCTGTGAAGATGCTACATGGGACAGTGGTGACCTGAATCGAAATTTGTTTTTAGTTTTGTGTATTTCTCAGTACAGAGCTGCCAACCTAATCCGGCAAAATGTTAGTACCGCCCATTTTTCTACACCACTTAATTTTTAGAGCATTTGTTTTCTTAATTCATCGTAAATATATTTGAAGAAAATATCTCTAAAAATTAAGTGGTGTAGAAAAATGGGCGGTACTAACAATTTGCCGGATTAGGTTGGAAGGTCTGTCAATACCTGGTTGAAATTTTTCAATGTTAAAAGCTACTAATGTCAGTGATGTCCCAACGATATTTTTTAAACAAATGCTGCTTTTTTTTTTTTTTTTTTCCCTTCATTATTCATATTTTTGAGATTTATAAAAAGAAATAGTTCAAGCGTTACGACCAGCAAAATAATGGAAGATAACTGAAAAAAAAAAAAAAAAAAAAAAAAAAAAAAAAAAGAAAGAAAGAAAGAAATTCTAAATTGCGAAATAGCCATTTTGCTCCTAAAAGGAAATTGATTAAGTTTTTAATTAATAGCGCACATATGAAATTGAATGAAGACTTAAAATAACAAATAAGAAAAAAAAAATTAACAAATTTAAACTATTTTAAAAAAGAAAAATAAAGCAGAAATGATGTTAAAAATATATTACAGGTAGGTGAACTTTCACTGGTCTTCAAGTGTTAATTTAAATAAGATCGTCGCCAATTTCCCATAGCGCAATACAAGTGCGACGTAAAACACAACCAAACAACCTTAATGTAAATAATGGTCTTCCTGAAAAAAGAAAATAATAATTACTAATTTCTGAGCTATGTGTTTATCGCGAGAATTCTATAACGAACATATAAAAATTTTATATTTATACGTATACTTTTAAAAAGTTACTCACATTCAAGGAAAAGAAAAAAAATTATATGCAAGAACAGAAATTAGGATTTAATTTAACATTTGGTACCATATGTATATTCATTAATATTAAAAGCATTTCTCAGTTATTTTTTCTGAATTTATTTCGCTATTTTACTTCCCTCAAAGTTTTCTTTTTTATGAAATTTGTTTCATATCAGATAAAAATTATTACTTATGTTTTAAAACTAAACTGGCCTAGCACATTTTCTCACCAAAAGTGAGGAGATTTAACATCGCACTAGAGCTACAATATGGTTGAATGGGTTTACCGTCCCATTAAAGCTACAAAATGGTTGAAAGCATTTAATTCCGCACTAGATAAACATAGTATAGGTATTGTTTAACGTCGCACTAGAGCTAAAAAATGATTAAGAGAGTTTTCGTAGCAAGAGTCGTATCGCCTTCGTCCATTAAATCAGCGATCCTATGCTCCCCCTTCAGAGGTTAGGTTTTTTCTTCTTGTCTATTTTTTCAAACTGATATATTTTTCAAGGACTTTTTTTCTGTTTTTTGCATTCTGAAAGGCGGTGAAGTACCATCGTACTAGTGCTAAAAAGTGATTTAAAATGTTTAACTTCGCACAGAGCTACAAAGAACGGATTTAATGTCGACAGACGGTTGTGGTAAAAGTTAAGAGGTTTTTAACGGTGCAAGAGGGTCGAGTAGATGTTTGGTAAAGTTTAACGTCATTTTAGATTTACCAAATGCTTAGAGTGTTTAACTTTGCACTAAATCTACAAAGTGATTGAAATGATTCAACGTCGCAAGAGCTTTGATGTGAAGGTTCAGAGGATGAAACATTGTTTTAGAGCTAGAAAACAGTAGAGTTGGTTTAATGTCGCAAGAAGGTTGATTTGACGTAATAGACGTTATCGACATTATCTATAAAATCAGGCGCCTATGACACATTGCTTTCCAGCGTGTAGTGGTTGCGGTACCAAGTAAAAGTTGTGAAAAACTTGCCTCTATTGTTCTTTCTTTTAAAATGTTATCTCATATGTTTTTAAATGTAAACAAGAATAAATTCTGGCCACAAGTAAACATTATAGATGTGATTATTTACTTGAACTGATTACTGTACATCTGACTTTAAGTACAATGTATGTAAGATGTTCCTAACAATTTCAAGTAAATAATCGCCTCTACAATGTTCATTTTGAATTATTTAGTGTCAAATATAATTTTTTAAATAGATCTTCTAATGTTGTAAATTGTACTGTAATTACGAAACAAATCATGTATTAGTAATTGAAGAAGAAAATGTTAATGTACGTAGTTTTCGAAATGAAAATTTTAGTAAAAAAAGAAATTGAAATTTTGGAAAAGAAATCGCTTTTAAAAGATAACTTTGACATAATTTATTTTATTTAAAAAAACATTATGTCGTGTTCCATAAAATCAATCAGACGCAGACGAAATCATTCGCAAAAACAATTTTATTATAATATATATATATATGTTTGTAATCGCTTTAAAACCAAATCTATAACAAATATAACCTTTCGGAATGAAAAAATATAATATACACACTGACTTGTCCTAACCTCATAACAAATCAAAGCAACCGAATTCAAAATTTCATAGATTTTCTCTTGAGCCGTAACGAATGAAAAATTGTAGAAATTAAGATTTCAATAATTATATAAAATGTAAGGAGTATTCAAAAGTACTTTTTTTAAATGAATTGTAAAATATATTACTTATCTTTAAATAAGGGAAAATGTGTGAAATATGAATATGTAAAAAAATACATGAATTTTTCCCTTTAGATGTAAATTCGTTCAAGCAACACAATTCTATTTTACTTTTAAATATGGAACATCGCGAAAGTAAACGAATTCTATTCGAGCATGCACAGTTTCAGCCTGAGTAGTTCAGGTACCGCCAGTACCAGATGGCCTTGTTATCCATCAGTGACATAATTATGACGTAACTATGCTACCCATTGCTCCATTGTGGTGAATACTCTTACTAGTATTCATTTTGGTTATATTTGTCTACTCAGAATCCATAATTGAAGTATTACATGTTTTAAACTTCTACCATCAACTATAAAGAAAAAAAAATACCCCCTCGAGTGTCTAACTACAGAAGATTTTAATCTTTATTTATGATTAGCGTCTAACATGAGACATTTTCTTGAATTTCATGTTTGACATATTTTGAAAATTTTCTAAATCTTCGGCACCCTTTTTAACATCTCTAGAGTTAAATTTTCGTTAAATCTGTTCTTATTAAATCTCTACATTTGAATGGAATCTATCGTTCAAATGTCATTGTTTTTATCGAAATCTCAGCAGTTTCGAATCGCATTGATAGACGAATTAGTGAATCAGTTGTATTTTGCGTTATATTATACATTACTGCGTTATATTATTATATTTACGTTTTTATAACAATTACATATAAGGACAATGCACTGGTAATAAATACTAAAGTGTAAACAATCACAAAGAAAAAAACTCATATATAACAAGTAACAATTTGTAAAATGATGATATAGAGTTAGTATTTTGATTTAAAATAAATAAACACATTGTTAAATGCTCCAATTAAACATGTTCAGATTTTTTAAATAGGAAATGCATTCTTTTAAAGACAGCTGCTGTTAAGGCATATTGCGATTTACTGATTATATTAGTTGGAAAATTTTTGTTTAAAATTTGAAGTCACTTGGTTGCGACCAATCACTGAGGACCATAATCCAATTTTAAACAATCCTCATAGGGAAAGGTGGTCCAATTACATATTGATAGGTGTACTTTTACTGACAAGAATTAAATAATGATTTACTTAAATGAATAATATAATTAAATAATGATAATAATATATAGAGCGCCTTAAGGCCATGCTATTAATTCATGCTTCTTACCTTGACTCGAACGCTTCGCCTATTTGGCAAGTTGAATCAGCGATTATTCACGCTGATATAGTTAAAAAAAAAAATAATAATGAGACGCACACTAGTCTTCTAATCAGGAACTTTGTAAATAGTCTTTATTTATTTATTTATTTTACTGTTACGTTATGCAGACACTTGCTGGAATACACAGCTTGCTGGGATATATTCCCTTCACTCATCTGAAAAAAGAAATAAACAAAACTAGATTGCATAAAGGACAAAAAAAATAAAAATAAAATAAATAAATAAATAAAAATTCTGTTAAAGACATAATTTAGTTTAGTTAGGATAACTATTAATTTCAAAGTCATTTTCTGATTGAAAACTGGGCCATGTACTTTTTAAAATGACTGAAATGAATTAATGTGAAATGTTGCCAACTAAATTTCATACATAAGTTAGTTTTAAAAGACTTAATTGCCGTGTCGAAAAACTGTTTGCACCCCTGGATTAAAAAAAAAATCGACCCTTTCATTTGGTACCGAAGTTGTAACGATAGGACTGATATTTTTAATTTATTTTGGTGCTAGACAAAACTGATCTACAAAAAATCCAGATTAAAAGTAATAATTCTCTGTCCTTAAAAAAAAAAAAAAAAAAAAAAAAAAAAAAAAAATCCTTAATTTAAAATTCTCAAGCAATTTTTCAACTTCATGTCAGATACCTTGATTTTAACCCAATTTCGCTCACTTTTGAAGTTGTTGAAACTTGGTAATTGCCTAGTAAGTATGGACTTGAATGAAACTTTTAACCAATCGTCAAGTTTTTAATTTATTGTTTCTCAAATTTCACAGAGCATGTTCCTATTTTTTTCCGCTTGTGTCTCAGAGGAGAATAAATTTTTAATAACTTGAACGGAAAACGTAGCTTTTCAATTAAAGTGCTAAGGCACATGTGTGCCAGTTTTCTTTCAAATTCGTCACAGAGCGTGGCTTTCTACAGCCAACAGACATGTTCATACATTTATGAGCATGTCTATTGACACATTTTTATACACAGTCCAGTTATATTAATGTGATTAACACATACATTTGGCGTCAACCAGAAATAGTCAATCACAGAAAGAAGCTGTCAGCCCCATCTTTGGAGAGTACATAAAAAGTGTCGGGGAAGTAGAAAACGCTTGGAATCACTAATTTAATGCAGAAACAGTGCGATTTGTCCGGCGTCAAAAAGGGCATGATTATTGGCATCCGAGCTAATATTTGAAGCATTTGAGAAATGGCTAATTTTTCATTAAAAAGAGTTCGCATGACGCTGTGGTAAAAATACACCGTGCTTGGTAAAAAATGCTATCCAAAATCAGCTACCAGGAAAATGAGGTACACCTCGGGCATGACAAAGGCAAATGACGACAGTGTGTGAGAAATGTGTTCAGTCAAATACATGTGCAACTGTTAAAAAACTGAAAAACCTGATGAAGAGAGGGACTACCAAGAGTGTCTCTTCAACGATATTTCAGAGAATGTTGCTGCATATAGACCTCAGAAGAAGACGCTAGTTAATAAAACTACATCAACTTCTGTCCACAGGAGCCCCATCATAATAAAATAAAAACACAGGATTTTTAAGGAAAAAAAATAGGAATTCACAATAGAAAATTATAAGATTTTGAATTGGAAAAATATATAGGCTATTTATAGTCCATTTCCTGAAAAAATGTAAAATTACGGATGAGTATACATAGAAGAATTCAGAATTAATCGTTAAAATATAGCAAAAAAGAAGGTAATAAAAAATGAATTTTGTTTCAAGCAGAAAATATATATATATATATATATATATATATGGGAAGAAACTAATGCATAATCTTGAAGAGAGCGTTGTTTATCAACAACTTCTATTCAAGCACAAAACTATCAGAGAGTGGTGATCATTTCAGAGAAGAAATATGTCCTGGCATGAACTTGTTCAGTTTCTAAGAGAATTATGTATGTTAAAAATAGTTCTGTGAGTGAAAAAAGCTTCACCCAAGGAAAAGGACAAACAATATTAAATAAACATTTATGGAATTTTTCTGTAGTAAGAAGCGGTGAAATCAGATAATATACTTAAGGTGATCATATTTTTTTGCAAACGAAAAAGATGCAAACTTTTCTCACTTTATATCCACCAAATAATGCAAAACACTAAACCAGTAAGCAATATCTGGTGTATTGAAACTTAGCTGGTCTTTAACAAGCTGTAGGGCAGTTTTCCGACTGAAACTGTCAGTGCTAATTAGTGGTTACCTCTATGAGGTTTGTGCCAAGCATTGATTCCGATTTGCATTGTTGTTTAGATTTACAAACGTCTTTAGGTGTGGTATATATCGATTAGTGTTTATTAAATTCATACAATTGGAGACTGCACTTCATACCAATTCATATTATTATAATGAGTCACCTTGTAAAATAATGATCAACTGAACTTTTTTGAAAGTTTTACGTATATATAGAAGTTGTAGATATATAGCACACTTTACAACATTATGCATTTATTTATGCTCATACTTTTCTATGAGAAATGAATTTCATTCCCAATTCCATACCTTTTCACTAAATTTGAACGATCAATTCTAGAAATCACTCTGTATTTATAATTTATTGCGAAAAATTTGTTATAACTATTAATAATGTTTGTGAAATTTGGTCAGTGTATATGTGTATGCGAAATCTATCATATATCTCCAAAAAGACTTTTAAAAAATTAATTAAGATAGGTCCGGTATTCGGGATGAAAATAGGAGTACTGGGGTCGGAAGTCAGTATCTCAAAATCAGCTCTAACAATTTTCTCCAAATTTGCTACATAAACTTTTTTTTTTTCGCATACATAACTTGATCACTTGACTACTGCAAGAATACTAATATCTGCCCTGATTAGGTAAATCCGCTTTAGATCTTATAAAATTGTGTCTCAAAAAACAGCTATACCGATTTCTTTTATATTCACTCTATAAACTCTTTTTTATATGTCTTTATATGGTACAGGGAAGTCGGTTGGTGTCTGATTCGTTACTCGAATTATATACCTATCTTCTGACCTCACTATCCCAAAAAGAATTTTTAATGTTATGCAGTAATAAATAACAGAAGTTACTTGTTACACACCAGCTTTTTAAAAATATATCTTATTTGCCTACTATCAGTTTATAACTTAACTAAAGCAAAGACTATGAAATATGCATCTCAGTCATATTATTGCACTCTATAGTTTTTGTCTATTGTTGGACTCGGGAATCAAGTGCTTTTTATAGTCGTAATTTTCTCTTCTGTAAGGTTTTACATTTTTTATCACACTTTCTTTTTTCCTTGCTGACTTCATTGTCTTTACTTTCGTTTTTACAACTTACATAACAGATTTTACACATATTTCTATTTTCTCTGAAAGTATTAAAACATCAAGATAAAAATGGGATTTTCGCTAAAACTCTCTGGTCTCAAACCCAATCGAACATCTTTGGGAGCATCTCAATCGGGTTGTTTGTGCACTGGATCAGCAACCGCTGGTCGCTTAACACTCATTAAAACTTACCTTCTTTTGATCAAATATTCTAGAGGCAACCTCATATAAACTTCCAATTTAAGCAGATTCTGAAAGCAAAGGTTCAGGATGGTTTGTTTACGCTTTGACGATTTTGTTTTCTCGCCAACAAACCAAGAATATGAATTTATTACATGGCAAAGAAAAAAAGAAGTTAACACACCCGGTTATTTAACCTAATAAAACGGAATTTTAAGAAAATAATCTGGTATGCCACTCACACGACTTTCTCTTACCCTGAAATTTAATACTATAAATACAGATTTGAGATTAAGAGGTAAGATAACGAGTACTGTTATGTAAACCTATGTTAAAACAATTCAAATTAGGCTTCGGATAAGGTTTTATATGATAATTAGTTCTATATGAGGGGTTTACCGCCTCCCTCAACCCCCAGTTTCATTAATGCACCTACATTTATAAAGAATTGAAATTTGTTATTAAAATTAAAAGTTCACTTAAAATTATTCAAACAACTTTCACATGCAACATTCCTTGAAACTTACCGGTCTTAATCAAACTTTTCCAGCAACTAATTTATATTAATTTAAAAATACAACTTTGGATCTCCTGAAATTATTCTTTTTTATGTTATATAGACATGCAGACAAAGATCAAACGTTAAAAAACTTAACTTCGGTAATCAGGAAACCGTAAACCGGGTAAATATGCAAAAAATAAGTGATTAATATTTAGCTTAAAAACATATATTATTTATCATATTATTTATCATATTTTTTATGATGGAATCATGACAATCCCTAAGCAGTTTTTCTGGACATGGTAAAATATTATAATAAAGCACTTCTGCTAACAATAAAAAAGAATGTTATCGCTTAAATATTTGCAGCCCTGTATATCTTTTGAATATTATGTACAAACCAGATGGTGCACTTATACATAATTCTATAGTAATAATACATGGCCCAACCTCAAATACACTTCCACCAATTTACAACTATTGTTGCACTATATTCTAAATCTTTTCTGTAGCCCTGTAAATGAACAGTGAATGATATCCCTAGCATATTCTGCATGAGACATGTTTTTATGCATATAAAAAATATATATTCATTACATTAGGTTTAGCGCAGTCTATAGACGTTAAACTCTACTTACCTAAAATTTTCCCCCATAGACGTAATGTATATTAATTCTCTTGGGTGTCCTTGTACATGAACCATTTGCTATATCTCAACGAAAAGCTTAGTGTAGCATCCCTATATGATACACATTTAGAATACCAAGTTTGAATTTTCTGCTATTATTTGTTCTTGAGATATGCTGATAACAGACAGACACGCACAGAGACCAACCGCTAAAAACATGATTTTCGGATTCAGGGAACCTCTAAACGTGTAAATATAACAAAAACTCATGTTCGAAAATTTGACTCTAGAACAATACTTTCTCGACCTTATGGGTAAGAGAAAGAAAATAACTTTGACATTGAATTAATATATATATCTTTTTTTGCTGTATTTTGATAATTTAATAAATAAATTTACATCAACTCAATGTTTCATCAACGAAGCTTTAAGAACAAATTTATTTGATTTTTAAAAGAAATTAAACAAGCAATAAATACAAAATATTAAAATTATGCACCATAAATTTAGATTTCTTTTCTATTTTTACTTTTTTTTTAAATTACCGTGGTTTACATAGTTCTTTCGAATCATCTATAATGTAGTACTAGCGCGACGTAAAAAAGAACCCACTCATAATTCTTCCTTCACCAATCAAGTAATTAACTTCGCGCTGAGTTTATTCATGATAATTCAAGAAATTTTAAAAACACATTCAAATGAAATTAAATATTTTTGTTTTACAAATGATAAAAAAATTAAAATAATCGAATGGCATGCCTTTATTTCTGCCCACCAATATTAAAACATTTACATAATATAATCGAACAATAGAGAAAGTTCACTTTCAGTAGGTTTAACGTCTCAACAGGACTACGTAGCACAGTGGTCGGAATTTCAAAAAAGCTGGCCAAAAGTCGAAATTAAAGAAAACAAGTGAAATTGTGATGTATATATATGTTTTCGAGGTCGCTGAATCCGAATCTGACATTGGTTTTATGAAAACTTCAAAGGCAAACTCAAAAACAAGATGGCGGATCCAATATGGCAGACAAAAAATTAAAAAATTAATATAAGATGGATAATTCTTACATTAAGGGGTTTTTGAGGGCACTGAACTCAAATTTGACGTTAGTTTTCATTAAAAAAGTGATATTACAGTCAAAAACAAGATGGCGAATCCAATATCGCGGATCAAAAATCAAAAAATTGATAGATGAAGGATAATTTTCACATTTAAGGGTTTTTGAGGGCGCTAAATTCAAATTTGATATCAGTTTTTATAAAAAAAGTGATCTTGCACTCAAAAACAAGATGGCGGATCCAATATAGCAGACCAAAGTCCAAAAAATTAAAAAAGTAAATTAAAAAGTAAAAATTAAATTAAAAAGTTAAAACGCTTTTACACATACAGGGGCAGGCGGGGGCACCCAATTCTTTAACGACTGAATAAAATGGACATCCCTTAACACTCTCCACTTTGAATCAATGCGGGATCTTGCGAGATAAAAAAGTTTCCATACTTTGAAACTTTTGGTTATGCTATAATTGAGGTTAACTTCAAAAAGCCGCTCCTCAGGAGATCACTTGATGAAAAAAAATAGGAATACAGCATAAATATTATCTACTAACCTCCACAATTGTCGGCCATATTTTTTTGAATGTTGTTGTTGCGAAATTTTCCGAGAAACACTATTTGTTTAACTGTTAAAATGCATTAACAATTAAAAAGAAAAAATTGTCACGTTTTCCGCCAGCCTACACTTAGAAATATGTAGATAGAATAAATTTTCCACCTCACAGTTTCATTCAGAGGCTCCCTCTGAAGGTATTTCCGCGGTACTTACGTCTAAAAACGCGCCTAAATTTTTCGACTTTTGGCTAGCTTTTTTGAAATTCCGACCACTGTGCGTAGTGGCAAATTCGAAACGATTTTGAATTCATCACTGACCACTGCTTGAATACATGGAACTCGAATTTTCATTTTCAGCGGACGTGATGTTACATTAGTGTCGGTTAAACCAACGAAGAGGATGAGATTGAGTGTGTTTTATGTCGAAATACTGTGACATTAAGGGCAATTAGGAAGGTCTGAAAATCACTCCTAGGAATGGTCGGAAGACATGCGATCACAATTTTGATCCTCCACGGAGAGCATGGCTTCCCGGACCAACAAAGATAAACTTCATTTTATAAAGGTACGTTTGTCAATATCATTACTAGATTTTATGAAATTACGTACCATAGCTGTCCCTATCGCGCACATAAAAAATTATAATAACAACACTGGGTTTCGCTACAGCGCCTAGAATATACAAGGTGGCAAGTGCTTATGATTTAAATGCTGCTTTAAAAAAAAAAGCTTCCCAGATGCAGTTTCGATCGAATTTTTTGTTCAAATCGAAGAGCTGATTTGCTTTTCAGAGTTCCGTCTGCTTTTTCAAGCAATAAACTCGACTACACTGATTTTTGGGGAGAATTAATTTTTAAGGTACTAATTTTCTAGTCTCTTTCCACACTATGTATTCTAGGCGCTGTAGTACCGCTACCTCGGTGTGCACAATTCTGAAAGTTCACGTAACTCAGTTTCGCAGCAATCACGCATGTATGTACGCTTCGCGCACACAGGGCTATACTTTAGGTAATAAACGTTTGTTTAAACTAGTGGATCTGCAGATCACGAGCCTCAACATTCTAATGGTTGAACATCATTCTAATAATTGAATAATTGAACATTGTAATGAGTGATAGCATCACTCATTACACAGCAAATAATATTTATTCTATATTATTTTAAACAATTAATATATATAAACACACATAAATATATACATATTAACTCGCTGCATAACCAGATACGTTTCTGAGGGAAGCTACCGACACTCCCTCAGACCCCTCTTTGCAGCTATCTATATATCTATATTTCTGTATATGGATATTTCATTGTATTGAATACTTCATTGTAGCCCTGTGCTATTTCATGTATATAATACTTCATTGTAGCTTTGTGTTCATTTGTTGTAACTTAAATTACAAGTACCAAATTTCACAAAAAATATTTTTGTAAAATAAAATTATTTTCCCTGTTATTTAATTACCAATTGTATGTCGACCAAAGAGAAATACCATCTATAAACTGTAATGGTATAAATTTCTTTTGTCTGTCCATGTACACGAGCCACAAACTTATTTTTAACCAATAAAAGATATACAACTCTTTTCTTGTAACGCATTAGTATCTGAACTAAGTTTCAAACTATTTGAATTACAGAATGTCAATGGAATCATTTTGAGTGGTCCTGTAATAAAACTATTTAGACTATACATATTTTTTATAGATAAAACATGCTTTAAAGCATCTTAATAATATATGTTCTTTGCATTATGTTGAATGAAGTATAAACGCTTTAAAAAATGCTTAAATAAAAATCTGTCCATAGACTCTGATGTTATGAAATTCTTTTGTTTGTACCTGTAAAGAAGTCATAAGTATTATATAGTTAGAAAAAACTGTACAACTTATTTTATGTAGCTCAAAAATAATTGTTCAAAATTTGACATAATTTGGATGTACACACAACATTGTCGGAACACTTTTGTAAGGTCCTGTACATTAATTATTTTGTGTAAGAAAAATTTTCTTTAACAAAACATACGCGTTTAATAATGTATGTTTATTTTATTTTTTGAACACAATGTAATCACCTTAAATTACGTTTAAAATAAATTCTGCCCACAGACCGTAATGTTATTAAATACCTTGACGAGTCCCGCTGCACGAACCATAAATAATATAAACATAAAAAATACAGCTATTTCTGTGCAGCCCTGAACATGTGTACGAAGCTGCAAAGTAATCGGGGTAATTTTTTTCGGCTGTTATCGTCGTGCATACAAATTCTATCCATACGCAGTAATAATAAGAAAAATTTTGGTGTGTCCCTGTACACGAACAACAAACAGAATGCACACCCAAAATTATACAGCTAATTCCGTTTGGCTCTTGAACATGTGTAAGAATTTGCCAGTCAATCGAGGGATTTTTGTAGTCACTGTTGCGGTCCACACACACACACACACACACACACACACACACACACACACACACACACACACACACATAGACACACGGAAACCAAACATTTTTGTCTTCACATGCAGGACACCACTAAAATTTCAGCGATAAATTAAAGTTAGAGAAGTCTTAAATCAATCAGGCCAAACGAACAAGGAGTTTAAATAATTTGAGCCATTAGTTCATAATAATAAGGAGCATTTCGTTGTTCCCTGTAAAAATCTATAAGTGTTAGATTCACCAAAAATCAGTCCTTCCGACGGTGACATATAGCATGTATATAAATTTTCAGCTCAATTGGATACTATATTTAGACGCTATCGCACTTTTAAAAATTTGAGTCCATAGACCATAACGATAAGGAATGACTTGTTGTGTCCCTGTAACAAAAGCAAAGTTCCTAGACTCAATAAAATACATACAATTCGTGCGATGGTGGCCTTTAACAGGTATATAAGTTTTCAGCACAATTAGATAAGGCATTTAGGCGCTATCCCACTCTAGATATTTCAATGGGCCATAATGATAAAGAAATTTTTGCTGTGTCCCTGAAAAGAAACTAATTCATAATCGCTTCAACATTTGTACATCATAGAAACAAACCCTTTTTTTTTTTTTTTTTTTTTTTTTTTTTTTTTTTTTACATTAAAGCGAAAAAAAAAATCTACACAGCATATTTCAAAAAGACACATAGAATTAGAAAACAAACATTCTATAAATAATTTACTAAATCTGTCATTAAAAACGTTTTCGAAACCCAGACCATAGTCAATTCCACATTTCGTAGCTCTAGTCAAACGCAAAACCCACCCAATTTCATCCCCCAAAACAGTAGTACTCAGTTAGAAATTAAACTATAACAGAAAGCTGAATAAGCGAATAAAAACTTTCATAAGTGTCTTAATATTGTATCGTCATAGAACAACGACAAAATTTCGCCAAACACGGTCCTGAAACTCGGTTTTCGGATTCAACCCAAATTTCAATTCTCTGAATTTATTTGTTGAGTTATGTTGATAACTATCATGCGTATAGATCAACCACTAAAACCCTGACATTCTTATTCAAAGAACCTCAAAACACGATACTATACGAACAAGAACGCAAAATCATGCGGTACGCATTCATTATTAACACTTTTCAAATGTACGTTATTGTTGTATTGTACATCTTCCAATATTCTTTGCCTACGTAATCACACAATGGAGAGACAGTAGTTCTGAAAGGCATACAGAGATAGACTAATTGAATTCCTAATTATTCTTAAACATTGCTAGAAAATGTTAAAAATGCTTATCACTAAAAAAACGTAGCCCTTATATTTAAATTGCAGTCCATATCTGAAAATATTTGTGTAGCCCTGTAAATCTGAAGGATAATAAAAGCATATTCTATACAAAACATTATTTTAGCATATTAAAAATTAATGTAATTTTTTTAAAGGTAATTTATAACAAGAACGAAAAATCATGCTGTACACATTGATTAATAATACTTTCCAACTGCACGTGTTTGTTGTATCATATATCTTCCAATGCTCTTTTCCTACGTTATCACACAACAGACAGACTGAAGCATTAAAAATTACATAGATAGACAAATTGAATTTAAAATTTCTCTTAGACATTGTTGGAAATTGTTAAAAAGGCTTATTAACACAAAAGAAAATGCAGCCGTTAGAGTCTAATTGCAGCCCTGAATGAATCTGAATATTTTAGTGTAGCCCTGTATCAGAAGATTAATCATATTACAAAATATTATGTTACAAAATTAACAATACATAACTTTTTTTTATGATTTTTACAGTAGAAAGATATTTAAATGTGATTTTTAAAAGTGTATCAATTAAAACCCAATGTATTTGAATTTTGTTTTGGTTGTACCTGTACAAAAACTAGTTGTACAGGACATATTAATGCCAATTTAAATAGGAAACCTACCATAGTGAAATTGACTAATATATAACATTTTTTTTTTTTTTTTAATTCTGAAAATATTAACGGATGCTGTTGCGGGAGAAAGACAGATAGAAAAATAAACAATTGGACAAACAAATGCACAAATTGAAATAATTTTCACTCTTAAAAATTGTTTGAAAGCGCTAAAAACACTTAATCTAAACGAAAGTGCAATTCAGCAAATTTTTATTAATATCTCTTAAAGAAACTAAATATTTTTGTATGCCACTGTAAATCTAATGCTCATCATGCAATATTCTATAGCAAGCATTCTTTTCTGCATATGAATAACATATTTCAATTCCATTAAGCTTTGTGGAAAGCAAAGTTATTCAAATTTGGCTTATAGAAATACTTTACATAGATAACAATGCTTTGGAATACTTTCGAGTGTCCTTGTACCCAAACCAGTGCTGGTACGCCATTTTACATAAGAAACATTCGATAGTGTACTGAAATGACATAGTTCAATTTTATTGTTTTGTCTACAGTAAAGGTATTAAAATAAGGTTTATAGAAATGCCTTTCTCAGAACACAATAATACTCTAGAAAACTTTCGGGTATCCCTGTAAACAAACCTGCAGAGTTATTCACTCCATTTTCAATAGAGAATACCCGGTAGTGAATTTGAATAACATAATATCAGTTTCGAAAATTTCTATAAGTATTTAAGGGAGTTAGACCGTGGACAGACAAACAGACAGACGGGTAAACGGCCAGATGAACATACACACACAAACTAAAATCATATTCACACTTTAAAAATATTAGAAAGTGTTAAAAATACTTAATATAAACAAAAGTGCAAATCCAGGAAACTTTGTTAAAGTAACTGAATATTTTTGTGTTGTCCTGTAAATTTAATGCTAATCGTACTATATTCTACAGAAAGCAATCTTTTGTGTATATAAATTACATATTTCAATTTCATTCAGCTCTGTGCAAAGTAAAGTTAATAAATTTTGTTTATAGAAATACCTCTCATAGAGTGCAATGCTTTGGAATACTTTCGGGTGTCCCTGTACATAAACCAGTGCTGGAATGTACTCCATTTTATATAAGAAAATTCCGATAGTGAACTTGAATAACATACTTCAATTTCATTAAGATTTGTGTACAGTAAAGGTATTAAAAGATGATTCATAGAAATGCCTCTCATAGAACACAATGCTTTAGAATACTTTCGGGTGTCCCTGTACATAAACCAGTAGAGGTACGCATTCCATTTTAGATAGGAAACATTCGATAGTGAACTTGAATAACATATATCAGTTTCAGGAAATTCCATAACTATTTACGAGAGTTAGAGTGCGGACAGACGGACAGACAGACGGACAAACCGAAGTCATTAACACTTTTCAACCTTGTTGGAAAGTGTTAGAAAAATGTCTGTTCTAAAATGCAATGCATTGTCATTTTTTGTGTGTACCTGTACACAAACCAGTTGCACAGGACCTATTAATGTCATTTAAAATAGGGAACATTCCATAGTGAATCTGAATAACATATATAATTTTGTAAATATTCTGAAAATGTTTACGGACGCTGGGTTGGACAGATGGACAAATAGATACTTAAATTGAAATCATATACCCACTTAAAATAATCTCGTTTGCCAGTCCCACGACTTTCTCTTACCCTTAAATATAATACTATCAATACATGTTGGATATTAAGAGGTAACATAACGAGTACTGTTATTTAAACCTATGTTAAAACAATTCAAATAAGGCTTCGGAAGAGATTTATATGATAATTAGTTCTATGTGAGGTGGCTATCGACCCCCTCAACCTCCCGTTTCATTGCTGCCACCTATACTTATATATGATTTAAATCTGTTATTAAAATTAAAGTTCACTTAAAAACTTCAGACCAATTTCACACGGAACATTACTTGAAACTTATCACCCTTGATCAATTTGAAATACGAAGTAAAGTTATTAAAATTTGGTTTATAGAAGTACCTCACATAAAACACAAAGCTTTGGAATACTTTCGGGTATCCCTGTACACATGCCAGTAGAGATAATCACTCCATTTTCAACAGGGAACAACCGATAGTGAACTTGAATTTTATATATAAGTTTCAAAAAATTCCATGAATATTAACATGAGTTAGAGCGCGGATAGACAGACAGACTAACCAAAGTCATTAACACTTTCAAAATTATTGGAAAGTGTTAAAAACATTTGGAAAATGACAAAAACGATTAATATAAACGAAAATGCAATTCCAACAAATTTCTAATAATACCCATTAATGCAACAGAATATTTTACGTGGCCCTGTAAATCTAATGCTAATCATACTGCATTCTGTGGAAAGCAATTGTTTTTGAATATGAATAATATATTTCAATTTCATTAAGATTTGTTCAAAGTAAATTTCCTCAAATTTGGTTTATAGAAATACCTCTCATAGAACACAATGCTTAGGAATACTTTCAGGAACCCTTGTATACAAACCAGTGACGGCATTTATTCCATTTTCAATGCGAAGCACCTAATACTGGACTTGAATAATATGTTTGAAATTCATAAAATCTGTGTAAAGTAACGGTATTAAAATACGGTTTATAGAAATGTCTGTCATAGGTCACAATGCTTTGGAAAACTTTCGGATGTGCCTGTACACAAACCAGTAAAGATATTCACTCCATTTGCAATAAGGCACATAAAATAGTGAACTTGAATAACCTATATAAATTTCAAGAAATGCCACAAATATTTACGGTAGTTAGAGCGCAGACAGGCAGACGTACAGACAGAAGTCATAAACACTTTTCAGCAATGTTGGAAAGTGTTAAAAACTAGAGCTAAAACATAACTTCAAAAAGTACTTTTTCTACCGTAGGGGTGAGAGGAATTAATTTTCATTCCTTAACAGATTTCTTCGACATGGTAAAATGTAGTAAATCACTTCCATAAATGACATTAAAATAAATAAATAAATACCGTAATTTCTGGTTATATAATCCAGTTTTGCACCAGAAATTTCAATTGATAAATAAATTTATACAAGCTCTTCCTTCGAAAAAGCATAGATTTCTCTATTAAATAAATTTTCTGGTGGAAAAATGGCACGTCTTACCTGAGGGTTATCCACCAGAAATTACGGTAAATTAAATGAATAAATAAATAAAATAAACAAAGAAACAAAAAAATAAATAGAAATTCGGTTAATGTTGAGTATATCTGTATATTATTAATAAATTATATACACACCACATTGTGTACTTTGTTTTCATCCAATATGAAAACATATAACACAACCTGAAATGCTTATCCCAATAATTTCGAAATATAGCCCTTATACATTCAAAATTTTTTGTGTAGTCCTGTATACGAACGATTAATCATTTCCATTCCATATTCTGCAACAAACGCGCTTTTATACTTATCACGAATTCATACTCAATTTATTTTGTTTAGTGCAGCCAAGCATGTAAACTTCTGACTTTCAGAAATCTCGTCCATAGACGTAATGTATTTGAATTATTTTGGATATCCAGGTACACGAACTGTCTTTTTGATCCCAACGAAAAATTTAATGTGGCATCCGCATTTCCTATACAGAATTTGGACTTTCTGCTACGTTTTGTTCTTGATATATGCTGATGACCAACCATTAAAAACCTGATTTTCGGCTTCGAAGCATCTCAAAACGTGTAAGTATAACAAAAACATAATTTCGAAATTTTGATCCAAAAATAATACTTTGTCTACCACACATATGCCAAAAGAAAATTAGTATTTTGCGGCCACCACAAGACTTTCTTCTATATTTTCCTATACAAAGTCACCAAGTGCAAATAATTTATTAAAAATATTAGATTATTTAACATAATCAATGCAAATGATTTTCATCTTAGAGAAAACTAATACTAAATAACCAAAGAAAAACAATTTGCTGTCTATAAATAACATCTTAAACTAGTATGATGTTGCCACCATATATCATTCTTCTATATAATTTTACACAAAATTCATTGAATACAAATTATTTAATAAATTATTTTGCATTTTAAATGCAGACGATTTTTATCTGACATAATTATATTATTACTGAATGCCGAAAGATGTTAACTTTTTGCAAATCAGAAATAATTTTTTTTTCCAGTTTTTTTTTTTTTTTTTTCGTTAAAAGATAAAAAAGAAATCTATAACTTTGTTTTAAATTATCACAGATCTATAGTTCAACCATTCGTTTTAAAGGTATTGACCAGATCTTTCGAAAGATACCCATATTGAAAATTTACTCCCCCAGGAGGAAGCGATGCTCCCAAAAACACATTTCCCCCCCTAGTTAACTACTACTATTATCAATAATTCCTATTAATTTTACAATCACATGATTAAAATAACTCTCATTATGTGCATTTATACAGAATTTTGTTTTATACTGTCATGTTAAATATTTAGAAAAAAAATGCGAAAACAGCGCCATCTGTTGAGCAACTGTTCCACAAATCTCATCAGCACCAGTTTATGTCAGGGTCTAACTAAATACCAAGTTTGGTTAAGTTTCGTTCGCTGGTACGTGAGATACAGCGTCCACAAAATATGTGATACAAACACACAGACACGCAGGCAGACAGACATTTTCTAAAAAATATCGAATCGTGTTCCGATAAGCATTCAAATTGAATCAGCATAATGTATCACAATGGTCTTCTCACATATAATTTTTTTTTTAATATACGCAATATAACCCGAGATGTAGCCTTCCCTGAAATTAGGAATATTGCTCTATAGTAGCGCCACCTGTTGAGCCGTTGACACCAAAATTCGAAAGGCAATAACGTAGGCCAAGGTGCATCTAAATATAAATTTGTATATAATTCTGAGCAGTAGTTTCGGAGAAACAATCGCCCCAAAAAGTTTGTCGCACAAATCTACACACTCACAGACAGATAAACAGACATTTTCCAAAAATCGTCAAATCATGTTCTAAACATTTCAGAGTGTGAAAATCCATCGAAAAGTGGAAGTTGAAAATTTTTCCGAATCCAATACTTTCTTCTATTTAATATAGAAGAAAATAAAAACAAAAAACAAACAAAATAAATAAATAAATAAAAATGATTTAAAATTGTTAATAAACCGGTTTTGAATAATCTGGTGTTTCACTCACACGACTTTCTCTTACTCTAAAATTAAATACTATAAATACAGGTTGGAGATTAAGAGGTAAGATAACGAGTACTGTTATGTAAACCTATGTTAAACAATTTAAATTAGGCTTCGGAAGTGTTTTATATGATAATTAGTTCTGTGTGACCGCCCCCCCTCAACCCCCCGTTTCATTAATGCACCTACCTTTAAATAGAATTTAATTCTCTTATTAAAATTAAAAGTTTACTTAAAATTATACAGACAATTTTCACACGCAACATTCATCGAAACTTAAAAATCTTGATCAAACTTTTCCAGCAACAAACTTATATTAACTTCAAAATACAACATTTGGATCTCCTAAAATTATTCGTTTTTAAGTTACTCTAAGAGACACAAAGATATAACGTTAAAAAAACTTGACTACGGTAATCAGGAAGCCTCAAAACGTGTAAATATGCAAAAAACAAATGACGAATATTTAGCTTTAAAACATATATTATTTACTATATCTCTATGAGGAATTCATTTCAATTCCCAAACAGCTTTCCTAGAAATGGTAAAATATTATTAGTAAAGCACATCCACTAACAACAAAAAACTAGTGTGTTGTGGCCATCGCATGACTTTCTTCTATATTTGTTTATATAAATTCACTCAGTAAAAATAATTTATTAAAATTATTTAAAAAAATTATCTTCCATGATAATGCAGACGATTTCCATATTTGAGAAGTAGCATAACACTAAATATCCAAAAAAAAGCTGAATTTATTCTCAATATTACATAAAAGAAAAAAAAAAAAAGAAAAAAAAAGAAAATTGATTGTTAAAAATGAAAAAAAATCGATAACTTTATTTTAAATTATCGCAGATCGATGGTTCAACCATTTGTTTTAAAGGTATTAGCGAGCTCGTTTGAAAGATACCCATCATGACTATTTTCCCCCCTCGAAAGGGGACTCCCCCCCTCAGGGGGGAGGCGAGGCTTCTACATACACAAAAAAAATTCCCAGTTGACTAACTCTATTACAGAAAATATATATTCGTTTCATTTGGTTTAATGCAGTCTATAGATGTTAAACTTACCTGCAATTTCCCCCATAGACTTAATGTATTTGAATACTTTTGAGTGTCCCTGTATATGAACCATTTGCTTCATCTCAACGAAAATCTTAGTGTAGCATCCCTATACGATACACATTTAGAATACCGAGTTTGGAATTTCTGCTACTATTTGCTCTTGAGATATACTGATAGCAGACACACAGACAGAAACCATTCGCTAAAAACACGATTTTTGTATTCCGGGCACTTCAGAACATGTAAATATAACAAAAACTCACTTTCGAAAATTTCACCCAAAACTACCGTACTACTCTCTCTACCGTAAGGGTAAGAGAGACTTAAAAAAAAAAAAAAAAAAAAAAAAAAGAAATTCAAAAATTTTAAAACATTAAAATTTTGGAAAATTTATGGGCTAAATTTTATCATATTTTAAAATGTATTAATTTTAACAAAACACACTGAAATCAATAGAATTAGTAAGCTGATAAAATGTTATATATATACTAAAATTTCCTTAAGCATACACAAAAATAAATACTCAAAATTTATTTTTAGTATTTTAAAAACAACTTATCAACTATACATATTCACTATAATGCTCACATGTTATGATAGATCAGTTAAAATTTCGAAATTCACTTACTTTTTGATTTTATCTTTATGAAGCTCTTCAGCCATGCGAATCAACTCTTTGTATTTTTAAGAATTACTATTTCAGGAACTTAAATAAGTTTTAAAATACACAACGGATCAAAATAATACTTTGCACAGTTATTTTATAAAGTTGAATCAGTCGATTCTTCACATTCACAGGTCTTACCAAACATCTGTACGTTTCGAGAGCATAATGAATTCTTTTTTTAAATAAATTAACTTTTAGTACGATATTTCTCGCAATATAAATCACCAAATAAGAAAACGTACAACATACATAATAATTTGAATCAAACTTTAAAAAGAACTTTCTGTATATTTCTATTTAAAAAATAAACAATTTAAATATTTCTAAAGTTTGTATACACATGGCGGATTTCGTTTCATTACGATGACGATATGTAATCGATGAAAGTATAAGCGACGATTCAGTTCTTCTTTGCAGACGAAAAAGAATAAAACAAATCTTGAAATCCATCTAAAGTTGCATTTTTTTTTTTTTCAAAATTCAAGCATGATATTGTAGTTTCAAAACTCAGTCGTGTGTCATATTATATATATATATATATATATAAGACAAGAGTATGTTTTTATATTTATCAAAGTAACACTTTTATGTAAACTTTAATGGCGAAAATTTAAATTTTAAATTCCATTTATAAGTGATTGCCAATTGCGTAGCACTAGTGCGACGTTAAACCCAACTAGCCATTATAAAACATTTACAGAATATGCAATGGGCTTTTTCTGTGTGACGTCATGAAACACTTTACGCGTGGCTATTGCAAGGAAAACTGCGGCATTATGATGTTACTTTTGGTATTCATGGGAAAATGGACCGTCACCAAATACTCATAGCACAGTACTTGTCATAGACTTAGGGAGGCATACTATTGTAACAATCGCATCTATCGCAGATCACAAGTCGGATCGTACACTCCGCAGCAAAAGTATCCGAGCACTAGCAATAATCCCCGTCTTAAAAAAGTACACTTAATACTGCTTTGTTAAATAAATCCTTATCGAATCATGTTCTTAGACTGACTAAGAACATGACTCGACAAGGATTTACTTAACAAAACAGTATTAAGTGTACATTTTAAGACGGGGATTATTGCTAGTGCTCGGATACTTTTGCTGCGGAGTGTACGATCCGACTTGTGATCTACGATAGCTGCGATTGTTACAATAGTATGCCTCCCTTATTATAAGAGTGGACGGGACAATGGCAACATTTTTTAGTGGCAAAGATAACTCATAAAAAGGTCATGTGACTGTTGATCTACAGGAAGCCAAACTGACCAATATTAAAATTTACTGGCCATGCTCTAAAGTCTGCTTTTTTTTAAGCAGACGATATTTTTCATTTTCTTTGAAAGTTCTTTTTAAAAATTTATTTCAGTTTAAAAGTTAGATTGTTTTGAATTAAAAAAGAATTTTATAGCAAGAAATAGTAATTAGATGTATTTTAAAAGCCCTAGAAGTTATGCAAAATAAGGATTTTATTTCACAGGAAAGATTCTTTTTAATTTTTATTATTTCGTTCTTTTTAAGTAATTATTTTTATAAAATGTTTATAATTCCTATACTTAATTCTCTAAATTGAATTAGATTAAATATATTATACCTTATATAATTTCAAAAATGTCCATGATTATTTATGAGAGTTAAAGCGAGTGTAGACAAACCGAAGTTATAAACTTTTCTGAACTTTGTTTGAAAGTGTTAATAACAAGGTAAAAAAAAATTTCAGCAGCTGTTTCGTTTTACACAAGTTTTGCTTGCTGTATCTTTTAATAATAATAATAATATTTATATTCAGAACAAAAAATCGCCAATAACGAAATAAATGACAAAAAAGGTAACCTTTTTCAACATGGTTTCTTCTTCGCACCATTTCTTATATTCCCTTAATAATGGAATGCTCCGTCCTCTATTATAATAGGTCTATGGTACGTTAAAATTTTAAAAGTTTAATAGGTCTATGGTCCCTTTTATGGTACCTTAAAGGCGATTAGCAGTATGGTGACATATCCATTCTGCCACGGAGGGCCCGATTTGTATGCTTGACTTATGATTTGGGTCTTCCGTGGCCGAGTGGTTATGCACCACACTGCTAATCGCCTTCGAGCGTAGAAGAGCGGGTTCGATTCGCGCTCTGGCCCTGAGTGTTTTTCTGTTTCTTCTTAATGTAATTCTGTCATGTGCTATTTGTAATTATTATCTGACGAACATTTACAAGCGGACTACGAGTCAAGCATACAAATCTGATGTAAATATTATCAATAAACGGACTTAAATTTCTTTTGGCAAAGTGACCAAACGAAAACATATTTTAAGAAGCAAGTAGTAAATATTAAGAAAAAAAATTAAAACATACATGAACTAAAAAAATATATTTTTTTAATTTAAAGCATTTTAAATTATTAAAAATTGTTTATTGGTAACGTATACATCAGATTTGTATGCTTGACTCGTAGTACGCTTGTAAATGTTCGTCAGATAATAATTACAAATAGCACGTGGCAGAATACCAAGTAATGGAAAAAACACCTAGGGCCAGCGCGGGAATCGAACCCGCTATCCTACGCTCGAAGGCGATTAGCTGTGTGATGACATGACCACTCGGCCACGAAGAGCCCTAAATTATTTAAACTAAGCAACACTGTAAATAATATGTCCTATATGCTGCCAGAAATTCTCTGTAATTTGAGAAAATACTCGTATTTTACGAAAAAATTACGTTGTCAGAACGTATTTTCTCAGATTACAGAGAATTGCTGGCAGCAAATAGGACATATTTTTTAGAGTGAATGTTAAATAATTAACGATTTCATACTGCTATATCAGAAGTTCAGATTGTAATTTTAATTTGTACTTGAATATGAATGCGTTTGGTAAAGTACATTTTTAAACATTATAAAAATTAATTTTATTTCTTAAAATAATAGCTGTGAATGTATTGTGTATGATTTTTTAAATTCAAACATACCAGAAAGAGAAGAAAAAGAAAACTTCACATACTAACCTGCTACTAACTACTCGCGAAACAAAAAAACAAATTTCGATCAAAGATGCTGTTTATGCAGACCTAACACATGTGAAAGTTCTTAGGTCCCCTCTGTTGACAATAGTGGTGCTACTATCGCCCCTGTTCGCGTTTTAGCTTCACACTCCTATCTGTGGGATAATCTGTGGTTGAGGTTGAGGTAGAGATTGAGTGGATTTTACGTTGCATTAGGGCTACACTATCGACAATTGAAGTTTAACTATGATCTTACAGGAAAAGTACTTTTTTTTTTTTTTTTTTTTTTTTTTTTTTTAATCGTGATGACACATTTAATTTGTCTCTACTCTTGTAATTAAAGGTTTTCTAAAACACTATATTTATTAATGTTTTCTGCGTTTCTTTAAATTTAGTCCTCTCCGTGGAGGATCAAAATTGTGGTGGTATATCTCTGCGTCCCAGACCGTCGTCATTGTGCAGAACTAGTGCGACGTTAAAAACCGACGAACCAACTTTAAATTCTGTTTTATTGGAGCATTTGAAGTCAAGTTACACCATTTGCGGTCAATAGTTTGTAGTAAGGAGATAAAAGACATTTTGTACGATCACTATCTTACTTTTATTTGGTTGATTATTTTTATTTTACTTATATTTTACAAAGTCAAGAGAGGGATGCTTTAGACTGATCCGTAGAGTGTCAAGCTGGTAATTAGAAGATTGCAGGTTCGACACTTGAGACAGCCATAGACCGTCGTATACACTAAGGGTGGCTGGTGCACGTAAAATCCATTGTGGCCGTAATGTCCTCCATGCTTCCATCATATTTATGCTTTTAAGAGGGTCATCGAATCGAAACTGTGATGGTATGTCTCCGGAAAAGCCTTAGGTGTGCATTCCAGTCCGTCACCAATTACCCATTGTGCATTACTTATCCGACGTTAAACCCAACCAATCAACCAACCGAAGTCGGGCATTGGATGAAGCAGCACAAATTAGCAAAGATCAGATAGTGTCATACTCTTAGACCTATTGCAAACTAGTCGAAGGGGAGTAGAACCCTAAAGCATATCTTATTAGAATGTGCATTCAATACTAAAGTTCTCATCCAAGAATGAGGGGGATTTTTTCGGTCACGTGGCGAGTGAAATAGTCAGATTCGTTCGGTTTGCACGCTTAACTCTTTCAGTCTTTTTGTTTACCGCACTTTGGTTTCTACCACGAACACATCCAAACATTTCGATCGTTGAATAATGATGGAAAAATATGTTTTCAGAATTTATAAATTGAAAGACATCGTAATAGCAATTCCGATAGCTAATTCCACATCGAAATTGCTTGTTATGCTTACAACCGTAACTTTTTTCCTGTGTACCAAACGATTAAAACTTTACATTTATGTAAAAAATTTACATGAACATGATGTCACATTTGACCATCGAAAGACTTCGATATATTAGTGGTTGGCCATAATACCTTTGGTTTATTATGGCAATCTCCTCTCTGTTTCTCTTTTGAAGCTAGATGACACAGTGAAAAGACCTCTAATCATGAGCTCCGAGACCATCGCCAATCGCCCAAAAGGGCAGGACTAGGGCGACGTAAAACCCAACCAACCCACTGACACAGTGAGAAATCTTTGATATTTTAAATGGACGACTAGAACGAGACGGAGCTTTCGATGATTATCGGTAAAAGCAGTTCTCTGATTGGCTATATTTCAACAAAATTTTTGAATTAGCTTAAATTTGCATTTTCGAAAAGAAAATTTGCAAAAAATTATTCTTTAGTAACAATACGGGCAAAATTTTGTCTTTTTTTTTTTTTTTTTTCTTTTACAAACTATGCTACATGCGTGAGCTTTGACACTACATAAATCCATATATGTAGTAATAAGACATACAGTCAGCTGCAAAATTATTCGAGCACTAGTAATAATCCTTCTCAAAAAAAAGTACACTTAATACAGCTTTGTTAAATAAATCCTTGTCGAGTCATGTTCTTAACCAGTCTAAGAACATGATTCGACAAGGATTTACTTAGCAAAACAGTCTTAAGTGTACTTTTTAAATATAGGAATTATTGGCTAGTGCCCGAATAATTTTGCAGCCGACTGTAGATTGATAAGCGAGGGAGAAAAAGTGATGCTTTTTTTACTCGGGGAAAGACGGCCATTTTACTCTCTTATGGATGTCTTTCCCCGAGTGAATATACTCCGGAACACACATAGATAATTTAGCAAATAAAATTTATGAATAATTTATGTTCTAAAGATGAATGAAAAAACTCCAGATACTCATTTTTCTTTCTCTCTTTTCTCCCCCTTTTTTTTTTTTTTTTTTTGTATGGAATAACGACATTTAAAGAAATTTATCGTTTCCATCTACTATTTTTGTCTGGTTAGAAGTTTTTTTGGTCGAAAAAACTATTGAACTTATCCTTATCTTTTGAGATATTCGAGTTAACCCTTTAACTGCCAATCGCAATAGTCGGAAACAAAAGTGTCCGAACACTAGCAAAAATTCCTATGTAAAAAAAGTACACTTCATACGGTTTTGTTTAATAAATCCTTATCGAATCGTGTTCTTAGATTGACTAAGGATTCGACAAGAATTTATTTAACTAAACCATATGAAGTGTACTGTTTTTACATAGGAATTTTTGCTAGTGTTCGGTCACTTTTGTTACCGACTGTATATAGTAGAAATTTATGTTTACTCGGAAATGGTTATAACGATATTAATAAAAGTTTGGGATAAGTGCTTTTTAGAGACCTAAAACTATTGGAACATACTTAGCTTCAAGAAAATTAGTGTTAGCCCTTTAACTGCCAATCGCAACATGTAGTAGAAATTGAGTTTACTCAGAAATGGATTTAACGATTTTGATTAAAGTTTGGAGTTATGTGTCTTTTTTTTTTTTTTTTTTTTTTTACAGAACTAAAACGTTTGGACATGTCCTCATCTTCAAGCAAATTTACGTTAAACCTTTAACTGGCAATCGCAACATATAATAGAAATTGGTTTTACTCGAAAATGGATATAACAATTTTCATAAATGTTTGGGGTTAAGTGTTCTTTAGAGAGCTAAAATGATTGGACATATCCTCATCTTCAGGAAAATTTGCGTTAACCCTTTAACGGCTAGTCGCAACATATAATAGAAATTAAGTTTACTCGGAAATTGATATAACGATTTTTATAAAAAATTGGGATAAAGTGTTCTTTAGAGAGCTGAAACGAATGGACAAATCCTCATCTTCAGTAAAATTCGCGTTAACCCTTTTACGTCCAGTCGCAACATATAATAGAAATTAGTTTTACTCGGAAATGGATATAACGATTTTTATAAAAGTTTGGAGTTAACTGTTCTTTAGAGAGCTAAAACGAATGGACATATCGTGATCTTCAGGAAAAATCGCGTTAACCCTTTAAGGGCCAGTCTCAATTTATAGCATAAAATGGGTTTACTCGGAAGTGATTGTAACGATTTTGATTAAATTTTGGGGGTAAGGTTTTTTTTTTTTTTTTTTTTTTTTTTAAAGAGAGCTAAAACAATTGTACATGTTCTGATCTTCAGGAAATTTTGCTTTAACCCTTTAACTGCCAATCGCAACATATAAAAGAAATTAGGTTTACTCGGAAATAAATGTAATGATTTTGATTAGAGAGCTAAAACGATTGAACATATCTTTATCTTCAGGAACATTTGCGTTAACCCTTTAACAGCCAGTCACAACATATAGCAGAAAATGGGTTTACTCGGAAATTGAGCGCGGACAGGTGGGTAAGCAGGCAGGCAGAAAAACTAATTAATGTCATAATATTTTCTTAAACCTTGTTCGAAACTGTTAAAAATGCTTAACACAACTAAAAATGCAATTCTAGCAATTTGAAATTATAGCCCTTAATATGAACAAAATTCGTCCAAACTTGTATTCAGTTGGACCTTGACCTAAACTGGTGCTGATTAGATTTGGGAATTAGTTGCTCAACAGGTAGTGCTGTCATCCTATTTTTTTCTAAGTACTTAACATGACAGTATAGGACAAAATTTCATATAAATGTACATAATGTGAGTTATTTTTAACGCATGAATATAAAATTTATATGAGTTATTGATAATAGTAGTAATAAACTTGAAAAAAAAAGCGTGCATGTAGGAGCATTGCTTTCCTCCTGGGAGGGAAGTGCCCTTCCCCCGGAGCCTGTGTAAATTTTCAGTGTGGATATTTTAGAAAGAACTCGCCAATATTTCTAAAACGAATGGTTGAACCATAGATCTGTATTAATTTAAATGAAGCTACCGATTTATTTCTTTATGAATGTTAATTATATATATATATATATATATATATATATAGAGAGAGAGAGAGAGAGAGAGAGAGAGAGAGAGAGAGAGAGAGAGACTATAGACATATATATATGCAGTCAAACCTCGTTAACGTGAACACTGTTAACGTGAATTTCTTTTAACATTAACTCTTACCACAATACCCGTCAAAATGAAGATTATATTAGTTATATGACGATCATTTACTGATAGCATGAACTACTGATAACATGAACAGATTTTTGATACCCCCTTCAGATTCACGTTAACGAGTTTCGACTGTGTATCTTTTCATGTCTGCACAAAAATGATTTTTTTCAGCATTTATTATTATACTATTTTAAGAAAAAAAATCGTCTGCATTCATCATGGAAAATATCTTTAATAAATTATAACTTAATAAATAATTTGTATTGCGCAAATTTGTATAGGATTATATATAGAAGAAAGTCTTGTGGTAATACTAGTTATAATATATTAAAACAAGCGGGCTTTACTTCTGCCGCTGCTAACTACATTTAAAAGGATTTTGAAAATTCGATATTACTTACTAATATAAAAACTTAAAAAATATTTCAATTTTTAAAAAAGTATTCCCTTAAAAAATAAAACAGTAATTAAACCATAAAAATAACAAAGAAACTGATTGTAAAAAATCATATTTTTCATAAATTACTTATAAAAACTTATTCCATTTCCTTTCATAAATGTACAATTAAAAGCCGCATAGTATTTCGGCATTTTCAATATATATCAACATTCTATTCCATTATTGTTTCCGAGTTTTGTACTCTCTCATGGCTGACGCAAAAAAAAACTTTTTCGGCATCAAAAGTCTTTGCACGTTAACATGGGGATGATAGATCTATATATATTATATCTATGCATATCTATGCTATATATCTAGTATATCTATGCATAAATCACTGTTGAATGTTTCAGAAAAATTCGTAACTGCACATGTTTCAAGCTTTGTTATTTTCTTTTCCGTCTGCGAAAAAAAAATGTTGCTAATATTTTCATTGTTTAAATATCGTCATCGCAATAAAACGAATTTGCCCATGTGTGCACTTATTACAGTAAAAAATTTAATTGTTAGTGTGTAATAAAAACTCAGTGAAATTTATATTAAAGTTTAATTAAAATTTTTAGAAGGCTTCGATTTTCTATACTTGGTTACTTAAAATGCAAGAATAAATTTTGGATAATAATATCAATTCAAGTGACTGTGAAACGCGTTATTACCATGTTTTTTTTAAATCGCTTTCTTGTTTATTGTTTGTCCAATACAAACATCGCAATCGATTTTAAACTAACTTCCCGACTAGCTAGACATTTGAAACTTTTAGAAGAGCTCAGAACACAATGACAACGCAATACCTCGATGTTTGATTTACGAATTTTCGATCAGTTTTATTTTAATTATTTAAAATATGAAAATAATAACCTCCTAAGCTTTAAAATTTCTTATTTAAATATTAGCTTTAACTTAATTGTTGTCCAAAAAAATTAAAAAATAAAAGTTAATTTTTTTGGCATAAAAATAAATACATTTAATTAAACTTGAATATTAAAAAATTATGAAAAGTTAAATTATGCACCTCACAAAAAATTTACGTCATTATCACTTTAACAATTTTATACACATTGATAAAGTTCTAATATAGTTCTATAACTATTATTCAACAGAAAATTTAAAAACATGGTACATATATATATATATATTTTTTTTTATCTTATAATTGAAGACAGAGAGAAGACATGATTAGCATGGCTCATCAATTTCGGGAAGATAAGACCAGTAGGCAAATAAATTCTATTTATTAAATTCTGAAAATTTGCAATATTGGTTTGACTTCCGAGTATCATAATGGATATATATATATATATGTGTACACTAAGCGACAGAAAAAAAAAAAAAAAAAAAAAAAGGCCACTTGGATATTTTCCATTTCCCTTTTTGCAACCGCCAATTTTATCATTTAAAAAGCAAATTTTTGAACAGATTTTATTACGTTGCCCTCCACGTACACTTTAGGATTGAACCCAGTGTTAAAAATAAAATGCAACTGTCAGGAAAGTTATAATTTTAGAAAGTATTTCAAAAATGGCAGGTATAAGGCATTTAAAGTTGCCACAAAAAGTATTAATTTTAGAATAAAAGTCAAAAAATATTTTAATACGTGAGATAAAAGTGAGGTAAAAAGAATGTTTTATGTAGATTATTAATAATTACTTCGTAGAATGCAATAAAGTGAATTATTAAATCAAGAATGTACATAGGTATCATTTCATCTGTTTGATATTAAGCAAATATGACAGTTTTATGTGTTTCAACCATTAGTTTTGAAGTTATTACAAATGAAAAAAGTATAAGTCAATTTTTCAGCAGTTCGGCTTTTTTTTTTTTTTTTTTTTTTTTTTTTTGTCGCTTAGTGTATATATATATCAAATCGCAGTTGATGAGTCATTTCTGTATAGTAATGAAGATAAATGTATAGTTTTTATTCTGTGTATTTTAATATTTTCTTCATGTTTATTTCTGTATATTTGACTGAGAAATGTATTCATAATGAGCTTTATCAGTTCACAAAATATGTCAATATGGCGGAGATAATTTGGGTATAAATTATATTTCATTAAATAAAATGAAAACTAATAATTTTATACACCTACAAAAATTCACATTTATGTACATCATCATTTCCTATTACTACATGCTGAAAATATGTTGGAAACACTGATAATGAAATTCACAAAATATATTTTAGTTTTTAAAGATAGCAATGCAAACAAAACAACTGTATTCAAACAGTGCTGCTAATTAACGTGCTGCTACATATTTTCCAAATTTATGTATATAATATACATTACATGTATGTTCACTTTAATTTTTTATTGATTTGAAACATTTGTGTTTAATAGTTTAATGTAATTAATGATTTAAAATCAAGGGATAATTTGGGTATACATTACATTTTATCAATTAGAATGAAAAATAATCATTGTATACACTCACACAAAATTGAGCATTTATGTGCATCATTATTACCTAAGATTACATATGCTACAAAAGTGTGGTTTTCTAAAGACAGCAATGTAAACAAAAACAACTTCCTAACAGTGCAGATAGTTGACATGATGCTGTATATATTTAAAATTTAGCCATGCATACATATATATTTATTTTAAGTTTTATTAAATCTATCACCTATCAATGTGAGTGTGGGAAAACACATGTTATATCCATATAATGCCAAGTGCTAGATTCACCAAAATCCATACAATTTGTGACAGTGACCAATAACATGTATATCAATTTTCAGCTTTATCGGATAAAGCATTTAGACGCGATCGTTCTTTAAAGAATTTGAACCAATGAGCCATATTGATAAAGAATTTTCATTGTGCCTCTATAAAACTCTATTAGTGCTAGAGTTACCAAAATCTATAAAGTTCGTACAGTGGTGACCTATAACATGTATATCAATTTTCAGCTCAATCAGATTTGTCAATTAGACGCTATCGCACTTTAAAAAAAATCGAGCAGAAAAACCATAAAGATTTTTTTTTGTGTGTGTGTGTGTCCATATAAAAAAACTATAAGTGTTGAATTCTCTAAAATTCAGTTCGTGGGATTGTGACCTATAACATGTTTAAAATTTTTTTGTTCAATTGGAAAAGTAGTTTAGACACGATCACCCTTTAAAACATTTGAGCCCATAGGCCATTACGATAAAAAAATTTCTCTGTGTCCCTGTAAAAATCTATAACTACTAGAATCACCAAAATCTATACAATTCCTGCTATGGTGACCTATAACATTTATATAAGTTTTCAGTTCAATCGGGTAAGGGATTTAGATGCTATCGCACTTTAAATAGTTTCAGCCCATAGGCCATAATGATAAAGAATTTTTTGTTGTGTCCCTGTAAAAAAAAAAAAAAAAAAAAAAAAAAAAGTACTAGATTCACTAAAGTATATACAGTTTGTGTGACAATGACCTATAAAACGTTTGTAAAGGCGTTTCAACACTATGGCACGTTAAGTAATTTCAGCCCATAGACCATAAAGATAAAGAATTTTTTTGTTCTGTACCTGTAAAATAAATAAATAAATAAAGACTATAAGTGCTAGATTCACCAAATTCTATACAGTTCGTGTGACCGTGACTTCTAACATGTGTATAAATTTTCAGTTTATTTGAGCAAGGTGTTTAGTCACTATCGCACTTTAATAATTTTAGTCCATAGTCCATAATGAAAAAGAATTTTTTTTTGTGTCCCTGTAAAAAAAATACTATAAGTGCTAGAACACTAAAATCAAAAGGTTTTGTGCTACAGTGTCAATTTTCCGCTCATTTGAGCAAGGCGTGTAGACGCTATCGTGTTCACAAGCACATATACACACATACATACACACGTCACCGTAAAAATAGCAAAAATGAACTCAAGAAATCGCAAAACATATAAATACACCAAAATCTCAATGTCGAATTTTTGTCGTGATTACAATACTTTCCTCACATAGTATGTTCGGAA